>CM042415.1:13912532-14421064 GCA_023634145.1 Thymallus thymallus | reverse complement strand
TGGTATAACCACAAGCAAATTGCTTCACTTAGCTTTATTTTTTAGTGACAACTTGGACAGTTAGTACAATCTAGCAGAACACTACTAACCGTAACCCAACACCATCTACAAACAAATAAAACACCCCCATCTTCTAATCTCTGAAACAGGATAGCTCTGCTCTTTGAGTCTTAACCTGGGTTTGCAGTTTAGCTCTACAGCTCTAAGTCAGTGTATTAGTACATCTCTCTATCCATAGGAGTCAATATAGAGCACCAGTATAGAATATCTTGAAAAATGCCCATTAAAATACTATGCAGATTAATCTGCAGAGAACAGCCAACATCATAGAAACATACTTCTTACTAAACAAGCTCAGAATACATGAACTAATATTGTGAATAACAAATACCTCAAATCCCTCCGTCTAGTTCATGAACTAAAACCCCTGTGTTTCTATGTCAACACAGTACCCTCAGTAATATTTCATCCAACATTTACTATGGTAATGTCAAGGCCACAAAGCACCATCGTTACTGAGACGAATCCTTCATTGTCCTTATATGGGCAAGACCGTCTCTACCTCTCAATGTGAGCTGGGAATATCAGCTATCATCCCTAGGAAGTTCCCCTTACTAGTCTCTCTCTCTCTCTCTCTCTCTCCTCTCTCTCTCTCTCTCTCTCTCTCTCTCTCTCTCTCTCTCTCTCTCCTCTCTCTCTCTCTCTCTCTCTCTCTCTCTCCTCTCTCTCTCTCCTCTCTCTCTCTCTCTCTCTCTCTCTCTCTCTCTCTCTCTCTCTCTCTCTCTCTCTCTCTCTCTCTCTCTCTCTCTCTCTCTCTCTCTCTCTCTCTCTCTCTCTCTCTCTCTCTCTCTCTCTCTCTCTCTCTCTCTCTCTCTCATCTTTGAGGACTATAACCCTCTCTAACCCTGCCCCCCCCCCAGAAAACCATGAGCAGATACACCTGGAGTGTAAGACCAAAGAGGAGTCCGACTGTGAGGTAAGATAAACCCCCTCAGATGGCCCGCCCCACTCTCCCTTAAACAACTTTCTCATTGTACTGTGACCCTGTCAGTCACCCTCTCTCAACTCAACGGACCAATCCACTGCCCCAAACTTGGCTAGTCAGAACCTAGTGCTGTTGCTCCTAAGTGCTGATCTAAAGTCAGTTTATAAGTCAAGTTAGCCATTAGCAATTGTCATACTACATACCTTAATTGAAAGTCACCCAGTAAAATTCTACTTGAGTCTACAAGTTTTTGGTTTTAAATATACTTAAGTATATTTTAGCAATTACATTTACTTTTGATACTTAAGTATATAAAAGTAAAAGTATGAATCATTTCGTATTCCTTATATTAAGCCAACCACACGGCACAATTGTCTTGTTTTCTTTATTTACGGATAGCCAAAGGCACACTTCAACACTCAGACATCATTTACAAATAAAGCATTTGTCTTTAGGGAGTCCGCCAGATCAGAGGCAGTAGGGATGGCCAGGGATGTTCTCTTGACAAGTGTGGAATTGGACCATTTCCCTGTGCTGCTAAGCATTCAAAATTTAACAAGTACTTTTGGGTGTCAGGGAAAATGTATGGAGTAAAAAGTACATTCTTTTGTTTAGGAATGTAATGAAGTAAAAGTAAAAAATTTCCAAAATATAAATAGTAATATAAAGTACAGATATTCAAAAAACAATTTAAGTACTATTTTAAAGTATTTTTATTTAAGTAGTTAAGTACACCACTGGCATGATCAATATCTCTAGACATGATCAATATCTTTACATACTGTGGGCTCTTAAAATAAGAACTACGAAATAAGCATTATTTAAAATATGAAATGTGCAGTCTTTTATCTAGGTTAAATGGCACAGAGATAAACGTTGTAGCAGTCCAGTAGTAGTACGGCTGTGTCCTTGTAGTGTCCTTCAGACAAGGGATATCGACCCTTCCCACAGAAGTTGTTAGCAGAAGAGAAAGCATTGCAGTAGACTGAAAACCGAGAAATCTCGCTAGACAGAAACTCTCTCTCCAGATAAACACACAGTCAGAAACTGTACACACTCCAACATGCATAAAAACACAATAATATATACTGTACATAAACACAGATAATATAACTAAAAAGTGAAATATCGTTCTAGGGTGAACATTTTCTTTATTTTGACCGTTACATGGACTGAGTACAGTTGGTTGTATCCATTTACCATCAACCTCCTATCAACCTCAATACCTTTCATTTTATGGACCATGCTGGTTTACAGTATATATTTAACTATGGCTGGTGTCAATTCCATTCCAACTCAGTCAATTGACAAAATTCATTGAAATTGTACATAAACATGATAAGTAAAAGTCTATATTTACAGTGATTAATACTATATGTTCATGTCCTCAGTAGTGAGTGAATGAAAATGGAATTGATATTAAGTGATTATGATAGGGTTATACTGATACATAGTGACATGTTTCCATAATACTGACATGTCCTTGTAATGTTGACATGCCAGTTCTGTGCTGTGGATTAAAGGCCGGGATGTACAGTTCCTTATTGTCCAGTCCTGCCCTGTAGGCTGTGCTTTGCTGTGCTGTGCTGAGCCATACTGTACTGTACTGTACTGTGCCAGTGAAGAGCATTGAGGCTCTCTATCTGTAACAAATCGCTTGACTCAGTCCTGTCCCACCCTCTTCGTGTCCTTCCTCCACTACGCATACACAGATACAGACACACACACACACACGCACATGCACGCGTTCTATATCGCGCACACAAAGACGCAGATCGAGACACTCAGACAGGCGCAGATCCAGACACACTCACAATCAACTCTGAACAGACACACACATACAGACATAGGCATAAAGCAGGAAGGATACAAAGATCTGTCCATGTTTCATCTTCATCTCAACGCCCCGTATATCTCTGTTCCACAAAGTCCCCACAAAGTCCCTCTCACCCCGTCCCCCCAATACAATGACAAACAAACAGCAAACAAACACATTTTCCAGTTCCACGCTGACGGACGGAAAGACGGCCCCTATCCCGTAACCATGGAAGTGACGTATCCCCACGTCCTGCCCGAAGTTACTATCTAGGCCATCAGCCAATGGGTAAATGCTCTCGCCATCCCTTTTGTGTACCATTGAATAACAAGCATTCAGCTCTGTTTCGTAATGGCACAGCCCTCAGGGTCTGCAGTGTGTGTGTGTGTGTGTGCGCGCGCGCTTGTGTGTGTGTGTCTGCGTGCACGCGTGTGTACATGCGTGTGTGTTTGTATGTACGTGTGTACGCATGCGCGTGTCTGTCAGTCAGCCTGAGCGCAGACAGACACATCTCTACACAGCAGGGTCGATGAAGCTATGCAATATTAATGAGGACAACAGGGTGGGAAAAAAACGGGTTAAAACGAACGCCAATCCATTATTTCTCCTGACCTTTAATTAAACGCAGCCAAAAGGATGAATTGAAGTGAAACAGAGTTGTCTCCTAATGTATTGTTTTTCCAGGTCCAGCTGTACTGAAGGTATGTATGAAGGTGGTTCCACAGACAATGTGTTTTATGTCAATTAGGGTTTGAATTGTGTTTTAATTGGGACAGTAGCGAGGTGATGGGGGCTGGATGAGGGATTGGGGTGATTCTGGATTCTCTGGGGGTCTTGCATGTGTATGTGCATGGATGGGGTGGGAGTGGAGGGAGTCGCTCATACAGTTCTCCAATCACCTCTATGTCCCTTCAACCAAAACAAATGTGCAAAGCAAGGCACGATGTTGAAACAATTGGGTAGCCACGGCCATTGTACAATGGGTATATTTCAAACGGTTAGCTTACTCACTGCTACATGCTCTTCCATTGACAGATAGTCAGGTAGTGTGAGGATAACATGGGATTCTGGGATATTTATATCCAAACAATATAATAAATCGGATTACAGAGAGGGATGGGGGGGGGTAAAGAGGTGGAGTTAGAGGCTGTAATATTTGGAGATGTTAGGATGGTATTTCAAACATTCTCATCTATTTAGGGGTAATGAGGCTATACATTTATATTTTCAGAGGTTGAAGGCCAGCTATTGGCTGATGCCACATGTTAGACTAGAGGGAGGGTTTTGTGGGGTCTGACTGGGTGGGCCTAACCGTGTTCTCCTCCCTCCGTCCATCTGTCTGTCCGCCCGTCCCTGGCAGGATGATCCTAATGCCCAGAACAAGCTAGAGGACCCCGTGAAGGCCCCGGTGCCCAAGGAGGACGACTCCCTGAACATCCACAACTCCCTGACCCCCAAACACGAGAACCACAAGGTATTGGGCGAGGAGAACTCCTCGGAGGTAAACTCACTGCAGAACAACATGATGTAGAAGCCTGGTCGGGATGAGAGCTCCAGTCCTGCTCTCTATCCCACCCACCACGCCTACAACTGCTACCACCAGCCAGCCACTGTCTACAACACGGCAACACTGCCACAAAGCGGCCCACGCCGCTGAAAAAAAAAAAACACACCACCCAGCTGAAACTCCTCCCCCACCTGCCGCCGCCTATAGCAACCCTTACGCCCAATCTCGCCCCCCTGCCTCGCTGCCCTGCCCCTTCGTTGCTGTCACTCTGCTCCCCCTTACCCCCTGCTCGCACGCACATACACACACATGAAAACACAAACACACACATACACACACACACACACATGAAAACACAAAACACACACATATACGCACATACACACACACATGAAAACACAAACACACACATACACATATAAGCACATACACACACATGAAAACACAAACACACATACACACACATGAAAACACAAACACACACACACACACATTAAAACACAAACACACACACGCACACACACATGAAAACACAAACACACATATATGCACATACACGCACATGAAAACACAAACACACACACACACACACACACACACACATACACACACATGAAAACAAACACACATATACGAACATGCACACACATGAAAACACACACACACACACACACACACATACACATATACGCACATGAAAACACACATACACACACACACACACACACACACACACACACACACACACATACGCACATGAAAACACACACACACACACACACACACACACACACATACATATACGCACATACACACACATGAAAACACACACACACACACACACACATATACGCACATACACACACATGAAAACACACACACACACACACATGAAAACACACACACACACACTCACATTTCCCTGCCTGCATTGGTGTATTTTGTATAAAGAAAAAAATCATATGGTTAAACATTGTAAAAAATGTAAAAGCTACTGAGAGGTTTCGATGTTTGTCTGACTAATTAAGTGAGTATGTATAAATATATGAAAAAAATGCTTGGATCGATATAAAAGAAACAACACCATGTGTCTTCGTTTTCATTGATGTGATTTCTAATCCTTTGATGTACTTGTTTTATTTTGTACTTTTTTGGGAATACAGACTTCAAAACAGAGAAAGAAATCTGACAGTTGTTGAAATAAACCTTTTTAACAATAACACCTTTGTTCCTGTGTCTTCCTGAACTATAACGTCTCTTTCCCTCTCAAACTCTTGCATGGCTTTTATTACAGCTTGGTAGCTCCTTAGATTGCACTCACACACACACACACACACACACACACAGCTTGCATGGATCCTGTAGTTCGCTTTCTCACAGAACTGCAGCTAAAACACACAAAACAAAAACTCTTCTCTCACCACTCACGCCAGAAAGGGCCTTATTCAGAAGGTCAAACACACATAACTCTCTTTCTTTCTTAGACACACACACACACACACACACACACACACACACACACACACACACACACACACACACACCCTCTGTTACATTCCCTGTTCACACATAATTTTTCATACCGGCCTGCATTCTCAATGAGTCTCAAAGGAGGCCTCTCCGATGCCTTGCCTTTGTCCAAGTTCAAAGTGTGATCATTGAGAGTTCTAGACTGATTGGACAGAGTCTGTTATTTTAGGGCCCTTCTCAGGCTACGGAGCCTTTGGTTGGGTGGATGGGGGATGGAGGACCCCTTTACAATCAATAGGGACAGAGAAATATTCAAACCACTACAGAGGTAAGGTTTGGCTATGGGAATGAACAGCAGGCAAGCAGCTACAAAAACACAACAGCAATTAACACATTTTATCTCCCTCAGTCTCTGTTGTGTTGCCAGTATGCAAGAGAACACATAGCACTCATGGTTCAAACAAGACCTATTGGCTTTGCACCTTTCTCAGACGACATCTTAACGGCTTTGCACAAACACACACACACACACACACACTGAAGAAGGTGTAAAGATAAAACATTTGTGTCTCCTTGGGATGGACAGAGAATATAAAATCAATCAACCTGCCTGAGCTATAGCTCAAAGCATGGGGATGTGTGAAACTTGCTCCTCAATCGTGCTGGGGTTCGAGCCTTGGTGTGAGACCAATCAGGAGAAAGTGGTGCTTGCTAAGTAAGCAGCGTGACGTCCGTTAGATTAGGGAATGCTCTTTGGCATTTTAGCAGACCGAAGAACTCTCCAATGAATCTGTTATGTTTCTACCCTCATCTCTTTAATTCCAGCTTTATCTCCAATCAACACTGTATTGACACTTGAGAGCTTAACCCGAAAGCCTCCCTTCCCTGGGGGGCCACTCTGTGTGCGTGTGTGTGTGTGGATGTACGTGTATGCGTGCGTGTTCAGGCTTGTCTCTGGGAAGAGTGAGCACAGTGTTCATCCCACCACAGGACAAGAGGTGATGGTGTGGTTGAGAGAGCTGGGCACTGAGATAGACGTCTCTCTCTATTCCTCTAAAACCTGGTCTCCCTTTCTAAATAGATTTTCTACACCCCCTCCCCACCCCTCTCTCTTTCCTTTTTGTTCCCTTTGGTTATTTTCTATCTCTCTTTTTCTGGTATCAACCTCTCCCCCTCTCTTTCTGGCTTTCCCCCCCTCCCTTTCCAGAAAATGTTTCACATCGTTCCACCATCTCTCTATCTCTCGCTTCTCTCCTAACGCTCCTCTCCTCCCTGGTGCTGGAGGGTCTTTACAAATGCAGCCTCAGACAGAGGGGGCGCCGTTGCCATGGAAACCAATTCTGTCGCTACGGTCCAAGCTTGAGAGGACCAACTCAATGACCTCAGCATTCTCTCTATTCCTTTCTTTCTCTCTCTCTCACACACACACACACACACATGATTAAAACAGCCAGACTGTGCCGCGTTGTACTGAGACTCAGAAAATGATGTATAATAGACATATAAAATCAAGAATGCATTATGCAGATTTTAATGTCATGAAATGTTGGCATTAAATACACTGATTCCACATAACCCCCTTATATTACTCCTGCTATCTCTTTAGCTGACCTAAAGACCACTTCATGTTCTTATAGCGTTTTTACAATGTTCTGACGATGAATGCGCTCCTGCTCACCTTTACCAAATATTTTATCTGGAGAGGAGAGAGGAAGTGCACACTTCAGGTAGGGCGTGAGGGGGCAGGGGGGAAAGACAGGACACAAAGAGGGCGTATGAAGATTTTTCTCTGCCTCCCTAAGCCTGCTGGGACGTTGGATTCATCCACACATTGCCATTGGCTGAGGATGTGGTGGAACCATGGTGTGTGAATTCCACAGGGAGCCCCAGGATTGGCCAATGCAAACACATATACACACAGACAAACGTGCATGCCCACACGCGCAGTCACGAACGCACGCACAAAATTGCCAGAGTATACGCAAACACACAGACTTGCAGAAAAGCTCACAGAGCAGCTTGGGAATCAAGTGTGAGTTAAGTCTGATAGAACCATTTTGGCATTACTCTGGTTTATTAATGAGGATCTCTGGAATGCAGACGATCATCAGAGAAGCCTTTCTGATGGAAATGTGGCCATACATTACCACACTGAGGCCAAATCCTGCTTGCCCTTTTCCCCAGAGAAAATAGGGAGGGAAAAAATATTCACACCACAGAGTTTGGCCTTTCTCTGATGTGTTATCCTATGTAAACCAATGTACGGCTGCAATGGAGGTTGGGGGTAGAAGGAAAAGGGTAGATGTAAAGAGCTGGATGGTACAGGTAACTGGCAAAATAAAGGAAACACCAGTAAATGAGGGATACAAAGTATATTGAAAGTAGGTGCTTCCACACAGGTGTGCTTCCTCAGTTAATTAAGCAATTAACATCTCATATTGCTCAGGGTCATGTATAAAACTGCTGGGCAGGTCATGAGCATGAACATTTTGTAAACCATATGCCATTGCTGTCTGTCACTAGATCTAAACCCAATTGAACACTTGTGGGAGATTCTGGAGCGGCGCCTGAGACAGCGTTTTCCACCACCATCAATAAAACACCAAATGATGGAATTTCTTGTGGAAGAATGGTGTCGCCTTCCTCCAATAAAGTTCCAGACACTTGTAGAATCTATGCCATCTATTGAAGCTGTTCTGGCTTGTGGTGGCTCAACGCCCTATTAAGAAACTTTCGGTTGGTGTTTCCTTTAGTTTGGCAGTTACCTCCTGTATTTGAATGCATCCAATTCTGTAGAAAACCGTTTTAGGTAGAAATAACCACACAGATGTGTGTCTATGAGCTGGTGTGTGTGTGTGTGTGTGTTTGTGTGTGTGTGTGTGTTACTTTCTAAATGTAATCTGTTACAGTTACTAGTTACTTCGAAATTGTAATCAGTAACATAACTGTTGGATTACTTTCCCCTTAAGAGGCATTAGAAAAGACAAAAAGGATCCATCAAACATATTTGGTGAGTCATCATAGTGGTCTCTGATTGGTGGTCAGACTCGCTCAGGTGGAACAAACTTAAACTTTCACCTTTTTTCAAGGCTGAATTGAATGTAATTGAGAAACAGAAATAGGTGTCATAATGTATTTTGTTCGCATCCTTTCTGAATTTAAAAGCAATCCGAGAAGTAACCATCTAGTTTTTCGAAAGTATCTCTAATCTGAGTACAATAGTTTTGCTGGTAACAGTTATAGTTTTTATATAACGAGATTACATGAACTGATTACATGTAATCTGTTACTCCCCAACCCTGTACTGTATGTGTGTGTGTGTGTTTGTGTCTGTGCGTTTGTTCTTACAGGGCGAGGTGAACATCGAGATAGAGCTCTACCGTCCCAGAAACGCCAAACCAAGGCCCCCCTGCAGTCCCCTGATCCACTATGACGTGTATCTCTACAAGGTGCCCAAAGCCCTGCCCAAAGCTTCTGTTGTCAACCAGATAGGGGCCAGGCCCAGGGGTAAGGTACTGAGGTGGGAGGATGACATATGCCCACCTTCGCACCCCTGTCCTGTGTACAGCCCCCTTAGTACACAGTCCTTACCGACCATCGACCCCAGGGGTTATAGGGCACGACCACGGACAGCCAAGATGTGCACTCCCTAAGCCCTGGGTTAAACATCACCACACCTCTATCTATCACTGTACATGAGTATACTGACATATAGTATACATACTGAAACAGAGTGTTGCAATGTACTGGAACTGGAGACTGAAAGACTGTACTGACAAACAATGAAACATACTCATATGGAGTCATAATTAACTATTTTTTTCCATTGTCAGTGGGTTTTTGGCGAGTTGCAAAACATAAAGGTGGATTCTTCCATAAATGTGCAGCTGAAATACTTATCAAAAATCCTAGTCTGTATTTCAATAGTCTAAATGGCTTTCTCTTCTTTTTTCCTCTCCTATAGCTGTTGCTCTGATCTGGGAGAGTAAGCTATTTCAGACCATTAAGGTTACTGGTCACCGTGATTTCAAACTACCTCACATCATCTGGTGGATACTATAGTTAGTTACATAACAGTGGTTGTAAATGTGCTACAAACTTGAACACTGGCAAATGAATGTGACATAACTCAAGTGTGAAGTCTCAGACACATTGAGGATACTTGATTTTAAAACATTGAATATTTTAAAAGGACATGAATTATCTTATTTCACCAAGGATCTATTGAACACATAGATAATAACTGTGAAATTATACTCAACGCTTATATTTTTATGATATAAACAAAATAATTGTTTCTGTACAATAAAGGAAAACAATTTCTCTGTTAACATGAACTGTTCTTGTGGGTTTTTGTGTGGCTATCTAAAGATTACTTTTCTATTCATAACCACAGGACTCCAGAACGAAGACATACGGCATGGGAAGCATATGGAGCAGGGGATCTGTCAGTTCATACCATTTGTACTTGTGTCATCAAGCCCCAGTGACCTGATGGATAATGCACTGGCTTTCTAAGCCATGAATTGTTGGTTTTGGTCCAATCTGGGTGCTTCGTAGCAGACTAATGCAGCGGAAGCGCACTGGGCGTATAACCCAGAGGTCGATGGATCGAAACCTTCCTCAGTTGCCTTCTAGCATAAAAGCATGAAAAAATACAATTTCATGGGCGGATCTCAGTCTCTTCCATGCTGACGTTTCCACAGGCTTCTTACGTCTGTGAGTTCATACAGTCTGTCCCCACATCACCAAACCTGAGCAAAGGATCAGCTTGAGCAAAGTGAGCTGTAGAATCACTGATATACAAATAGTATTCTCCACGAAATAATAGGTTTTGTACGATCAAGATTCACAAAGCTCAGCCTCCCCTGGCTCAGAGTGGTATATTACAAAGCCAGATCAATGAGGTAGTCAGCTACTGTATCTTGCATTCATATTCTTTATTGAAAGATAAGCTTGAAATTGGCTCGATGTTGTTGACTCAACAACCAAAAACACATATCTAAGTTTACTTTTCTTAATTAAACAGAATATTAGTGGTTATTTCTGGTTGTTTAGCTTTAGTTAGCTGGCTAACTCATTGATGCTGCTTTGCAGGGGTTGGGTTAAATGCGTAAGACACATTTCAGTTGAATGCATTCAGTTGTACAACTGACTAGGTATCGTAGTATACCCCTCAGGTGACTACTCTTTAGCTACTTTGCAACAACTTAGCATGTTAGATAGCCCTTCCCCTAACCCTAACCCCTAACCCTACCCCCTAGCCTTGCTAATGTTAGCTAACATTAGCCACCTAGCTAGAATTTTTAATTCCTAAAGTTGATTCAGCTACGGGATCGGGGCACCACCAGTGTAGAGCTTGCTCAGGAATGGCAGCAGGCAGGTGTGAGTGCATCTGCACGCACAGTGAGGCCAATACTTTTGGAGGATGGCCTGGTGTCAAGAAGGGCAGCAAAGAAGCCTCTTCTCTCCTGGAAAAACATCAGGGACAGACTGATATTCTGCAAAAGGTACAGAGATTGAACTGCTGAGGACTGGGGTAGTCATTTTCTCTGATGAATCCCCTTTCCGATTGTTTGGGCCATCCGGAAAACACCTTGTCCGGAGAAGACAAGGTGAGTGCTACCATCATTCCTGTGTCATGCCAACAGTAAAGCATCCTGAGACCATTCATGAGTGGGGTTGCTTCTCAGCCAAGGGAGTGGGCTCACACACAATTTTGCCTAAGAACACAGCCATGAATAAAGAATGGTACCAACACATCTTCCGAGAGCAACTTCTCCCAACCATCCAAGAACAGTTTGGTGACGACCAATGCCTTTTCCAGCATGATGGAGCACCTTGCCATAAGGCAAAAGTGATAACTAAGTGGCTCGTGGAACAAAACATCGACATTTTGGGTCCATGGCCAGGAAACTCCCCAGACCTTAATCCCATTGAGAACTTGTGGTCCATCCTCAAGAGGCGGATGGACAAACAAAAACCCACAACTTCTGACAAACTCCAAGCATTGATTATGCAAGAATGGCCTGATATCAGTCAGGATGTGGCCCAGAAGTTAATTGACAGCATGCTAGGGCGGATTGCAGAGGTCTTGAAAAAGAAGGGTCAACACTGCAAATATTGACTCTTTGCATAAACTGAATGTCATTGTCAATGAAAGCCTTTGACACTTTTGGAATACTTGTAATTATACTTCAGTGTACCATAGTAACTACTGACATAAAGATCTAAGAACACTGAAGCAGCAATCTTTGTGGAGACCAAAACTTGTGTCATTCTCAAAACTTTTGGCCACGACTGTATGTAGGAGCACCCATGGTGCTGAAGATCAGAAGTGTCCGGTGATAGAGAGGCAGGTTGAGGTTGCCAGGATCAGAGTATTACAGAAGGTGCGGTATGTTGAGGCAGTGAAGAGAGTGGTAGAGGAAGATGGGTCCAGGACGAGGGATCCTGAGAGGCTCCCTGTAAGGAGGCCAATAGAGAGTGTTAGGAATAGCATGTGCTTCAGTAAGGTTGATTTCTTAGCATTCATAGGCATGGTTATCAACTGTACTGCAGAAATGGAACGTAAATCACAGAAAATATACTGAACAAAAATATTAACGTATCATGAAACAATTTCATTGATTTTACTTATTCATATCAGGAAATCAGTCAATTTAAATAAATTCATTAGGCCCTGCTTTATGGATTTCACATGACTGGGAATACAGATATGCATCTGTTGGTCACAGATACCTTAAAAAATGGGCCTCAGGAACTCAACATGGTGTTTTTGTGCAATCAAATTGCCATTAATAAAATGCAATTGTGTTTGTTATCCATAGCTTATGCCTGCCCATACCATAACCCCACCACCACCATCAGCAAACCACTCGCCCACACGGCGCCATACACGTGGTCTGCGGTTTTGAGGCTGGCTGGACGTACTGCCACTTCTCTAAAACAACGTTGGAGGCAGCTTATGGTAGAAAAATGTACATTCAATTCTCTGGCAACAGCTCTGTTGGACATTCCTGCAGTCAGCATGCCAATTGCACGCTACCTCATAACTTGTATTACAATGTATGATGGATTTATATTATAGTCCAGTTGGTGGCGGTAATGCAACGTATTGGATGCCAACCGCCGTTAAACTCCAAAGAAGAAGAAGAAGCAGCATAAGAATGCTAAGAACACAAAATCTAGAAACGCGTTTCACATCCTCAGATTGTCTCTCTCTTCGTGCAGTATACGGTCCCCCACCTATGCTTATTTTTCACGACAAACATTTTGAAAATTAAATATCTATAAATGCGGAATTTTTTAAAAACATTTTAAGTTAATGTGGTTAAAAAAGTACTTTGGAGCTGTTGTGAGTCAGAATTCGTGTCAACAATCTAGCCAACTTCATAGCCTCCCTCGACACTGCACTAGTTGTAAGCTAGCTAGGTAAATGTACTTTCCTGGGAGTGTTAAGCTTTCATATATACAGTCATTGGTTAAGATACTTCATAGCTAGTTTTCTAGCTAACTTAACTCAATCGATGTTAGTATTTATCTAGCTAACTAGAAGGTAGCAACTCACCAGAAGACATCCCTAAGATTCGTATGAGAAGTATTCATCCCTTCTCAAGATGTTTGCAGAGCTCAACAGTATTCTCAATACCAGTCCCGACAGCTTCAAGCAGGTAAACCTAACCTCACCCCTAACCGTAACCAATTTCAATCCCTATACCTAATCTTAACCGTTGTGTATTGATGTCTGTTCTCTGCAGGGAGAGTTTATATTGGTGTCTGACAGACAGACAGACGCGTCCTTCCTCATTCACCATTTCCTCTCCTTTTATTTACGAGGTGAGGCTTTATGTGAGTGATGTCCAGTTGACTGATACTTGTCCATAACACTGTGCCATCTATTATTGATTTTCACGTGGTTGTTGTTGACTATAGTGTTAGGTGAAAGACAGTAATAGAGGGAACATATGGGACCAAGTTGTGCACTGCTTTGATGTACTCTCAAAAGTGGTAAAAAATGAAATCTGGTGAGGCCAGACATGCTCAGAAGTTTGTGTGTGTGATTTACAGCAGGCTGTAAGGTGTGTTTCCTGGGTCTTGTGCAGTCCTTCAGTCACTACAGTGCAATCAGTCAACGGTTGGTGAGTATACTTATCCTCCCAAACGCTAGGTTAAACTTTCCTCCAGCCACTCTACTGTGCAAGTCAATACAGTTGTTTATGATTTGCTGTTGCTCGGTGGAGATGTATTAACTACATTTTGTATGGGTTCTTTCACTGTGTTCCATGTTAATCAGGGTGTGAGTTTGACCCAGGCAAGGGAGAAAGGGCAGCTGGTGTTCTTAGAGGGACTGAAGGAATCCTTGGGGGTACTGCTTCAGGGGGAGGCCAGCAAAGGAACCCGATCAGTGGACTTCCTCAGGTACCTGTCTGTAGCGTTGTTTTCTCTGACTGATTAAGCCTACTCCTGGACTAAAAAGCATGTTCATTCAGTGCAGAAGCTCCATTGAAAGTGCTTTTTGGTCCTGGAATATCCTAGATTTCATCTGGTTCCGGGAATCCAACCTGTATTGTTTGACACAGACTCATACATTTTTTCTCTGATGGAACCAAAGCAGTTAATGATCAAATGAATCTGGAAATATCTCTTTCCCACTTCATTTATCTCCCCCTCTATGTCCCCTTTCTTTCTTTGTTTCTTTCTCTCTTCCCCGCCACCTCTCCAGAGATCCCAGCTCTGGCCTGCGGGGTCTATATGACTTTGTGCGGGACAATGTAAGGGGTGCTGGAGGTGGTGGTGAGGAGTGGGGTCCCCCTGTGCTCCTGGTGGATGACCTCAGTGTGGTCCTGAGTCTGGGGGTCAGTGTTGGAGCGGCGTTGGATTTCAGTCATTACTGCAGAGCCACTGTCTGCTCCGAGCTGCAGGTCAGATAATACAGTATATCACATTTTACATTTACATCTTAGTCATTGAGCAGAAGCTCTTATCCATAGCAAACTACAGTTAGTAAGTTCACCTTAAGATAGCTAGGTGGGACAACCACATATCTCAGTCATAGTTAGTCAATCTTTCCTCAAAGTAGTCACCACGAAGGTCAGAGCTAGTAGGAGGAGGGGGGGGGGTTAAGTGCGAGTGTTAGTTCACAAAATTATTGTTTTTTTTTGGGGGGGGGGGGGGGGGTTCTGTGGGTTGATTTAAGATGCTCTTTAAAGAGGTAGGGTTGGACTCTGCTGTCCTAGCTTCTGGGAGAAGATGGTGCCCGGACAGAGAAGAGCTTGGACTGGGCTGGGAGGCAGTTACTCTCCCGTATGGGTTTGAGGGCCAATAGACCAGAGGAGGCAGAACGGAGTTCTCGGGTTGGGGTGTAGGGTTTGAGCATAGCCTGAAGGTAGAGGGGGGCAGTTCCTCTTGCTGCTCCGTAGGCAAGTACCATGATTATTTAGTGGATGCGAGATTTGACTGGAAGCCAGTGGAGTGTGCGGAGGAGCGGTGTGACATGGGAGGCACACGGTATCACAAGCTCACTGTCTCTCCATCGCCTGACTCTGTTAAAAGAAATCACACACATTCCTCCTCTATGTCTACAATACCTTTTCTCTTTGAGCTGCAGGGCAGCATGGTGATGTTAGTGCGATGTGAGGCGGAAGAAGAAGAGGATGATGAGAGTGATGAAGGCTCAGAGTGGCTCCTGAGGGGCCTTACACACCAGTGCAGCCTCACACTCCAAGTACAGGGTCTCCCCACCGGCTACTGCAGGGACATCCACGGACAAGTCAGATGGATTACATTATTTGTGTGTGTGTGAGAGTGGGGAAAAAAAAGAGAGCATGAAAGAGATTGAGTGTTATATGCAGTAGAAAACTGTTAAAGATAACTGCATTCAGCTGAACCGTATTGTGTGTGTTTCAGGTGGAAGTGTGCTGGCGAGGACAATGTGACAGGCAGCAGACCCAGAAGAAACTCTTCCAGTACAAGGTCCACGACAAGGGGGCTTCCTTTTTCGCCAGGGGGATGTCCAGTGCAGTCCTTTAACCCCTCGATGGATCCCTTCTGCCTCCCTTCCCAGTGTCGATCCCCAGTCCCTCACCTCTTTCAGTCACATGGCTCCCTGGGCTCAACCATAGAGAATGATAGGACTCTAGTGGCCAAAGGCCATATTAGCATGGGCAGCTATTAGGCCATTGGGCTTCCACCATTTTAAAGCAGTCATCCTCATGGTACTTAGAACTTCATTGGCTGATCCCTCCTTGTGACCCTTTTTGAGTCATTTTTTTATTTTTATTTTTTACCTTTATTTTACTAGGCAAGTCAGTTAAGAACAAATTCTTATTTACAATGACGGCCTAGGAACAGTGGGTTAACTGCCTTGTTCAGGGGCAGAACGACAGATTTTTACCTTGTCAGCTCGGGGATTAAATCCTACAACCTTCCAGTTACGGGCCTAACACTAACCACTAGGCTACCTGCCGCCCCAAACTGTCATGCCCAACTGGGTCATCAGGAGGGTTCAGCCAATCATGAAGAATATTGACTACTTCAAAATGGAGATGACCTAAATGGCGCTGCCTATGCTGTCAGACGTTATAATGGCACAGATACAAACATGAGTCCTCTATGGGCTCAACACAAAGGGCAAGGAGGTTTGCAATTTAGGACAATTAAGGCGCTGGATTATGGTCATGATCATGAAACAGGTTGGGATCAGTTTTGAACTGGAAATGTGGTATTACATTGAACATTGGATTCTTGCTTTAGAACCAACCGGGCACATGCATTGCAAAGCTGACATAGGAAGCCTGAGTGAATAGGTAATTTCTCAAGCGACATTGGGAACTGACCTGACTAGGTTGCACTTGTGTTATACTTAAACAATAAACCACACATTTAAGACATTTAAAACACCAGTGTATGCGTTTTTTGGGCGTAGGTAAAATACTGTGGTTTACCTTAGTGAAACGCGTTTTCAATAATATCCAGCGGATGTCGCTATATCCTCATGCTTTCCAGTCTTGGGTGAAGTAAAGGGTGAGAGGTCGAAGTGGAGAGGTCGAGAATACACGCTGTTGCTGAAAATACACAGTGGTGACATGGTTCTGTTGCAGTCAGTTTTTCCAGTTAGCTAGCTAAATCCTAGCTACTATAATAAGGAGGTTAAGACGGTACACGACTAGCCACTGGATAGCAGGACCAGCACTCGACGAAGACACGAGAAAGTTATTCAGCCTGGTGAGTCAAGTGTAACGGAGTAGCTCGCTAGTCAACTAATTGACTCGGTTAGCTAGCAAAACGGCCCATATTAACCTAGGTTGAATACAGTATATTCTTTTCGACCAAGGGTGAAACTTCTCTGGGTCTGGCGGGAGGGGGTGAACGCGGGACTCGTGATGTTATGTGGTGGTAGCAGTTTAATTTAGCTATTGACAGACTGTCACTGCTGGCATCACTCTGCAAATCGCTAGACAATGTGATTATCTAATAGCTAGCTAGCTGCCTGCCCTACTATCAGCGTAAGGTCAACAACCATGCCTTGCTGTCATGGATACGTCGCTGGTGTTGGTTGGCATCAGACAGGAACGTTAGCAAGCATTCACCATATCTGCTAATAGTAGAAACTATAACGTTAGCCTCACCCGTTAGCTAACGTTAGCATCATCCGTTAGCTAACGTTAGCATCATCCGTTAGCTAACGTTAGCATCATCCGTTAGCTAACGTTAGCCTCATCCGTTAGCTAACGTTAGCCTCGTCCGTTAGCTAACGTTAGCCTCACCCGTTAGTTAACGTTAGCATCATCCGTTAGCTAACGACGTTACGCTTGATTCGAGCGTTTAAGCTGATTTTACAACAACCTTCCATTTTGCAGAATGATGGATTAAAATAGTTTTTGGTCGTGTATGGTAAAACGAAGGAAGTACATAGACACTAGCTGGTGGTTAAGTAGTGGAATTCAAATTAAGTTGCCTTTAGTCGCTAACGTTGACTAGCTAAGTAGCACCTGTTAAAGCTAACGCTACTGGTGAGTCGTTTGACAGCTCGCACTCCGGAGGCCTGTGAAGTTTGTACGCATGGCAGAAAGCTAACACAATTTATTCACCCATCTTCTTAAATACCATTAATCTAAGCATTGTGCAAACGTGTACGCAATTGATTATTGATTTGAATGAGTTCACGTGTAGGGATACTTATTGCGTTGCATGCAACGGTGTTTCATCACCATCACCTACTGTGTGCAAGGACGAGTGTGACAGTGTTTCTGAATTCTGTATTCGCAGTAGTATTAGCTATAACAACTTGTGAAATTAAAATGTAGTAGCAGTCAAGCTGATTGCATACTAAAATACATCATTAAGGAAGCCACAACTTTATTTTCATTACAATGTAAATCGGTCTTTAATAGGCATATTGCAAAAAATATTGTTAAAGTGATAAATCGGTCGGTGCAGTAATGCAAAGAACCCCTCTTTCCCTTTTCTGCCCAACATGTGTACCTGTATGAGCATAGTGGGCAATATGATATGGACACTGGCCATTGATGAACTGTTTTTCTGTCTGAGGAATTTATCTTGTTACAGAGCTGCGCCACACCAGTTGGCTAACGTTGACCAAATGCAATTTGATTGGTCACAGCTACACATTAAGTAACTGTGTATTTGGATCTTTCTGTCTCTACAATTGCTTTGACATTTGAAAACGGTCTGTTTGTAGGCCTGGCCCAAGCTTGTGTGCTCTGTCACCTCTGGCTGCATCGCAAATGGCCCAACAAAATACTATTAGGGACTAGTCAGCCCTCCCCCTTTTGAGGTGCCAAAACTTGTTAAGAGTGTTTCTATTCCTGAACTTATTTAGGCTTGCCTTAACAAAGTGGTTGAACACTTTTTGACTCATAACATTACAGCTTTTCATTTTTTATATATTTGTAAAAATTTGACATTATGGATTATTGTGTGTAGGCCAGTCACCAAGTTTAAATTCAGGCCGTAACACAACAAAATGTGGAAAAAGTCTGTAGGTGCGGGTTACCTTATACCTTAGTGATCCCCCCATCACTAAGGTATATGATAAATAGAACCCCACTACAGTTTCACCTAATGTAAGGAAAGTATTAGCCTGTAGCTCCTGTTGTATGTTTTCCCAATGCCAGCAGGAACCCTATTCCTTTACCCCCAGTCCGTATAGGCTACTCATAAATCCACCCAGATACTATATTCAATATGTCTTTCGGCTGGAGGGACTCACTGGTCACTAAGTCAGGGATCAACTAGGTTCTGCTGCGGGCAGATACATTTTTTTTCTTTTCTTTAGCGAATGTTCTGGCCCGTAGACCACAAGAAGCCCAAACAGATATAACACAGTCATTTCAAACCTTGCTTACATTTGTATATGATCACGTGTCTCTCTATGCGTGGGAATACTTTAATAGATTTCCTAAATTAAAATCACATGGAGCTGATTTCCTGTTGCTTTTAGTATGTATTTTTTTTTATGTCCAACAAGGAAAAAATATATATATATATATTATATGTGTATGTATGTGTATATATATATATGCACGCACACACAATATAAATGCAACATGTAAAGTGTTGGTTTCATGAACTGAAATAAAAAAATAAATACGCACAACCTTAAACACAGGTGCTGGGCTAATAAAGAATACTACTGAAGAACAAGAAGTCCCACACACTGTTAAAGCTCCCAATTCACTGCTTTATTGACAATGTTTCGAACCAAAACGGATCTTCGTCAGATCAAACAAACAGAGCTCACTTCCCAACATACAGTGGGGAGAACAAGTATTTGATACACTGCCGATTTTGCAGGTTTCCCTACTTACAAAGCATGTAGAAGTCTGTAATTGTTATCATAGGTACACTTCAACTGTGAGAGACGGAATCTAAAACAAAAATCCAGAAAATCACATTGTATGATTTTTAAATAATAAATTTGCATTTAATTGCATGACATAAGTATTTGATCACCTACCAACCAGTAAGAATTCCGGCTCTCATAGACCTGTTAGTTTTTCTTTAAGAAGCCCTCCTGTTCTCCACTCATTACCTGTATTAACTGCACCTGTTTGAACTCGTTACCTGTATAAAAGACACCTGTCCACACACTCAATCAAACAGACTCCAACCTCTCCACAATGGCCAAGACCAGAGAGCTGTGTAAGGACATCAGGGATAAAATTGTAGACCTGCACAAGGCTGGGATGGGCTACAGGACAATAGGCAAGCAGCTTGGTGAGAAGGCAACAACTGTTGGCGCAATTATTAGAAAATGGAAGAAGTTCAAGATGACGGTCAATCTCCCTCGGTCTGGGGCACCATGCAAGATCTCACCTCGTGGGGCATCAATGATCATGAGGAAGGTGAGGGATCAGCCCAGAACTACACGGCAGGACCTGGTCAATGACCTGAAGAGAGCTGGGACCACAGTCTCAAAGAAAACCATTAGTAACACACTACGCCGTCATGGATTAAAATCCTGCAGCGCACGCAAGGTCCCCCTGCTCAAGCCAGCGCATGTCCAGGCCCGTCTGAAGTTTGCCAATGACCATCTGGATGATCCAGAGGAGGAATGGGAGAAGGTCATGTGGTCTGATGATACAAAAATAGAGCTTTTTGGTCTAAACTCCACTCACCGTGTTTGGAGGAAGAAGAAGGATGAGTACAACCCCAAGAACACCATCCCAACCGTGAAGCGTGGAGGTGGAAACATCATTCTTTGGGGATGCTTTTCTGCAAAGGGTACAGGACGACTGCACCATATTGAGGGGAGGATGGATGGGGCCATGTATCGCGAGATCTTGGCCAACAACCTTCCCTCAGTTAGAGCATTGAAGATGGGTCGTGGCTGGGTCTTCCAGCATGACAACGACCCGAAACACACAGCCAGGGACACTAAGGAGTGGCTCCATAAGAAGCATCTCAAGGTCCTGGAGTGGCCTAGCCAGTCTCCAGACCTGAACCCAATAGAAAATCTTTGGAGGGAGCTGAAAGTCCGTATTGCCCAGCGACAGCCACGAAACCTGAAGGATCTGTATTGAGGAGTGGGCCAAAATCCCTGCTGCAGTGTGTGCAAACCTGGTCAAGAACTA
The DNA here is from genome assembly GCA_023634145.1 of Thymallus thymallus. Lineage (NCBI taxonomy): Eukaryota > Metazoa > Chordata > Actinopteri > Salmoniformes > Salmonidae > Thymallus > Thymallus thymallus. Next base: position 14,400,188 of record CM042415.1, on the reverse strand, counting down.
CAGGAAACGTATGATCTCTGTAATTGCAAACAAAGGTTTCTGTACCAAATATTAAGTTCTGCTTTTCTGATGTATCAAATACTTATGTCATGCAATAAAATGCAAATTAATTACTTAAAAATCATACAATGTGATTTTCTGGATTTTTGTTTTAGATTCCATCACTCACAGTTGAAGAGTACCTATGATAAAAATGACAGACTTCTACATGCTTTGTAAGTGGGAAAACCTGCAAAATCGGCAGTGTATCAAATACTTGTTCTCCCCACTGTATACACATTTCACCTTACATGACCATTACGCATGGTGGGTGTGGAAACAATTCAATTAACGTTTTGTGCATGATAAATCATAATTAGAGGTACATATGGTCATAAAGGATTATATACAAACAAATGGGTAAAAGTTAAAACCTAGGCAACAGCCCATTTGACCATTACGCACAGGAGGCGCGGTGGCCTTAGATATAATTCTAGTGATCTATTTAAAAAAAACACCTTGTATCTCTAATAATTGAATATCAATGAGATGGGCACGTAGTAGTTACAGAATCTAATATAAATTGTATATATGTACAAAATTACCAAGTAGGAGACCTGGAAAGCAAGACAAATCAAAGTGACATATTAATGTAAGAAATGGTCTGATATGAAACTCTTTGTTCAGACCTTTTAAGAGTCATGGTGCATAAATGGTGAATCAAATACAATGCTCTTCTCAATAATATATTATCAGTATCGCTCCCCCTCCTAGGAATCTTAAATAAAAGATACCAGAAACTTTCATACGCACAAGTTAGTGTAGTGAGCATTTCTACTTTGCCAAGATAATCCATCCACCTGACAGGTGTGGCATATCAAGATTAAACAGCATGGTCCTTACACAAGTGCATCTTGTGCTGGGGACAATAAAAGGTCACTCTAAAATGCACTTTTTTGTCACATAACACAATGCCACAGGTGTCTCAAGTTTTGAGGAAGCGTGCAATTGTCATGTTGACTGCAGTAACGTCCTCCAGAGCTGTAGCCAGAGAATGTAATGTTAATTTCCATAAGCCACCTCAGTTGTTTTAGAGAATCTGGCAGTACGTCCAAACGGCCTGTAGCTGCTTGACAATGAAATTTCCCCCCCGGGGGAGCAATAAAGTACCTATCTATCTATCTATCTATCTAACCGCTGACCACGTGTATGCGAGTGGATTGCTGATGTCAACTTTGTGAAAAGAGTGCCCCATGGTGGGGTTATGCTATGGGCAGGCATAAGCTACGGACAATGATCTGTACGCAATTACTTGAAGCTGAAAATGACCCAGTTCTTCCATGGCCTGCATACTCACCAGACATGTCACCCATTGAGCATGTTTGGGATGCTCTGGATCGATATGTATGTCAGCGTGTTGTTCTTGCCAATATCAAGCAACTTCGCACAGCCATTGAGAGGAGTGAGACAACATTCCACAGGCCACAATCAACTCTGAGATAATGACCAGTTTTCTGATCCACGCCCGTACCTTTTTTAAAAGTACACTATATATACAAAAGTATGTGGACACCCCTTCAAATGATTGGATTTGGCTATTTCAACCACACCTGTTTGGTGGAGGAGGATTAATGGTCTGGGGCTGTTTTTCATGGTTCGGGCTCCTTTGTTCCAGTGAAGGGAAATCTTAACGCTACAGCATACAATGACATTGTAAACAATTCTGTGCTTCCAACTTTGTGGCAACAGTTTGGGGAAAGCCCTTTCCTGATTCAGCATGACAACGCCCCCGTGCACAAAGCGAGGTCCATACAGAAATGGTTTGTCGAGATCGATGTGGAAGAACTTGACTGGCCTGCACAGAGCCCTGACCTCAACCCCATTGAACACCTTTGGGATGAATTGGAACATATTTTGAAGTAGTCAACACACTTTTATGAGATGTTTGACGAGCAGGTGTCCACATACTTTGGTCATGTAGTGTATCTGTGACCACCAGATGCAAATCTGTGTTCCTAGTCATGTGAAAGCCAGTCAAATATAGACTTGACATTCTCTGCACTTTAACATTTTCTGACACATACCTTCACTTCTCCGTTCATTCTCCTATGTTTCATGCATGTTTAAACCACACGCCCACACATTCATGTTGCATACAATTATCTTTAAAATAAAAGCTGATATTTTATTTTGATCTAACTCGGTATGTGAATGTTAAGGAGTTTTAGTTTTTTTGCACAATACATGTTACATAAGCCCACAAATGTTCTATTTAAATGTTGCTTGTGTCTCATCACTAAAGCCTACAGTGAAAAGCTACTCACCGTTTTCACTGTAGTTTTTGGACCTTTTTTGATGGTTACTGATTGACGGGACAATTTGCTCCCTGTTTGTTTGAAAATGAGTGGCTGTAAATGAGTTGTGTCGCAATAAAGCCTGCAGGCATTAGTCCCAGCTGACATTGACTCAAGAATGGTCTGTACAGTTATGGTGCGTTGAGGGGCAAGTGCTCAGGTCACTATGTGAGAAGTGAGCTGAAGTACAATCTTGCTGCTTCCAATGCAGACCAAAATCCCTGCATTTATGGTGCTACTTGCATAGAGCCTTTGCTTTTTTTACATTGGGTTTTAAGACTCCTTACACAGGTGTGGATCATGGCAATGGACTTTGTAGGATCCAGCGACGCCTTCAAACTGGGAATTTTAGGAAGCATCGTTAGGAGGTAAGCAGTTTATAGGGTTTACTTCAGGCACACTGTTCTTCAGAGCAGCGTATGATGATGTCTTAAGCCTAGTCTTGGGTAACTCTGTTACCAATTCCTCCATGAGCTAGCAAACATGTTTCTGAGAGAAATGTGTCTGCTCATTTGTTGGAAAATGTAGCCTACCGGTCGGTACACACTGTTTAAATTATATTAGTCTTATTTCCATTCACTGGGAACCTGCAACTAGAAAAACGTATCTACGGTACACACAAGCTACTACTTAAAGAAGAAGTTTGTGGTTTTGGGAGGCATTTTTGTCCCTGACTTTCTCGCACAAGGACTTTTGGAGCAATAATGACATGCTCTGTTGTTTTGTCAGAGGCTGTATTGTTGTCTGTATGAGTGGTTTAGCAGCTAGGCCTACTGGAAGTAAACTTCTGCCTCCTCCCTAAGCCGGGCTACTGGAGTCCATAGTGGCATGTGTCTCAAGACTTGGCATCATAAAGTCTCTGGCATTGCTGCCTGGGTCAGTCGTTTTTTGTTTTTTTGTCTTAAAATGCCTCGCGGTCTGAGGTAGACACTCACTGTCATGTGCAGACTGACTAGACTGCCTGCCTGATGTGTGTACAGGGTGTTCCCTGTTAAGTCTGCCTCACTCATGTAGCTGTAGGATGGAGAGACTAGGGAAGAAGAGGTAGAGAGGGAGGGGCATTAGACCTGTGAGCCTCGTGGCGTTTCCGATTGGCTCAATCCCGGATTAACTCACTGACGGAGATGTTGTCGAGCACCTGCCAACAGGCCTCGCTTTGCGCCGCACAAGTAACACCACAACACCCGGGAAGGACCGAGGAGATGGACGCACAGGGCAGAATGGGGTCTACAGGCTAGATATCAGTATGTAGAGCAAGGTAGAAATGGGGTGAGTCAAGGCACTCGAGGTTTCTGCTTGAATTCCAGCTGTTTGGCCTCTGTAGCCATTGTTTGTGTGTAGTGCTGCCTGCTGTTTACTCTATATAGAGTATTTATAGTGTAAGATCAAGCCGCTCCGGAGGTAGGCTAAATTCCCCTGAGGAATATTTCCAGAGTTCTCAGGGGGTAGAGGATACTGTGATGTAGCCTAGCCGATCTGGTAAGGTTGTCTCTAAATGGAGGTTGTACTTGGGACGGACGGGTAGGACCAAATATCTTGTGGTGGTGTTAGGGATGGGAAATGTAGCCGTGATAGCTATGGTGTTTCTGATGGGACAGGAAGTTAGTGAGGGCTTCTCTTTGGTTTCTGCAGTGTGTGGCCGTACAGGGGTTTGAGGTGTTTTGTGTAATAAATTGGTTATAAGGCAGACCCATTCAAAGCAACATGAACACAGGCTACATTCAGCAGTAGCTGATTGTGTGCCGAGTATCCTACAGGGTTGAGGTCAATTCAAAATGAAGGCAGTCAACTCAGGAAGTAAACTGAAATTCCAATTCAATAATTGAAAAAAGGGCACCTATTTTCAATGCTTTAGTTCAAAGTTTTTTCCATTTGTTAATTTTCTATTCAAATCACTTCCTGAATGGACTGCGTTCCATTTGAATTGACCCCAACCATGGTATCCTCTGAGTTTGTGTTAACCCGCACCTCGTCTCTGTTGTTCCCTAGGTCCCTGGATGCCCCGCGGCACTCCGTCCCCACCCGCCTGCGCACGGCGCCCGCCGATGGCCGGCAGCTGACCCCGCCCCCCAGGATGACGGTGAGAGAGCGGCTGCGGGAGAAGATCTCGGCGGCGTTCTACCGCCATGGGCTGCTGTGCGCCTCCTATCCGGTGCCCATCATCCTCTTCACCTCCGCCAGTATCCTCGCCTGCTGGTACGTCTGAGGAAAGGGTGTGTCTATGGTGGGAGGGGGGTTCTGGGGATGGGCATTTGCATCTTCAAGCGATGATATGTGAGAGTTCTTGTACTGGTTTCTCTGCTTTAAGTACAATTGTGAAAGGATTGTGTATATACACTACCCTTCAAAAGTTTGGGGTCACTTAGAAATGTCCTTGTTTCTGAAAGAAAAGCAATTTTTTTGTTTTTTGTCCATTTAAAATAACATAACATTTATCAGAAATACATTGAAGACATTGTTAATGTTGTAAATGACTATTGTAGCTGGAATCGGCTGATTTTTTTTAAAATGGAAAATCTACATAGGCGTACAGAGGCCCATTATCAACAACCATCACTCCTGTGTTCCAATGGCACGTTGTGTTAGCTAAGTTTATCATTTTAATAGGCTAATTGATCATTAGAAAACCCTTTTGCAATTATGTTAGCACAGCTGAAAACTGTCTCCCACTCCTCTTTCTATTCTGGTTAGAGCCAGTTTGCGCTGTTCTGTGAAGGGAGTAGTACACAGCGTTGTACGAGATCTTCAGGCAATTTCTCGCATGGAATAGCGAGAAACAAGAATTTCTCAGAACAAGAATAGACTGACGAGTTTCAGAAGAAAGTTAATTGTTTCTGGCCATTTTGAGCCTGTAATCGAACCCACAAATGCTGATGCTCCAGATACTCAACTAGTCTAAAGAAGGCCAGTTGTATTGCTTCTTTAATCAGCACAACAGTTTTCAGCTGTGCTAACATAATTGTAAAAGGGTTTTGTAATGATCAATTAGCCTTTTAAAATGATTAACTTGGATTAGCTAACACAACGTGCCATTGGAACACAGAAGTGATGGTTGCTGATAATGGGCCTCTGTACGCCTATGCAGATATTCCATAAAAAAATCAGCCGTTTCCAGCTACAATAGTCATTTAAAACATGAACAATGTCTACACTGTATTTCTGATCAATTGTATGTTATTTTAATGGACAAAAAAAAATGAATTTCTTTCAAAAACAAGGACATTTCTAAGTGACCCCAAACTTTTGAACGGTAGTGTCTATTTTTTTATCAACATGGCCAGAGGTGAGAAAAGAGAAGGTTAGAAAAAAGAAGAGCAGATGAGTGGATGGATGAAAATAAAAAAACAGGGAAACAACAGAGCTGGGAGAAAAAGGAGCAGACTCGGCAAAACCCAGTCAACTAAATGAAACGGCCATACACATAAATCAGGACTCGGAACAGGACACACACTTTTCCTCCTCAGAGGTCAACCCCGTCACAGTTGAAAGGTCACAGATGAGAAGTCGGGACAGGATGGAACGAATACGGTACAGCATGGAGGCAGCAGTGCAGTGCCAAAAGCCCGGCTGGCTGACGGCTGCACTGAGTACAGGGAATTAAAGGCTGTAAGCAGAGTTAAAAAGAGACACAGCAGAGGGCTGTGAGAAAGTGACCCCCGGAGAATAGGCCTGTCTGTGTGTTCCTGGCCCTCCATCTGCCACCCAGGAGGTGGGGGCTCTTGCTGCAAAACAAGAGGCCTTTGTGGCAGTACAGTGACCTTAGCGAGAGGGAGAGAGGGTGTAGTGTCCTCAAAGAGAAATCTGTATCCCGTGGCCCCAGGCCTGACAGGCTGCCAAAGAAACAGGATGAAAGAGTGTTAAAACACTAAGATACTGAGCAACACTGTCAGTCACATCATTATCGTACTATACTTTGGAATATGATCGACTGTATCACAACCGGCCGTGATTGGGAGTCCCATAGGGCGGCGCACAATTGGCCCAGCGTCGTCTGAGTTTGGCAGGTGTAGGCCGTCATTGTAAGTAATTTTTTTTTTTTAACTGACTTGCCTAGTTAAATAAAATAAACAATAAAAAAACGATGCAAACTGCACATATTGATGTGGTGCAGGTCAGGATACTAAGTCAGTTTTGACAACGTCTAGTGTATAGAACACCCAGAAACGTTTCAGTGTGTTCAGTCCTCACCATGAAAATGAATTTCCCCAAAACCTGTTGGAATCTTTTAGTTAACAATTTCTCAGCAACAGAGATAGGCCCATACCCTTCACAGTGAGGTAGTCTCCTCACCAGGGGTAATAAAATATAACAATTGTAGATTTCCACTCACACGGTGAGTGTGGCACAGAGATTTTAACTGGCTATGGTTGGCATCCTCCAAATGTACCTACTTTCATCCCTTTGCTACAGTATCGCCAGGCTGTCATCACGTCCATCCGTGTACCCAATGGCCTGACAGAGACAAATGTAGCACTGTCACTCTGGCTGTTTGTCTTGGCCTCAGTAGCCTTGTAGCTTTCCATGAATTTTGTAGGCGCCCTTGAACTTAATGCACTGTGTGTGTGTGTGTGTGTGTGTGTGTGTGTGTGTGAACACCACCATTCTTTTCTCATTTTAAGATGAGTTTGTTTGCACGCCTTTTTAGGAGAATGATTGAGTGAAGATGACAACCTGGGATAAAAGTGTGTGGTTACTCATGCATTAGGGTGGAATTAGTGGGCATTAGTTAGACTCATGTTTTACAAACGCACATTCGTGAGTGGATATGGTATCTGCATACATATTAAGCACCAAACCCCTTCAATCCTTTTCTCATTAAGTGTCTCTGTCTGTCTGTCTGTCTGTCTGTCTGTCTGTCTGTCTGTCTGTCTGTCTGTCTGTCTGTCTGTCTGTCTGTCTGTCTGTCTCATAAATCTGTGTGTTTCATAAGAGCCAACCTCTTCCCAGGAGAACAGGGGTGTGGGTCTCTAGTTAATACTTAATCTGCCAACAAAGAACAGGGGAGGCAGTGGTACCAATCTTTTTTTATCTCTCTTTTACACAGACATTGGCACATTCATGGATGCTTATTTGCTCATACATGTATTATTACATACGTTTAACTATAAGGCAATGATTTTTTTTGAAGACGGTGTGTATTTTAGTGCTGGGATAAGAAGTCACAATGCTCGGGCCTGTAACTAATATTCGGACCCTACTGTCACGTATTCTCCACTCCCATATTTTCCCATTTCATCACCCGGCCCCCTCTTCCCTCCCCCCTCTCAGTTACCCCCTGCTGCGGCTGCCTCTGCCGGGGACAGGGCCGGTGGAGTTCACCACACGGGTCCGAGATTACACCGTCCCTTCCCATGAGCCCCAGGGAGACCTCGGTGAGCGGCCTGACTGGGTAAGACTCGCGGTCAAAAGATCACCCCCCTTACAGTGCCTACGTGGCTTGAGATTTAGACTACATGGTGCATCTTTCTTTTATGGGACTCAATAAAACTAACCAATTGCATTGAATTCTTTGAAATACCGGCTGAAAAAGGGACCGTACAAAAACAATAACTCATCCATCTCTTTGCCCGAGTTATACAAAACCCTCTCGCTCTCCTATTCCTCCAGTATCAGGGTCCTCCGGTGGCCTACATCCAGCAGGTCCTGGTGAAGGCAGCTGTGTCTCCCTGGGACAGTACGCTGGTCCCTGTGGACGTGTTCCGCTCCCCACTGGGCCGCGTATTCAGCCTGCTGGAGGAGATCCGCAACCATGTACACAACGACGAGTATGGGGAACTAAACGCACACATCCAATGTCTCTCAGCCACCTCTAGCTCTCTCTACCTTAAAATGCACCTTGACTTGACTTACCTGTCGTCTCTTTGCAGTTCTGGGGTCAGGAGTTTGGAGGCGCTCTGCCTGCAGGTGACGGACCTGCTGCCGGGGTTACGGCGTATGCAGACGGTGCTGCCGGAGCACGGTTGTCTGCTGGTCTCCCCCGGCAACTACTGGCAGAACCAGAGGGAGCTGTTTGACTCTGACCCCGACCTGCTGAAGACTGTCCACCAGCACGAACCCAAAGGACTGCACACCTCCGCCACACTGAGAGGTAGGGAGGGGAGGGGAAGAAGGGAAGAGAAGGGGTGAGGTAAAAATAAGGCAGAGCAGAGGAAGTATCACTTTGGCTAATGCTCATTTAGCCCCAAAGAAAATGAATTATTTAGGCTATATTATTTCAATTATTTCAATGCTATAGCCTACAAAAAAATACATTGTGAAGAATTTGCGAGTGCAACACACACGGCTGGTAGGGACAAAGCGCTCAACATTTCGTGGTATTAAATAATTATAGTCTATAAATTGCACATTTAGGCTGTGATTTACTTACAAATTAAACATTAGTCTCAGTCTACAGTGCCTTTTGAATACATTTCTTGAAACACGAGTTTGGCCAGTCTGTGGCTTCAGGCTCATTCAATGGTGCCTGGAGAGCAGGCCAGCAGCGTTGAATATCCTCTCCGCGCTTGCAGAGCCACTGGGGATGCTGAACACCCTTTTGGCCACTCTTTCCAGGCTGAGCAGAGATGCAGAGTTGTTTTCAAATTTTTCTATAGGTAGGCCTAAAGGTTTTTAGGCAAATAACCCAATCAAAACGGAAAACTCCTTGAAAGTGGGAATATGGCAGGCCTATTCGGCCGAAATTAATTATTGGCCTATTGTATTGATAATACAACAAAATGTAGATCAAATTTGGTGTTTCTAAATACTTGACACACTTAGTTATCTACCCACCTCGTTGCTTTCTTTTAGCATGTGCACGTAGTAAGTACACTAACACTACTATGTTTTCGGGATACGTGTCCTTTCGGATTCCACAATGACTCTTTAGTTGTAGCCATTACATCAGTGCATCATCTTTGTAAGTCACATTGATTTTGCACCTGTGTGTTGTATCAGTTTCTTTATAACAATGTTTAGCGAACTCCATGACTGTAGCTAAAGCAAGGGGCTATAGCAGCACACAAGTAGACTACAAATGCATGCTGGGCCGGGCATGCCCTGAGCTCGTGAAGCGAAATTAGAGCCGGCAAGATGGCCGACGTGCCAGCCTTTGGGATTCTCGCTCCGTGCTCCAGTCAAATTTAGCACGCTCCGCTCGCATACTCTGGCCCCAACTAGTGTCAGGCAGACTGGTAATGTTGATATTGTTCAATGCTAATTGTGTGTGTGTGTGTGTGTGTGTGTGTGTGTGTGTGTGTGTGTGTGTGTGTGTTAGACCTGCTATTTGGCGTCCCGGGGAAACACACAGGGGTGAGTTTGTACAGCAGGAAGAGGGTGGTCACCTACACCATCACCATGGTCCTGGGCAGCTACGACGCCAGGTTCCTGTCTAGCCTGCGGGTGCGTCTCCGCCAGCTGCACCCCTCAGTGAACTGCAGCGTGCGCGAGGACCACATGGTGCACGTGCACTTCAAGGAGGAGATAGGCATGGCCGAGCTCATCCCCCTGGTCACCACCTACATCATACTGTTTGCCTACATCTACTTCTCCACACGTAAGTATCTGACTGGAGTCTGGTCTGAAGAGGTTAATTTCCCTTCATCTGCACTGATATGAAAGTGGGCTTAGTTTGAATTAGTTAAATATGCATCCTTCTTTCCATCCCTTCGTCCCATTACTAAGGCCGGTGGGGACAATTGGTTTCAAATTAAATGCTGAAGTCCGCTGTCTCGTTTTCTCTGGGATATTGTTCCCAGGAGCCCAGTCAAGGCAACAGAGCCAAGGGCCAGATTAGTGTGTGTGTGTGTGTTTGACTGAGTCCTAGCCAAGGCTGTTCCTGTCTAGTCCAGGGATAATCCCCTGTACAGGAACACTGTAGTCCACCATAATGCACCATGATAAGACTCACCAATGTGTGCCAACACCAACAATATGTTGGCACACACACACACACACACACGTGCAATCTGTACTGTACACAAACCTTATTTCAACTAAGATCTGCATAAACTCATTCATGCTCAGAGATTCTTATTTGTTGTGTGGATGTGTAGCCTCTGTCTATGCTAACTCATAGAGTTCTTCTTCCTCTCCCCAGGTAAGATTGACATGGTGAAGTCAAAATGGGGATTGGCGCTGGCTGCCGTGGTAACGGTGCTCAGCTCTCTGCTTATGTCTGTGGGTCTCTGCACCCTGTTCGGCCTGACGCCCACACTCAATGGAGGGTGAGAAACCCACCAACACACCGAAAGCATGCCCGCACAATAACTCACACATACACTCTCACCCTAAAAGTCCCCTGACCCGCTCCTGCTTATTGATCTGTATGCATTACTGTGGTACTGTAGATGTTAACGTACACTGAGTGACACGGGACTGTGTTCTCAAGGGCAACAGATGTGGACTTAAAGGGGAGGAGTGATTCTTAAGAGGACGGGGATAGATATTGATGTGGCGTAGCTGGCCAATCACACCCAGCTTATTGGAATGTAGAGGATGGCGTGACCACCTCACACCATCCCAATCTCATGAACCATCAAACAAGATTCCAGGTTCATGCACATAGACCTACATACCCACTATTGTGCATAATGACCCAATGGCCACACAATAGAGCCTGTTGAAGTATTATTGTTTGTGTTATGTCATTGTCGGTGTAATAACGTGTGTTTTAGTCTTTATCTTCTGTGGGGTAGTTCTGTTACATACTGACCTCCAACCCTTATCTTCACGTGTAGTGATAGCATATCTCTGGCTTACTCTCCGTCAAACCTTGTCTTTCGTTCATTCGTCCCTTCCCTCTTTCGTCATCCATACTCTTGTCTTCTAAATGCCCTGTATTTTTGTATTTTCAACCAGTTTTTTTTTATTTATTTGTACAACAAACATAATGACGACCAATCAAATCAATCAAATTGAAAAACCTGACCTGTCTCCCACCCTAACGTCCGAACTTCTACCATCTATCACCTGATCCACAAATAAGCACAGAGCGCTGGTTACTCAAAGGAGATTTTTAGTATTATTCACAACAGCCTTGTAATCATGTTGTGTCTCTCTCTCTCTCTCTCTCTCTCAGTGAGATCTTCCCCTACCTGGTGGTGGTGATAGGGCTGGAGAATGTCCTGGTTCTCACCAAGTCTGTGGTGTCCACCCCTGTTGACCTGGAGGTCAAACGACGCATCGCTCAGGGTAAGACTGTGTGGGTTGGTTCTTCTATCCTCGTGGGTACCGGAAATCCCCCAGAGTCCCCACAAGGATAGTAAAACAAGGAAAATTCTCCCTTGAGGACAAAGGCTATTTTAAGCTTAGGGGTTAGGACTTAGTGGTTAGGTTTAGTTTAGAGTTACGGGTTAGGGTTAGGGAAAATAGGATTTGGAATGGGAATTAATTTTAGGTTCCCACGAGGATAGAATAACAACACGTGTGTGTGTGTGCGTGAAAGCCAATCATTTGTTAATGTGGTATTGTGTTGTCCCTCTCCAGGCCTTAGTAATGAGAGCTGGTCTATCATGAAGAACATGGCCACAGAACTGTGCATCATCCTCATAGGATATTTCACCCTGGTGCCCGCTATCCAGGTAACACACACACACACATCTATTGCACACTAGTGTAGGAACACAGGTACACACAACCTTTCATTCACATAGACAGAGTGGAGCATACTGCCACACAACATACATTCACACACACCTCTCCTGTGTATGTTATGAGTGGCCGGATGTTTATTTCACTCTGTGTTTCCAGGAGTTTTGTCTGTTTGCTGTGGTGGGGCTGGTGTCTGACTTTTTCCTTCAGATGTTTTTCTTCACCACAGTCCTGTCCATTGACATCCGACGCATGGAGGTGAGGTCTCTTGAGACATGAGTCATTTCCTCAGTCTACAGTATTCAGTAAAATATTGACAGTCTCTTTATCCACCTTGTTCCGCTGTTACACTCCTAGACACATGCAGATTCTAACACTAATCCATACACATACAGTATACTCACATATTTGCACTCTCACACGTTACACACTCCCACATGCCCGCACCCTAAAACCTTCCTCTCGCACACACAGTTGGCCGATCTGAACCGGCGTCTTCCGGCCGAAGCGGGGATGCCCCCTCCCAAACCGGGCCCACTGCGCCCTCGGGAGGCGCCCCCTCCCCCACGGCCCTCGCCCCACACTATCACCCTGCAGACGCCCGCCTTTAGGAACCTGCGTCTGCCCAAGAGGCTCCGTGTTGTGTACTTCCTGGCCCGCACCCGTCTGGCCCAGCGCTTCATCATGGTGAGACTGGCTGGAGGCACTACCAGAAAATACCATTAGTTTAAGTTAGGGTTGCACGAGTATTTCACAAAATGCACAGGCTTTCCATAAATGAGGATTGGAAGATTCCTGATTTCCTGCTTATTCCTGTCTGATTCCGGGAATCTTCCAACTGGATTTTCTTGGAATTTGGGGAAAGTTTTGTGACCCTAGTTTCACTTAGTCCAGTGTTAACAAATGCTTGTGTGAAAGGAGGGTGAGTTAAGAACATGCAGTGTGAAAAAGCCTTGAGGGTGACTGTCTCAAGGCCTTTTCACAGAGAATCTGCTTGTTGGGCCGTTGCGTCTGTGTGTGTAATTGTCTGTCTCGCCTGTCGATGTTTGTCTGTCTCTGTATGTATGACTGTCTGAACATGAACATTTCCAGTACTTATTTGAAGTAGATCTCTGTATGCATTGATATGTCCCTGTATTGTTGTAGGTGGGTACTGTGATCTGGATTGGCATCCTGGCCTACACGGACCCCGCCGGCCTCCGCACCTACCTGGCAGCCCAGGTGTCTGAACAGAGCCCCCTGGGGGAGGGCGGGGCCGGGGGTCTGCCCCCCCACCTGGGAGTAGCCCCAGTCTTCCCTGGACCAGGAGTGGACCCCGCCAGCACCCTCAGTGTCCTCCCCGCCCCCGCTGAACCCACCCCGCTTCCAGAGAACCAGTCCCAGGGCCACCATGGGGCACCCAGGGAAGGAGTACCCCACCAGGCCCAGCCCCCACCCCTGGTTCCCCAGATCAGCTGGGGGGCGGAGGATGAGGAGGGCTGGAGGAGGCTGTCTTTCAGACACTGGCCCTCGCTCTTCAGCTACTATAATATTACACTGGCCAAGAGGTAGGTGAGAGGAGTTGGAATGAGTTACTGTGTGTGTTTATTGGGTGTGTGCCCGTATGTGCATGGTGTCACTGTTGACCCTGCTTACCGTGCTTTTGGGTTATGGGAGGGGAGAAATGTAGGGAATGTAATTGTGTTACCTCTCTGTCCCACAGATACATCAGCATCCTGCCTGTCATCCCCGTCACGTTCCACCTGAGCCCCCAGGAGGCCATGGAGATGCGTCACCCCCAGGACACACGCCACTCCCCGCCACCCAGCCTCAAAACTAACGACCTGCCCGCAGACCTCACGCTCTACAAGTCAGTACTGACACACTCCAACCTCTATCTCCAAGGCCTCAAACTACAGATAGACTAATATTCCCCCTACCACAATCCATGCACTTCATGTTTTTCAAATACACACACCCACGCACAGTGCACGCCACTTCAAAGTCCATGCTAATGCTCTTGTGCAGGCGAAAGATCAATGTCATAGTGACCGGTTATGGCGTCAAGACCAAGAGATTCTGTGATAATCCTTCACTGTGTCGATGGTTATCTCAAAGGTAGGAATGAAGAGGAAATGGTCTTATCTCTACAGTTTACTGGATATTGGGGGGGGGTGTTCGTTTTGCATTGGTGCCCCAGGTGGGTGGGGTTTGCACATTTTTAAACCATTCCATTGGTCCTAAAGTGAAATCTCCACCCAGGGAGGGCCACGCAGTACAAACTCCCTCACTGACTCAGACTTCGGTCCTGTCTACCGGCTCATCTGATTGGCTGTCAGGTTACTGTCTGTGGGTTGATGATGTCATGGTGCAGTGGGTGATGGTTGATGTGGTTTTTGGACTGAGTGAAACGGTCTCTCAACTGTGTTTTCCCTTGTTCTATTTCGTTGGTGGTAGGAGGCAAAGGTTCAGTACTGCCAACATCAGTGTTTCTATTAGAACAAACAGAATTAGGCGGTGGGGGGGCTTGCTTGCTGTGTTGCTTGAAAAGTTGGGATGGAAATGTTGTTTTAAAAGACCACTAGTGTTTTTCCTGCTGTATACTACGTCCTTGACTAATAGCATATTAAAATGGGTCCAACTTTTGAACTGTGACGTGTGACGAGGTTTTTCATTGGAAGTGGAAGGTTTGAATCATATTCATCCGGTCATGGTCATCAGTGTTCACGGTTCCTATGTGACATAAAGACCACAGTGGTGAAGGTCATCCCTGGAACACAGTCCAGGCACAAATGTCTATTGTCTATTAGAATCTTTGGGTCAGGTCAAGGAGAGGGGCCTGCGTGGTTCTCACAGAATAAAGTATAAAGTATCTGCTATGGTTGTCCCATCAAGTACAGAATCCTTTGGAACCTGCTTAGGTGAACTCTTTTTTTCAGAGAATCTCCCTCAGCCTGTTTACAACGGTCATAAACAAATAAACAGGTTACCGATTTTAATTTGACACGATACTGTATTATGTTAGGCCTGTGGTGGTGATGGAATTACATTAGTATTAATGATTTTTTTTCAAAACATAATTTCCAACCTCAAATGGAAAGGCTCGGTCCTATAATTCTGATATCAAGTCCCCTGCTTTCTGTTGTAGTGTGAACGGATGTGCAACCATAAGGTGAGGGGAAACGAGAATCTTGTCCCTGGCTCTTAACGCGCCACATATGCACACTTCCCCTGAAGTGATCTGATTGGCTTGAACGTGTGCTATGTGCAGACAGTTTATGCCCACCACATGGGTACAACGTTTCCCTAAGGGGACAATAAAGTCAGTATGTACACGCTGTGTGAGAGAGTACGTGTGCTGGACCAGTCAGCCTGGTCACACCAGTGCGTCAGCCCCTATTGTCATGCCGTTGACACATTCTACACTACAGGTGCTTTTTAGGCTTCTGCCTTTCCAACCGTCTCCACTAGAGGGACACACTGGACCCATTACATTTTGGCTCTGCCTTCTAGGCTTTCCTCATGGGGGATAATGAACAGTCAGTCAAGGTTCAAGTCTTTCTATTGTAAGATGCACTGTGCGGGCTACAAGATGGTTTGGTCTCCCCGTCGTTGGTACTCTCTGTCTCTCTCTTCAGGGTAGCAGCTCTGGGCCTGGCGGCGGGGGTTCTGTTGGTACTGCTGCTCTTCTGTCTCTACCGGGTTCTCTGTCCCCGCAACTACGGCCAGAACGGCGTGGCCCACGGACGCCGTCGCCGTGGTGACCTGCCCTGCGACGACTACGGCTACTCACCACCCATCAGCGAGATCTCCCCCCTGCTGCTGCGTGGACACAGCATGGTGAGAGACTGGGTACACACACACACACACACACACACACACACACACACACACACACACACACTGACACAAATACCATTGTTAAGTCACGAGTATCTCTCCTCTGCATTCTCTCTCTCTCTATCTCCAGGATATAGAGTGTCTGGCGAGTGATGGCATGCTGTTGGCCAGTTGTTGTCTGGCAGGACAGATCCGTGTGTGGGACGCTCAGACTGGAGACTGCCTCACCGTCATTCCTAAACATGGGTAAGACGCGCGCACACGTACCATTATACACAAGCTCACCTTGGCCGATACAGGCTTACATGCACACACACCTATGGACAGTTCATGCTTGTGTTCATGCAAAGTGTTTCCCTTTTTTGGCCTGGCACCACCCACCTCTTCGGAGTACAACTTGTATTATTTTAATAATACATGTACAATATTAACTTTACATATGTAAGTACAAGTCATTTGATCTTTTATTTCAGCATAGTTTTCCCATAGTTCCTCTGTGTTCACCCTTCTACCCACCTCTATTTCCACCATAGTCTTTCCTCCTGTTCTCCTAATATGCATATCCAGCCTCCTAGCCTGAACACTAAACTGTCTCTCTCTGTCAGGCTACGGCGGAGTAGCAGCAGTGGCTGCTGGGAGCAGCGGGATGGCTGGGACTCTGTGGGTGTGGCCGAACCTGAGAACCTGGGAAGCGGGACAGAACCAGGGGGCGGGGTTTTCGACGAGGACGAGGGCTACCCCCTCAGGCGGCGAACCACACCACGCCCGGCCCTCTTTGAGGATCAACCCGACCTCACCCCCCTCATCGACACCAACTTCGACTCCCAGCCCCCCTCCCACCTCCTCCTCTCCCCACCCAGGAAAGGCTTTGACTTCGGGGGGCTGGTGGAGAGAGCCTACCTGGAGCACGAGCCTCCCTCTCCGGGCCTCGCTGCCTCCTACCCCTCCCCCTCACCACCGTCAGGACCCCCTCCCCAGAGGAGACACAGCCTGGGATACATCCAGGCCCCTAATCCCCAGGGCCAGGGAACCCCAGACTGGGAAAGCGCTGTGTGGGCCATGGAGCTTCGGGGGAACCTCATCGCTGCTGGGAGGAGCAGCGGCAAACTGGAAGTGAGACCCAATGTCAAATTAAACCCTATCCTGTACCCCGTCACTAGACACTTTGTCATGCTCCCTTGTAGAACAGAAAGAAAGAGCTGGATGGGTGCAGAGGGAGTGGAAAGAGACGGGGAAGTCATGATGAGCAAGCAGGAAAAAAAATATTTACAAGAGGAGAGAGTCAGAGTAGGAGAAATTGGCACAGAGAAAGCGAGAAAAGGCCAGAGCAAGTGCACTAATGTGTGTGTTATCTGTGGTTAGCTGTGGGACGCTGTGGAGGGCTCGTTACGCTGTAGTAATGAAGATGGCGTCTCAGGGATCACAGCCCTGGCCTTCCTCAACAACAGGATCGTGGCGGCCAGACTCAACGGCTCTCTAGACTTCTTCACTGTCGACATCAACAAGCCTCTGGGCTTACTGCAGTACAGAGGTGAGCTTCACGCACACTGTGTACTAAACATTAGGAACCTGCTTTTTCCATGACAGCCTGACCAGGTGAAAGCTATGATCCCTTATTGATATCACCTGTTAAATCTACTTCAATTAGTGTAGATGAAGGGGAGGAGACAGGTTAAAGAAGGAATATTTTAAGCCTTGAGACAATTGAGACATGGGTTGTGTATGTGTGCCATTGAGGGTGAACGGACAAGACAAAATATTTTAGTGCCTTTGAACGGGGTATGGCAGTGTGTGCCAGGCGCCCCGGTTTGTGTCAAGAACTGCAACGCTGTTGGGTTTTCACAAACAATAGTTTCCAGTGTGTATCAAGAATGGTCCACCACCCAAAGAACATCCAGCCAACTTGATACAACTGTGGGAAGCATTAGTCAACATGGGCCAGTGTCCCTGTGGAAGTCCATGCCCCAACGAGGTAAGGCTGTTCTGAGGGCAACAGGAAGGTGTTCCTATAATGTTTTGTACACTCGGTGTATGTCTGTAATACGCTTGGAAAGTCGATTGTGTCACAATCAGTAAAATGTCAACGCAACTGGAGACAGCTCGTCATTTTTGGAGACATGTTATTGACAGGGCAGCACTACGGTAGCGATCAGTAGTGTAGTTCACTAATTGTCAAGTAAAGTGTCTCCAGTCATGTTTACTTCTTCAACGTTTGTGACGTCTCGACTTTCGGAGCATATTAACACTAGACACCTGTAATGAGTGTTATTTATCTATATTGTGTGTGTGTGTCTGTGTCTGTGTGTGTGTGTGTGTGTGTGTGGTGCCAGGTCCCCCCGGGCGTAGTAACATGCCGCCCTCGCCCTGCTACAGCAGTGAGGATGTGATCTCATGCCAGCTGACCCGCTCGGTGCAGTGTGCCCACCAGAAACCCATCACAGTGCTGCGAGCCGCTGCCGGCAGAGTGGTCACGGGCAGCCAGGACCACACCGTCAGGGTGATTTGAGAACACGCATACAGAGGAACAGAAAAACACACACGTGTATATCGTTCACCAACCTTTTGCATGATAATACAGTATAAAATGAACACACACACTAAAACCCAGCTGTGTGTGTCAGGTGTATCGTCTGGAGGACTCCTGCTGTCTCTTCACCCTCCAGGGCCACTCTGGGGGAATCACTGCCATCTACATAGACCAGGTTAGTCAATGGTACAGTCTGTACCCCCCTATTCCAGTGTAATCCCATCGTTTGCAATGGAAAATTAGGATATCTTAAGAACAACTCCAGGTAGTCCCTCCCTGTAACAGTGTGTCGTGTTGCAGACCATGGTTCTGGCCAGTGGGGGGCAGGACGGCGCCATCTGTCTGTGGGATGTGCTGACTGGCAGCCGGGTGAGCCACGTGTACGGTCACCGCGGCGACGTGACCTCGCTGGTGTGCACCACATCGTGCGTGATCAGCAGCGGACTCGATGACCTCATCTGCATCTGGGACCGCAGCACGGGTATCAAGCTCTACTCCATACAGCAGGTGGGTCTCGTGTGTGTGTGTGTGGATAATTTGGGAGAAATCAGGTAAACTTCTCTCCCTGTTATTCAACAATAGTTTATGCTTTTTGCCTCTTGGCCTGCTCTCCATCTCAATTTTCCCTACTCTAACCTAACCAGGAGGTGGGCTGCGGGGCCAGTCTGGGGGTGATTTCTGAGTCTCTCCTGGTGACAGGGGGCCAGGGCTGTGTCTCCTTCTGGGACCTGAACTTCGGGGACCTCCTCCAGACGGTCTACCTGGGCCAGAGCAGCGACGGCCAGGGCGTCCGCCAGCTCGTGGTGCTGAACAACGCCGCCATCGTCTGCGACTTTGGCTCCGAGCTCAGCCTGGTCTACGTGCCCTCTGTGCTGGAGAAGCTGGACTGAGCAGGAGCAGAACTAGGACAGGCGACACACAGTGGCCTGGAGGAGTAGATTAAATGATCAGTACTGACAATGGGGATACATGCAAACTCAACTCATTTTGGCCCTTTTCGCTACACTACAGTTGGACAATCTTCTTGGAAAGAGTTGATGTGATTGGCTTATTTCGATCGTTAGTATTTCCCCCGATTAGGTGGGAGGGCATTTCTAAAGCAATGCATAACATTTTTTATCAAGCTAATGTCTGGTTGGAGAGGCAGATGTACGGACAGACTGTCTGACCAGAAAGATGACCTTTAGTAGTTCATGGGGTTTGTATCCAAGTATTGGATGGTTTGGGTACACACACACCAAGGGGTTCCCATCCAACGATCAGGCAGTCTGTCTCTGCGCTCTATGCTGCGGTTTGATACCCTACAAACCCCCCACCACGCCAGCCAATCAGTGTAGCGCAGCTGTGGTAGGCTCATGTCATGAGGTCTGAGGGCCATCGGGCTAAGCTAAGCAGTTACTAGCATGTGTGTTTTGTGTCCTGGGAAAGAAACAAAGTCCCTTTTTATGGTGAAACACTGCTGACAGAAATCCTTCATTATTGTGTGTGTGTGTGAGAGAGAGAGATAATTGGATACGATTACTGTAATGAAATGCACCTTGGGAGGGTTTGTTTTTTGTTTAAATCTATTTATTAGTGATACATTTTTAAGTAACAATTTGTTTGAGAATTGCATAATATAATATGGAGATGTCGAATGTAGGGTTTGATTTCTTTTTTTAAACATTGGTTATGAGATATTAATATTTTGGAACTGAAAACGGTGAAGTGTTGGGGATTGAGAGGGAGAGGTTCCTTCCCTTACACCACAGGCTCTGATTTTAGGGCTACTGTTGCTGCAAGAGGACCCATCTGGTCCATAAGAGCCCATTTAACTGTAAGAGGCTCTACACCTCTACTTTCTGCTCAAACTTTGGATTTGCATCTGAAGTTGTACTAGCTCGACATTGGTAAGAGTTTACATTGGCTGACCTCTTCCCATTGTGCCCAGGAGAAATGTAAGATTGTGAATATATTAAATTGTACTGTTTCACATTATTAATAGTATGTCATGCTACTATTGTAGCTACTATTGTACATCTTGTTCTCTGACAAAAGGTTCCATTGAGGAAATCGTTACTTTTTAAATACCTAATATGGCTTCCTCTTGAAAAACATCTTAACTGCCCTTTCATTATCTCTGTCCCCTATGTTTTTCCAGTACAATGAAAAGGTATTTTTTTTCTTTCCCTTATTGTTTCGGTTTTATCTGTCATTCTCTGCTTGTGAGTTTGAGGATGGGTATAGTACCAGTAATATGGTGATAACTCTACCTTGGCCCATCCAGTCTTTTTCATGTGAGCAAAGGAGTCAGCGAAGTTCTCAGGCTAGGAATATGAGGCATTTCCGACGGTACCCTCTAGGTTGGACCATCTCTAATAACTCCACCTTTCTTCCAGCCTGAAGGCTCTGAGTGAATGTAGCGCTAGCCTGCAGACACACACAATGCAGAGAGAATGTAGTGGGCTTGACCTTAGACGTTAGCCTGCTTGGTTACTTACACCCACGTGCACTAGCTCTAGCTGAATGTAGATCCGTGATGCTTGATACTGAATAGCAAATCCACTCAACTTCAACGTACAGATATTGTACAGAAATGTAGCACTAACTCTTAACCCTCTCAAATGCACGTGCTCTCACACTAGGCACTTTGAAACAATGTATACAACCACATACTGAAAACACCATGAAAATGCAAACATCAGACTTGTGAATGCAGGGGTGGACAGCTTTAGTCCAAGTGTTGCGGTGTCTGCTGGCTTATCAGTAATATGAGTTAAGTAAAACAAAAACCCAGACAAGCCTGCCATCCCTCAAGGACTCGAGTTGTAACACCTGTTTGTATTTTTTAAATGTAAATAATAGGTGAAAAAGCTTGAGGATGTGTAGAATCACTTATTTGAATATTTTTTACTTCTCATCCCCTCTTTGGTTGGCTAGGGTACGCAGACTATAGTGGAGGTAGCAAATGTTCTGTACTATTTTTAACACAAGAAAAACTTTGTACTAATTTACGAATAAAATGGCTTTGATACCTTGTCAAGTGGTCGGTGTGATTTTAGTTAAGTAAGAAAATCTGTTACTATGACACTCGCTTGAGAAATAAACCATAAATCAATTCAAACATTCCATAAGCTGTTGGTGTGTATTTTAAATACAGTAGTCAAAACCATGACAATGTAATAACATTATGGTAGTCTAACTTTATTCAAGATATATTTACAGTGTTAATGAAAGACAAGAATAAAATCTCAAGACATGCTGATTCTGCTCTACGTATGCGGTTACCATAACGAGAGCCGCCGCACTGCAGATTCGGGTCCTCTGATAACAGCGCTTTTGTCTGCAAGCTCCTCCCCCACCCTTATGCCTCTATCTGCATCTCCTTAGTGTAATATCACAGTCACTACCATCACTAGTCCACATGAAGAGCCCAAGCCAACCCCGTGACCAGCTGTAAGAGGAGACCATAGACACTGTGCTGCTGGGATTGTAGTGGTGCTGAGTAGCCAGCTCTGAAGCAGGGAATGAAGAACAGACCCATCTGGCACAGGTAGAAAGACAGACAAAGAGAAGGAAATAGACAGACGAGTGCACAGTGATTTGGTCCCAGAAGCATAGCCAGGCCACCAGTGAGGGGAGAGGCAATGTAGGACCCGTGAAGTATCCCTAAAGCAACAGAAAGACCCAGGTCCAAACCAGCCCCTATCACTAGGCACTTCTAGTTGTGATTCTTGGAGTTTCCACCATACTAGTCATTTTGGTTCATTAACTAAGAATCAGAGAATCAAGAAGAGCTAGTACTAAAGGCTACAGGTCAGTTTGACACTAGGCTATGAAGAGAGAGAGAGGCCATCATGGATTCTGTGTCTCAGCTCTTGTTGAGGCTCCAGAGGGGGTCTAGGCTGCTCAGGGGGTCGTCTCCCCCCTCCTCGCGGGGCCCCTGGTGGAGGCCCTGGCCCTCGGCCGGCTGCAGGAAGCTCTGTTTGGTGACACGGTGCTTCCCCTTCCCCCCACCACCCTCCATGGAGAAGGCCTCGGGAGTCAGAGAGGCCAGCAGCTCCAGGGAGTTCGGGGCTGGGCCAGAAGGAGGGGCTGGGTCAGGGGTCACCTCTGGGACCGCATGGTTATTGGCTGTGGGGGGAGAGGAAGGGGCGGTGGCATCCACACCATTGGGTGGTGGGGAATTAACCTTCTCTGGGGAGGATAGTGGGGGACTGAGAGAGGAGGGTTGGGGCTCGCTGGGAGAGGGGTACCGGGCGGGGGCGGTGGCTGGCTCTAGCTCTCCAACCAAGGGCAGGTCGGTGGGGGGGATGAATGGTTGGTCCTCGAGGCCAGGGTCCATGTCTGGGTCAGTGGCACTAGGGGGCCGGATGCTGAGTTTGGCGATGGTGGCCTGAATGGAGCTGATGGTCATGTCACCACCCAGAACTATGTCCTGTTGGGACTCCTGGCGAGAATAAGGCTATAGGGAGAAGACAACCAGACAATATTTAGACAGGAGTGAAGCACTAGAGCAGTAGTGTAGAACAGACGGGTTGGTTGTTAAGCAACAAAACTGACATGTGCGCAACTATGGGGCAAAACAGACGGGTTGGATTAGATTGTTGACATGTTAACATGTTTATTGAAAACATAAATGCATTTACACAATGAGCACTTGTTGTCTCAAAAACATTGTTACAGTTGTTGGTTAGCGAATTTCTGCCATATTAGCATTGGCATGAAAACAGTCAAAACAAGACATGGTATCAACAACAAGATAAAACTAGCTGACACGAGTCACTTAAGATTCCCCACATTGCAGTTTCTTGTCATTGTTGGTAGCCATCTTGCCATCCAGAATCACAACAACTCATGGACTGCCCAATTGAAGTGTGTGCATAGTTTTCGTGACGTTGTCAGCTAACCCATCTATAGGGCCTCTAATATTAGCTTACATCGAGTACCACCAAAATCTAAGCAAATACAATTGTTTTTCGACTCAAATTTTCAATAGGAGTATATGTAGGACCTCAATCACTACTACTCACTATCCATTCAGGTGTCTGAGACCCTGAATGCCAAAAGGATCTAAAACCGGCTCAGTGAGAGACTGGGCTCACCTTGGTGGCAGCAGTGCTGGGTGTCTTGCTGCAGGGGGCGGTAGGGAGGTAGCCGTGTCTCTGGAGGACCTGCTCAGCGTGTTTCAAAACCGCCTCGTAACAGAACTTCAGGTGCAGCTGTGGACAGACACCAGAGAGAGACACCTTGAAGAGCCATCACGTCAAACAACAATGACTCAATGCACTGGGAAAGTGACATGTGCTTTTACTAGAGAACTCTTCCCAGACTGCACATGGAACCCCTTGTAAAGCATGAGCTTGTTAGGTGTGTCTGTGTGTTTCTCACCTTCTCCTGCAGCATGTTCTTCCTCTGCTGCCTCATCTTCTTGACCAGTAGAGGAAGGTCAGGGATGCTGTTCCCTGCCTCCAGCTCCTGTACCGCTGCATACAGCAGACAGAGGGCGCCGGTACGCCCCACGCCAGAGCTGAGGTCATGGAGAGACTAGGTTTGTGGCAATACTCACATACAACACACACACACACACACACACACACACACACACACACACACACACACACACACACACACACACACACACACACACACACACTTGGTTTTGAATAATCATCATGTTTGGTGATGGTAATGAAATAGCCTATATGTGTTACCTGCAGTGCACAACAATAGGTGTGTGTAAGGGCCTCTGGTGCAGGTAGTACCCATGAACCTCCTGGATGAAGCAGATTAGATTGCTCTTGCTCTCAGGAAGACCCCTGGGAGGGAGAGAGAGCGCGAGAGAGAAGAAGAGAAATGGTATTCAATAGCCAGATGTTCACTTGCACGCATACAGTGGTTATTCAGTTGTTACTGTGTGTGTGTGTCCTGTGACTGTGTGGACTCACAGCTCAGGCCAGGAGGTGAACTGTAGGTGTATGACGGTGCGTTTGAGGCTCTGGTCGAGGTACTGCAGGCCAATCATTCGCTCCACGTGGGTGGGCGTGGTCTTCTGCGTAGTCAGGGTGACTGTGATTGGTCCCTGCGCAAGCTGCTGGCCGCGTTCTGTCGGGAAGTAGCGCAAAACCTTTCCCTACGGAAACACAACGAAGAGAGACTAAGAGGGGGTTCTTTCAATATATGGACTGATAACTTCAAATGAAATTATTAATTTGTGTTTTCACAGACATTTCTGTCAATAGTCAAAGTAAATAAACCATCTACTCAAATTGTATGCCTTATCCAATTCCTTACCTACCGCTTAAACCAAACAGGTGGTACATCTACCACGGTGAAAAGCCTTTATGAGCGACCCCTAGAATGGCCCATTCCTTCTCCCCCGAGTGTGTTCCTACCTTATCTAACTCCAGCTCTGACACCAGCATGACCACCAGCGAAACCTTCTGCTCCCACACCATGAGCCAGAAGTCTGCGCCCGTTCCTGACAGCGGCGCCTGTGTAGCGATGAGGCGCGGACAGTAGGGCGACAGCTCCTCCACAAAGCTGGCGTTGATGTAGTCGTCCTTGCCCGAGCGCAGCAGCACGCGGTTACAGTCGTAGGGCATCACGTCCTGGTGGCGGTTCTTCATGGTGTAGCAGCGGGCGATGGCGATGGACAGCTGCCTGGCGTCCCTCTCCTGCCCCTCCTGGAGCTCCTTCCAGCGGGCATCCAGCGTCGACAGACCACCTTCGTCCACCGACGGGCGCTCCAGAGACTCCACGGACGACCTGAAGCTTTCAAGTTCGCCGCAGAGGCGGGCTACGCGTTCGGGGGCCTGGTACGGGTCGCCCTGGATCAGCCGGATGCCCTGGGAGCTCTTCTTGCGGCGCTCCCCATCCTGAGGGTCAGCCTTGGTGGGTTGGAGGACGTTGGCGGGGGCCTTGGGGCCGCCGGGTTGGCTCTCTGGGCTGGAGGAGAGAAGGTCGTCTGTGATGGAGTTCTGGCATGGAAAGAGGGAGGTGGAGGGGGATGAGGAGGAAGGGAGAGAGGGTGGACCGCCGGGGGTCGGGGAGGGCCTCTGGGGGGCCAGGCCTAGGGAAGAGGGTCCTGGGGAGGGAGATGGTGAAGGTGAGGGCGAGGGAGGGTTGACGTTATGTGGGGGGGCCACTAGAGGAGCTCCAGCAGTTGGTGGAATCATGTTATGGGGAGGCGGCTGAGGTTGGCCCATAGAGGTGGGCTGTGGTGGGGCTCCGGGAGAGCCGTTCACACCTGGAGGAGTAGGGTACATGGTGGGGGTCATGGGGGCTACAGGCTGGGTATTCTGAGACTGTTGGGGGGCTGAATGAGGCATCATAGGAGGCTGGTAGCCCTGTGGTAACTGGGGTTGGTAGGCATGTTGGGGGGGCTGACCAGGGTGGGGCATCTGGGGACCCTGAGGTGGGAGGGGGCCCCTGGGCATGTAAGCCGGAGGGAGCTGGACATGATGGGGCTGGGAAGCAGGGGGCATCTGCTGGTGCAAGCCAGGAGGCATGGGCTGGCTGGTGGGGGGCATCTGCTGATGAGGGCCAGGGTGCATTTGTGGATGAGGGTGCATTTGCTGGGCGTTGGGATGCATTTGTTGTTGTTGGGGAGGTAGCATCTGCTGATGAAGGTGCGGGGGCATCTGTTGGTTGGCAGGGTGCATGTATGGTTGGGAGACAGGGGGCATGGGTTGGGAAGTGGGGGGCATCTGTGGGTGAGGGCCCCTTGGGATCATGTGTGGGGGCTGTTGGGGCAAGTATCCCTGCTGAGGGTGTTGAGGCTGATAGCCCTGTGGTAATTGGGGCTGGTAGCCATGCTGGGGTTGTGACTGACCAGGATATGGCTGCTGATACTGGTGGGGCATGGGCGGCTTGGGCTGGTGCTGGGGGGGAATGTACTGTGGGTAACCCTGCTGGGCCTGGGGAGGGGCTCGGGGCCCAGGCATAGCCCTCGGGGCAGACTGGTAGCCAGGGGGCAGCTGCCCAGGAGGGTGTTGGTACTGCTGCTGTGGATGTTGGTGTGGCACCTGGCCGGGCGCTTGCATGGGAACCCCAGGCTGGGGCATGTACTGTGGGTACACACCCATCTGTGGGGGAACAGCGTAGCCTGCAGAGACAGTAGTTGGTGCAGGGTGGCGTGGGGCTGAGTTATAACTGGGGATGGGGGTCTGGATACTATCTACCGTTGTAGTAGAGGGACGGACAGGGGCACGAGCAGGCCCGACTCCCCCAGGTTGGGGGGCTTGCGTCTGGTGAGGGCCATAGCCAGAAACATGAGGCTGCTGGGGGGGTAGCTGAGTGAGGGGTCCGCGAGGGAAACCCTGGCCGTGGAACTGGGGCGCGCGAAGGTTTGGGGGGAACCGAGGGGTATAGAGCGGTGCCCCAGGCCAGGGTAACGAAGCATTGCCACCCAGACTGGCACCAGGGAGGAAAGCCTCAGGTCCGGGTCGAAGGGCAGAGGGCAGAGAGGGGTGGTCGGGGGGTAGACTACGGACCTCGTCAGGCAGGTCTCCTCCTAGGCTCAGTATAGCAGCGTTGATCTGGGCCAGCTCGGCATCCTCTAGACTAGAACAGGCAGAGTCCATGTCTAAGCCCCCCTTGATCCCCAGGGACGGTTTGGCTGCTGTGGGCCGAGAAGGGGGCTTCTTCTGGGTCTCCCTGTCCAGCACGGCCTTCCTTTCCTCCTCCCTGCCCTGACACAGGGTCTTAGCTCTCTCCAGCAGGCGGGAAGACTTGGTCTCCAGGTCCTCGTAAAACTCCTTCCCCTCCTGGGACTTCTTCATCAGGTCCTCGTAAGCCTCATAGGACGCCACCAGGGTTTGCACTGTGCCGTTCCACCTGAGAGTTGGAGCGAGAGAAAAGAAGGAGGAAAAGAGGAAGAGAAAGGGAGTGGAGAGAAATCTTCTTCAGTAACAATGACAAGACGCTAGTGCTTCTGTAGCTAGTGTTTCCAGTGGACATTTGTCTGCTCCGATTTGTTTGTGTGTTCGGAATCTCTAGATTGGCGCCTTCCTTATGGCCTTGGATTAGAACAGTGTCAAAGTCCTTTGTCCAATAGTACTGGTGTCCCACTAAAACCCTTCCCAAGCCCTTGCTCACTTGCGTTCCGTCTCGGTGAGGCCCTTGCGGACCGAGGCGTATTGCACGTTGGCTTCCGTCAGCGCCTTGAGAATGTTCTCCTGGGCAGACAGGTTCTGGTCAATGTACACTTTCACCTGCTCATACTTCTTCAACTGCTCCTCAAACAACCTCTATAGGGATGGAGGGAGGGAGGGAGGGAGGGAGAGAGAGAGGTAAATGTTACACATTGGGTCTTATGAGGCATGCATTAGTTTTCATGAAGATCAAACCCACACACATTAGGCCTCACGAGTGGCGCAGCGGTCTACTGCATTGCAGTGTTGGGGTGTCACTTCAGCCTGGGGTTCAATCCTGTGTCACAACCGGCCGTGACCGGGAGTCCCATAGGGTGCCGCACAATTGGCCCAGCGTCGTCCGGGGGGGCTTTACCTGGCTCATCGCGCTCTAGCGACTCCTTGTGGTGGGCTGGGTGCCTGCAGGTTAACTTAGGTCGTCAGTTGAACAGTGTTTCCTCTAACACATTGGTTCAGTTGGCTTCCGGGTTAAGAAGCGTGGCTTGGCGGTCATGTTTTGGAGGACGCATGACTCGACCTTCGCCTCTCCAGAGCCCGATGGGGAGTTGCAGCGATGAGACAAGATCATAATCACGACATTGTGGAGAAAAAAGGGGTAAAAAAATAAATAAATACACAATGTCCTGTACCTTCATGTCAGTGCGCTCGGTAGTGACCAGGGAGGAAGTGATGTCATCCTGCTGGATGAGGTCACGCAGCTGTTTCTCCAGGGTGCTCCTCTGGTCCCTCATCTCCTGCACCTTCCCCAAGATCCTCTTCATGCACTGCAGCCCTGCAACCTCCTCTGTAGGAACACAAACACACACATTTAGAAACACTCCAAATGACCAAGCAAACACCATAACTCTTTTCCACTCTCCTATACCCACCCTCGTTGAGTTGGGGCCTAGGCAGCGCATCTCTCAGGGCATCCAGTGGTCCCCCCAGCAGCCTCAGGTTACTGATGTGCAGGTTCATGGCTCTGTGCAGCTCTGTGTTGGTGAAGCTGGCCTTCTCATGGGCCTCCATGTACTTCTCCAGGTCCCTGCGGATCTCAGCCAGGGTCTGGGCATGTACCTGGGGGTGCAGCTCTGCCGCGGGGACTCCTCCTGCCGCCTCTTGCAGCGCCCGCACCCCGGCCTCATCCTCCTCCAGCACGTCCCGGATCTCCCTCAGAGACGCCTCCACGTCCGTGAACACACCAGACAGGACTGAGGGAGAGGGACACAGGGATTAGTATCCAAAGGCTGTGTGCGTATATGTGTGTGTGTGTCTGTGTGCGTGTTTGTGACATGTATGCGTTTGTCACCAGGCCAACCACTCACCCTGCATGGACTGAATGAGGCTCTTGACGGTGTCTGGTCTGACACTGAGAGCAGCACACTTCTCCATCAGCACAGGGGGGATGTGACTGTACATGTCCAGGTTATCTACGGAGTCTGGCTCCAGACCCAGAGAGTCCATAAACTGCCTGTAAACCCAGAGCTAGATCAGTAACCACACAAAGTCACTTTATTAAACCGTAAAGACGTACCTACACAGCCCCTCCGACTCTCCTACTCACTCTAGAGTCTCATTCCTGCTGTCTATCTTGACCATGATATCCCGTAGCAACTTGGCCTTCTCTTCACTGTAGAGAGAGGAGGCCTCGTGGGCAGCCATGGGCACCAGCTTGGCAAACAGGTCTGGTCCTGTGACACTGGGATCGGTTGGGTTCACGGGCAAGGCCTTCACCAGGGGGGCACCTAGAGAGGACGTGATGACAATGAAAAATCCAAATATAGTGTATGAAATGCAGGAGAGGTTAAGTGTGAAGATCGGTAAATGCTACCTTTGACTGAAGCAAGAGTCTCCAACGAGGGGACAGTCTCATGGTAGATGAAGTCGTTGTCTTTCTTGGCAGAGTTGAACCTACAAGGGACAGAGGATGAGGAATAGCGAAGTAAAAGGACAGGAAGGATCGAGAGAGTCCCACTTAAACATCTCACAAGGGTAAAGATTGTACCAACGCAGCCACAATCATAATTGAATACACAGTAGGGAATATAGCTGCTTACTTTCCCCCAATCACGTCCATGGTGAACTTCAAGGCCTCCTGTACGCTGTCCGGCTGACCCTGTTCGGACAGAGAGAACGAGAGAAGAGAGGGGAAGGAGCATGAAGACAGTTCCTTGGTTGTAAGCTTGATAACAGATACAAAAAGAAACCATTTCAGGATGCCAAACGGAAAAGGTTACACAGAGTCAATTTGAAGGCGACTGTACCTTGGCCAACTTGGTGGCTTCACTGAGTTTGTCTAAGGAGCTCTGCAGGTAAGCCAGCTGTTAAAAACACAAAAACACACAGCTTTAGAAAAAGAGGCGTGTAAGGAGAGAGATTGGCATGGATGTAGAGGAATGGAGGTATGCAGAGGAAGATATGTGGGGGGGGGGGGGGGGTATGGATAGTCAAGAATGTGACATACCTGCTCTCCATATTTCTGTTGTTCCTCAGCCTGCTTCCCCATATGCAGCTGAAAATACGTTTTTAAATAAAAGAGCATTCGTAAACCAAACGGAGAACACATTCGCAATACACTCCCTCACAAGTCACTGTTCCGTCTCACACTTACATGGGCGATGGAAGCAAAGTAGTAGATCTTCATCTGCACCAGCTTCTTCCAGTCCTTCTGGATCTTACCCAGCATGGAGGCCGTGTCAGAGTTCTCCAGAGCCCTGCACGCCTCCTTATAATAGTCCACCACCTACACCAGGCCAAAAACAGAACAGTCGCACACCTGGCTGGTATTCATTAGAGTACACCGTAGCAAAAACGTTTTGCAACAGAAAACAATTAGCATTTTCCTATTGGATATGTTTAGCTAGTCCCTCTCCGTTTGATGCCTAATGAGGATGACACTGCTCTACGACAACTGAGGCCTAGAGGGTGTTATCACGCACTACTATATCTTTGTGTTGAGAGGAGAGAGATTTACCTGAGCACTGATCCGGGCTACAAGGAAACTCTTCCTGTTGTCCAGCATGGACTTCTCCAGGAGACACTCCTGAGCCTGGCCCTGAATGGAGACAAATAACCACGGTGAAGTGTGTGTGTCTGTGTGAGAACCCATGCATGTGTGTGTGTGTGTGATTAGTTACCAGCATGAGGTTGATGTTGAGGTTAAGGATCTGGTGACTCATGTCCACGCTAAAATTGTGGCTGAAGTGGTCCCTCAGGTAGGAGAAGGCCCCCGCGGAGCACTGGAAGTGTGTACATGACACCTTCATCCCCTAGAGGGAGAGAGAGAGAGGAGGAAAGGGGTGAAAGAGGAAGGGAGACCTAAGGGAGTGAGGATGGAAGCGAGAGAACTAGACATAGGGACATATTGAGTTTCAGAAAGAGGAGGGCAATACAATGGATGTCGTTGTGAGATGTCATGGAGAGAGAGGTTAACGTGTTAAAGATAGATGGCCATTGCTTCTGCTCACCTCTTCTGATACCCTGTTATCCACGGCTCCCAACATGGAGTGGAGAGCACCTACAGAGAAGACAGCATTATGGCAATCAGGACATAGCGGTTTGACGGATGGTTTTGCCCTCACTGCTGATCTAAGGTCAGTTTTACATTTCACCACTCAGTGGTTCAACTCACCCAAGTTGTAGAGGATGCAGGCTTGCTCATAGCTGATGTCATCATGAGTGACTGTTTTTCCAGAAAATATTTCGGTCCTGGTAAGAGAGAATGAATTAGGTGACACACTGTATTGCATACATGGGGGTGTGGTGTGTGTCTACGTGTATGAACCTGTCTGTATTTGTATAGTTCCTGCCAAGGCAGCAGGTACTATTCCTGGGGTTTATAATGGATCCCCATTAGTTCCTGCCAAGGCAGCAGCTACTCATCCTGGGGTTTATAATGGATCCCCATTAGTTCCTGCCAAGGCAGCAGCTACTCATCCTGGGGTTTATAATGGATCCCCATTAGTTCCTGCCAAGGCAGCAGCTACTCTTCCTGGGGTTTATAATGGATCCCCATTAGTTCCTGCCAAGGCAGCAGCTACTCTTCCTGGGGTTTATAATGGATCCCCATTAGTTCCTGCCAAGGCAGCAGCTACTCTTCCTGGGGTTTATAATGGATCCCCATTAGTTCCTGCCAAGGCAGCAGCTACTCTTCCTGGGGTTTATAATGGATCCCCATTAGTTCCTGCCAAGGCAGCAGCTACTCATCCTGGGGTTTATAATGGATCCCCATTAGTTCCTGCCAAGGCAGCAGCTACTCTTCCTGGGGTTTATAATGGATCCCCATTAGTTCCTGCCAAGGCAGCAGCTACTCTTCCTGGGGTTTATAATGGATCCCCATTAGTTCCTGCCAAGGCAGCAGCTACTCATCCTGGGGTTTATAATGGATCCCCATTAGTTCCTGCCAAGGCAGCAGCTACTCTTCCTGGGGTTTATAATGGATCCCCATTAGTTCCTGCCAAGGCAGCAGCTACTCTTCCTGGGGTCCAGCAAAAGTAAGGCAATTATATACAATTTTAAAAACATCACACTACATTTCCAACATATTTTTACAACACAGGCCACTACTCTACTACCACATATCTACTACACAAAATCCATGTGTACGTGTATAGTGAGTATGTTAACGTGTGTGTGTGTGTATATGTGTCTGTCTGTGCCTACGTGTGTGTGTCTCTTCACATTCCAGGCTGTTCCATAAGGTGTATTTACATCAGTTTAAAAAAAATCAAATTTCACTGCTTGCATGAGTTACTTGATGTGGAATAGAGTTCCATGTAGCCATGGCTCTGTGTAGTCCCATTGTCTGTTCTGGACTTGGGGACTGTAAAGAGACCTCTGGAGGCATGTCTTGTGGGTTACGCATGGGTGTCTGAGCTGTGTGCTAGTTGTTCAAATAGACAGCTCGGTGCTTTCAACATGTCAATGCTTCTCACAAACACAAGTCTTTGAGCCAGGTGAGATTGACATGCATATTATTAATGTTAACTCTCAGTGTACATTTAAGGGCCAGCCGTGCTGCCCTGTTCTGGGCCAATTGTAATTTACCTAAGTCCCTATTTGTGGCACTTGACCACACGACTGGATAGTAGTCCAGGTGTGACAAAACTAGGGCCTGTAGGACCTGCCTTGTTAATAGCGTTATTAAGAAGGCAGCGTAGCGCTTTATTATGGACAGACCTCACCCCATCTTAGTTACTGTTGCGTCAATATGTTTTGAACATGACAGTTTACAATCAAGCCTGTGTTCTGTTATACAGGTAACCATCTATCCACAATAGCAGGAGATGTAAAGCCATAACACCTTGCTTTTAGTATATCGAATGTGCAAAACGTGCAGTTGTCTGTAATTAAACCCTGCGCACTAAGGACTGTATTTTAAGGGAATTACTATTATTACCTCAAATTATATCATACACACATTTAGCTATTAAAGTATCTCTTCCTGTCATTTACCTGTACAGTTTGTGTAACCATGCAAGTATTCACTTATCTGTAAATATAACTGTATACTTAACTGTACAGCTAATTTAACCATGCAAAATGTTCACTTACCCGTTAATTTACCCAGTCTGTCTATTAAGTAAACTATTATTACCCTCGCTCATATCATACGCATTTTTAGCTACTGAAGTATTTCTCTGCCATCGACCTGTATAGTATAGTTAACCATCCAACATCCACCAATGTATAGTGTACTATAGTGCACTCCAGATATCTTGTATTTCTATACTTTTTCATACTGCCGCTCTACGTATCATCTACCGTGTATCTGTCTTTTGTGTACTTTCGTTGTGGCATTTTGCACCTGCCCTGTGTTTTGTGTAGCTGCTTGACAATGAAATTCCCCCCCTGGGGGATCAATAAAGTATCTATCTATCTATCTATCTATCTATCTATCTATCTATCTATCTATCTATCTATCTATCTATCTATCTATCTATCTATCTATCTATAAGCTAAGTAGCCAATAGGCAGAGGGTATTATAATTTGTCTGATTCTCTGTAATAATGGTGTGGGAATAATAATGCATTTTATTTTGTAAAGTGGTTTCTTGCCTCAAACAACACAACATGTTCAGTCACCTCCTTGTCTGAAGGACCAGTGGATAAACAGGTTCATGTCAAGCCCTGCGTGTTTTTTTCCAAAGTCTCATGGAATGTAGGTCTACATTGAACACCACACATTGTCTGCTACTGTAGGCTGAACGATAGAACAGCTGTTTCCATGTAAAAATATAACGGGGATGCATTTTCTCCAATGTTTTAGACCTTTCATTATCAATTTCTCTCAGCCAATTATCAGTCATTTGTGTGAGTGCCGTACATGTTGAACGCCCTATAAGCTTGTGGAAAATCTGCTGTTAATTTGTTTACTGGAAATAGCATTGTATCTGGTCAAACAATAGTTTTTTCAAAAGTTTACTAAGGGTTGGTAACAGGCTGATTGGTCTTGATGTTTGAGCCAGTAAAGGGTACTTTGCTATTCTTGGGGAGCACAATTACTTTTGCATCCCTCCAGGCCTGAGGGAACACACTTTCCTGTAGGCTTAGATTGAAAAGTTGGCAAATAGGAGTGGCAATATCATCCATTATCATCCTCAGTAATTTTCTATCCAAGTTGTTAGAACCAGGTGGCTTCCACCCTCACTTCATTCTTCATAGAATTTATCTTTGTTTCATAACGACTGTTTTTCCCAGAAAATATTTCTGTCCTGGTTAGACAGAATTAAATAGGTGATACACTGTATTGCATACATGAGGGTCTTTCCGTAGCCATCTGTGGTAGAGCTTATGAAAGTGAGTGGGTGTATGGTAAGGATCTCATGGGTAAGTATGTAAATATAGGGGTCCTATGTGAACTTCCTTGTCTCATACCATGAAATGGGTACTGCTGCCTCCTGCCCAGGACCCAGGGGCACACGGCTCTGGAGGTAGTGCAGCTGCCCAAAGTACTTCCTCAAAATGCTGCAGCCCTCAAAGTCCCGCGTCACATTCACCGCACCCTTGCCAGAAAAAGAGAAAGAAACAATTACTTATTAAAAGAAAATTATAAAAAATTATAGAAAGACAGCACAGTATATGTACCTACATAACAAAATAAATCACAACATATGACATTTGCATAGCACAACTCGCTCAGTCCCAGTTCATACCTGTCGCAGTGTCTCCAGCTTCTTCAGCTGTTCATTATAGTGGTCTGGATTCTCCCCATA
Organism: Thymallus thymallus; assembly: GCA_023634145.1. NCBI lineage: Eukaryota > Metazoa > Chordata > Actinopteri > Salmoniformes > Salmonidae > Thymallus > Thymallus thymallus. The sequence continues at coordinate 14,365,612 of CM042415.1, read as the reverse complement.
GTTCTTCAGGATGAACTGAAAAGAGAGAGCACAGCAAATAACCTTTCTTTGCCCAATAAGGTCTATATCCCGTGTAGTTGGAGGTGCATTGTGCTTCCAACGCCAGGGTTGTGGGTTCGATTCCCACGAGGGGACCAGTATGGGGGGAAAATGTATGCACTCACTAATGTAAGTCGCTCTGGATAAGAGTGTCTGCTAAATGTAAAATTCAATTCAGATTTGAAGGAATTTTATTGTCCTATATCTAGAACATTCAATTAGGCCTAGGTCAGGACATTCTAAACTTTGTTTTACGGTTCCTTTTTGCCAACCAATTGACTATCAAATCAGTCAGACCATCATGTGAAACGTATTTTTTTTAAATTCACTTGTGGGATAAAAGGCTGTCCCACAGTTGGTCCTAATCATTCTGGTTTTGCCATTAAGGAGGTGGAACATACTGTGTGCACACGCTACAACAGATCATCAGTGGAATTCATACAAGAAGCCTTTGCCTCACAACAGAGAAAAACACTTTAAAGTAAGTTAATATTTGTCATTTGGGTCAAAGGTGTCAGGATAGAGATTATTGGGCAATTATCTAAACAAAAGGTGAGTTCACCTGACAAGACCGAATCCAAACATTACACTGTTGATTTTATGTGCATTTTAGATTTACTGTACTTTTCACAGCATTTGTTGATAACAAAATCAGAAAATACTCTGGATAAATTAAGTAACATTATAATAACGCATATTTGAGGTTGATGCAACATAAGACAAAATCATTACAAGGGTTTGAATGAGAGGTCAAACTGGTGTCTCCAAGTGGAAACATAACTCTCCAAAGTGCACAGTTCCTAAGTAATTTCAATACACTTTTATGACTCAGGGAAAGAGCAGCTCTCCTAGCTGTGCCTTTGAGGAACTGAAGCAAGCAGACTTATAGTATATATATTTTTTGAATGCTGTCCTGCATCCCCACCACCACATTGTTCCAGCAGGATCCAGCTCAAATTTAGCACTGACATTTAGAATTATTGGTAGCCAATACCATGAGCCGGTCCTCCTATAGCTCCTCCCACCAGCCTCCTTTGGATATAGCGCGCTTGACATACAAACGTTATTCCCGATTGAGTCAACATGCACAGCTTTTACAGTGAATGAGATTTTGTGAACATCTGGGAAAATGCCTTTAAAAGCTGCATTGTCAGCTGCCCAGCGTGCTGCTCTATGAATTGAATCCCGGCCTAAATCTAGTCTCGTTTTACTTGGTCGTCAAGAGACCCCGCTTTATTCTCCTGTAGATGTTGAGAAGAGCAGCAGTGGCGTCTACATCAAAGTCTGAATCTTCTGACAGCGGAGAGATGAGAGACTCCCCTTCAGCCCCACAGACTTACCAGGATGTGGAGGTTCCCACAGCCGACAGGTAATCATGGAGATAACTGGAGATGGTAGTTTGGGGACAGTGGACCAAATGGATTAAGCCGATTGAAAATCCATATGTCTTGATCTTGATAAAATACTACAGGGATTAAGAGGATGTTTGTAACAATCATGACGGTTGTTGTTATCAATGCTGTGTTTAGGGCTGCACATTTTGTGGAATATTCACAGGTGGAAACTTTCCGAGGGAATTAACGGGAATATATGGGAATTAACGTAAATATACGCAAATTAATATTAATACCATTTAAAATGTAGATGTGTTTTGCATTGGAAATATTTACCATATCATATGGAGACAGAAACATAAACCTTTTACTTTGTCATAAGTAGACATAATTGCAAATGATTAAATACTGTTAAGGTTGCGTCAATTCAAATCTGGTATTGGAACAAAAGGATTACTACGCCGTTTAAATCATCTATGTATTTTATTCTAGCAAACCCTTAAATGGTAAACATGAAGTTCGTATATACAGGCTCACTGTGACACCACGCAGGGCAAACAGCAAGCAGGGCATGAGAAGAGAGAGAGAGAAAGAGAGCGCGCGAGAGAGAAAGAGAGCGCGAGAGAGAGTCAGCGAGCAGCGCTATAGAAGAGCGCCTAGAGAAGCGCGTGGCCTAGAGAAGAGAGAGTCCGATCCTTTGTTCTTCCTTAAATACTCCGACAGAATAGTTACCGCTCCTTGCTGACCTGTCGGAGTAGAGGCTGAGTGTGGTTTAAATTTACTCAGCCTATCGTTGGCGTGCAGGCTGGTCCCAGCCTCGTGACGCAATCCAGTTGACGGAAGCAGTTCCTTATCTCGTGTTTACAACAAGACACAGTTCTATCGTAAAACCCCCAGCTAGCACATTCCTTCCACATAGCTCCCCCTTACCCAAACCTACAGCAGTTCTAAAGCTCTTTGATCACACAATACATTCAGTTAATAACTCTTGTTGTAGATTAACATATTCATTAGCTAAACATGTATCAGCCCTTACAATACTTCCAATAGAAATAAAAACTATTTAGTTACGAATTGAACTTTAATTAAATGAGTTGACTCTTCACATGGGATGATTTCACTGAACAATAAAATAAAGGGAACATTGAATGATCCCCAATGATTGCAATACAGTCTGCTTTCTCTACGATTTGCTTGACCTTTGCTTGAACTCTGTTGAACTCTGTTGAACTCTGTTGAACTCTGTTGAACTCTGTTGAACTCTGTTGAACTCTGTTGAACTCTGTTGAACTCTGTTGAACTCTGCATCCAGCAAATTAGTAGATAAAGCATGTCTGGTTGGAGGGGTGTTTGCTGGGCGAAGAAATCTCTTCTAATACACATTGCCTGTGAGCATCAGAGGTGAACCAGTTGCATAGATAGCTCGAGCAAGACATTCATCAGCATTTCTCTGACTACGTTCCTCCATTGAGTCAAAAAAACTTCTGATTCCAGGAGGACCATGAGCAGTTGCTATCGATAACGTCACCTCAAATAGAAGTAGAGGGACTTTTGTCAGAGGTTGCTTGTTGTGAGCGCTGAGGGAACTTTATGCACTTGGCCAGATGATTCTGCATCTTTGTTGCATTCTTCACATATGATTTGGCACGGTATTTGCAAATGTACACTACTTTTCCTTCTACATTAGCTGCAGTGAAATGTCTCCACACATCAGATAGTGCCCGTGGCATTTTCCTGTAAAGATTAGAAAAAAATTAGTAAGAAAAACCCAAATACAATTCCATGTACAGATAAATAGTTAAGCAGTTAGATTAAACAACTCATTTGTAAGATACATGTTTTAAAATGAAACATGTATGGAAACAGGTGAATTAACACTCCTCAGTTTGCAGGCTCAAGAAAGCTAAAACCCACATGGTAGCAAAAACTAACTAGCAGAAATTGTTAACAAGTTAGAAATTATTTAAATACACTTTGCTGTAGGCTACTATTTACTAGTTAACAAAAAATCATGTATGTCATATACAATATATTCACCCCACCCAGTATTGTAATCAAAACTTACCAGAAAGCATGTAGTCCTTGGCTCAGACAGTGTAGTAGTGTGGTCTCAATAGCATCTCATTAGTGTGCAAGATCTTGAGAATCAGCTGTACATGTGATGGAAGAATGCCATGTGCATGCAGAGGGTTGCAATTCCATTGAATTGGGGATAGTTTAACCAAAATATGCCACAATACCTAGAATTGCCTTATTTGTATCCCACAAAAAAATGTCACTGTTATAAGCTAACTTGTTTTGATGAATTTAAGCAAAATTCCCCAAATTCCAGGGCTTAACATCCCATGGAAAATTTCCAGAAAAAATCTGGAAATTTACTGGAAAGTTTCCGACCCTTTGCAACCCTAGTTGTGTTATCATCATGATTGTTGATTGGGACATATACTCCTACAGGTCTCCAACAGTTCAGGTGGCTGACCTGCACCAAACCAGGAGTCAGATATGGAAAATGTTTGATCATCCTGTGTCTTAGTGTCACACTATGACCATTGGTGACTTTCAGGACCAACTCAATTCAAGCTTGCACCATTCCTCCCCCTTTCCACTCTAGCTGCCCTGTACACACTGCCAAATACACTAGAACACCAGTCAAGGGTTCAACGCATCTTATGGTGTCTGCATACAAGGACCACAGGGGAAGGGGAGCCACGCGCATCATTGCCATGGTCAACAGAGATCGACAAACGTCTCTGTAGGGCTACTGTGTGTTTTGCTGCTCTGGACAGGCCCCCCAGGTCGCTCCAGCTGATGTCGTAATGCACAGCGTCCACTATGGATATATGCGTCCATATGCGGCCGCAGACATGCTGCGCCTCGAAGGACCAGGATGCAACGCCACGCACGTCACTATCACCATACACGTCGAGAGCCAGGACTCCCTCAACCAGACATTTCTGACTATCCAGAACAGGGAGAGGTGGGAGGAGGACTTCCCCTTTTACCTCACTGTGTGCATGTCCAGCATGTTTGGAGACTACAACAACGTCTTGCAGTTTGTCCAGACCATGGAGTTTTACAAGCTCCTGGGGGTGCGGAAGGTGTTCCTCTACCTCACCAGCTGTGGGCCTGACCTGGAGAACGTCCTCCTGTACTACGCAGAGGAGGGCACTCTGGAGGTGATCGACTGGCCCATCAACCACTTCCTCAAGCCCTCTACTGGGTGGGAGGACCAGGAGCTGGAAAGCGACATCCACCTCAACGGCCAGCTGACCACCATGAACGAGTGCATGTACAGGAATATGTACCGGTCGCAGTAGTACGAAAACAAAGTATGAACATGTATTGTACGCACTAACTAACTGTAAGTCGCTCTGGATAAGAGCGTCTGCTAAATGCCTTAAATGTAAATGTATGTGCTGCTGGCTGACGTTGATCAGCTCCTGGTCCCGGCCTCACACATCTCTCTGCGACCCCTCATGGAGGACCTACAGGGGAGGCACCCAGACGCAGCCGTGTTCCTGATGGAGACGCACCTCTTCCCTGCCACGGCTGGTACCACTACGCCAGACCATTCCGCATCTAGGAGGGCGCCAGAGTTAGATCTCCTGTGCTACGTCTACAGAGAGCCTGTTCCTAAAAGATGGTGGTCAACCTCCGGTTGGTGCTGCAGACTGCCATGTTTGAGGTGACACAGAACACTTTGAGGGTTCCGTCCGATGTGTGTAAGATCATGCAGGTGAAAGAAGCTCAGAAAGGGAGCTGGACCAACGAGCAGCTGGTCCTCGATGGAAGTCTCTGGGAATTCAGAAATTCTCTCATGCCCAATGTTTTACAGAAATTAGGAATACAGACAACTCCTTTGGAGCATTTAGTCAGTTAAAAGTTGGATATTGAGGGACTACAGGGTAAATCCATTTGAATTCAATCAATATTTGACAACACCCCTATAATATTCAAGATATAAAGGTGCTAAGAGTTCACCTATTTTGCATAGCTAGCTAGCTAGATAGCTAGATAGCTAGATAGCTAGATAGATAGATAGATAGATAGATAGATAGATAGATAGATAGATAGATAGATAGATAGATAGATAGATAGATAGATAGATAGATAGATAGATAGATAGGATACTTTATTGATCCCCGAGGGGGAAATTTCTTATAAACCAACTGGATAGCAGAAGATCGTATAGCCCACCATAACATGAGACATCCATGTCTTCATTACTGGAAAAAATAAATGGTTGAGATTGACATAATTTAAAAGCTTACAAACAGGGTTGTTAAACTATTTTATAAAAAATAAAATGTTTAAGATGTATTTATATTATATAAAAAATGTAGGACTGTGATGTAACTAAATAACCATGCAACTGATGGTTATGGATGAAGGAATCATGAAAATAAAATAACCATCAAAACCGTTTAAATAGGCCACTTTTGTTTAAATGTTGAATTAACTTAATGTAGATTAACTTTACCTAATAGTGTTTACTAATGATTACAAGCAATTATTTCTCTAACTTAGTCTGTATTTTTTAAATTCCCTCTTCTTTCCAACTGTCCTTTGATACTTGAGAAGCTAATCCACTAGATGCTCGGGAGTGTAGAGCGCTACAGGCTATGGCACTTTCTTTTATACAATGCACGTTTTCATTGCATGCTAGTGAATAAATAAATGATTAATTATTCAAGGTTGTTCTGGATCTGAGGCCTATAATGCACTACACTACATTGGCACTCTGTATATAGATCTTCTATTGTGTTGTTGACTGTACGTTTGTTTATTTCCCAGGTGTAACTCTGAGAACTTGTTCACAACTGACCTACCTGGTTAAATAAAGGTGAAATAAAAAAAATAAAAAATAAAAAATGTTGTGTCAAATGGACAATGCGCCAATCCTCTCCAACCTGGCATGGTATAATTTTATATGGAATCTTTATCTTTTATAGACTAATTAACATTCAACGGACTGGTCCTGGCTGATATGCCGCCCTCGACAAGACAACAAAATTTGCCGTCCTAGTGTTGGCCCGCAATGCACTTTTATGAATGCCCATGTGGTAGCCTACAGTTTGTAAAACAGGCAATTTACCGTTAATCCCTGTCATTTGGTTGCATTCATTTCTGTTAATGCATGTATTAATTACAGTAATTTACTGTTCTCATTCTCAGAGTGGAAACGTTGTTTGCAGTGTTCACACCCTGCTACACAACCTTGACTCTGTTCCATAAGTTCCATTCCAGCCATTACAATGAGCCAGTGTATAGCTCCTAACACCAGCCTCCTCTGGCATATATTTATTTTGACTCTGTTAATGTTGTGCCAATACGAAAAAGCGACAGATCCTCTCCAACCTGGCATTTCTTAATTTGTTGATTAATATAAGTAATAATCTGAATAATGAGTTGCCATGATAATAACGAAGTGGTGGTTTTATTAAGAAGCATATCCATGTTAACAAGTGTACAAACAGAGTTGTGACCCCCTGAACCGTTGTCGGTGACCTTGTACATTGGCCTGGACAATTACTATAACCTCAAATTCCAAGACCGCCACAGTCCTAGTTAAATGTCCATTTATTTATTTTTTCATATTCACATATGTTATAACTTAAGACCCTATTTGACATGATCTGAGGTTTTTGTGTTGTGCCCGCCATCGGATGAGACACAACCTACTCTTGAACACAGGATGGGTGTCATGTTTGGCTGATAACTATATATTTGAATGTTGACTTCAATGGGAATCTGTTGCCTTAAATTATACTGCCAAACCTCCATAGGAAACTATTAAAATCATAGAAATATAGATAATAGAATAGACATGACCATTTAAATTGAGATGATGGTGGGTGGACCGGCAGCCATCTTTGTGGTAGTAATTAGAAGTTACAATTTCAATTCAAATTAAATGTCAATGGTGTACCTACTGTACCAACTAAATTGCAGTGGTCTGAAGGATAGGTCCATTCTATTAATTGTATTTCTATGATTGAAATGACACCCACCATGTACTTAAGAGCATGTTGTGTCTCAACTGACGGCGGGCACAACGCAAAAACCTCAGATGATGTAAAGTAGGGTCTAAGCTACAACATATGTGAATATGAAAAAAAATCTGAATTTACATGTTTAGATAATTGATGTTAAAGATTTTATAAAATCTATTTTTTATTTTTATCTCTAGAAATGATTAAATAGTTTGACAACCCTGTTTGTAAGCTTTTAAACTACATCAAACTCAACCATTTATATTTTCCAGTGATGAAGACATGGCTGTCTCATTGTATGGTGGAGTTTGCAAAATGGGTCAACTTTGAGCACCTTTATCTCCTGAATGATTTGGCATTCTGGTCCAAAACATGTTATTTCTGACCACTTATTTCATGGGCAAAGATGTATGGACATTTTTGTTTAAATCAAAAGGGATGCTGTCAAAAAGAGATTGAATTTAAATGGATTTACCCTACAGTGTTCCTATTTGCATTGAGGTCAAATGTGACCAACACCATGATAACATGCACAGCCGTACTGTAGATAACTATTTTTAATAAATACATTTTTAATAATCAATGATGTGTCGTTTTGGAAGGATGTCTTAGTTGATAAATTTTTAGATTTTTTTCAGTCAGATTATTGTACAGTTATTCAAATCTGGTTAGTGGTGGACTCATCATGTACTGTAGTTACTAAATCAAATGTTATAGATAAATGCCCTTAATCACACTAACATATTTTGCTAAACCATTAAAATAGTTCCAATGAAAACTTTCAGGGCAGTTTTGACTATGAAGTTCATCTGTCTTTATATATCTGCATCAATATTGTATCAAATGTAATCTTTCAACATTTTAACCTGGATGACAAATACATGATCAATCTGTCTTAACATTGAATCCCAATCTTATCAACATTCCCTTGTCATGGTTGTCTATGACCCTGTTGGCTGGACTGGGAGGAGTTGGCCTTCTAATGGCTCTGGAGTTATCTCATCATGCCCTGCTGTGGTAAGTCTTCTCTGGTCAGTGATGAACTTCTCTAATAAGCAACTACTTATAGTCAGACTCACTGGAGCCACAGTCTAGAGGTAAACAAAACCATTATTTGCCCTTTTTACAAACCACACACACAAATGGTCTACAACATATCCGTCTTCAACACAATATATTTATGCCAGCCTTAGCCTAATAAATCAAACACTGTTGTCTATATGTTTTGTGCTTCCACAGGACAGGAATTGTCCTGTTACCAAACTCCAGCTGCACTGCTAGCCTAAACAATGAAACTCGATTATTCTCTCTCCATTCCTCTCCCGGCTCTCTTTTGTCTTCTCCCCATTCCTTTTCCATTGACTGTTTTTATCCTATATTTCCTTTCCAGATAAACAATAAATCACTGCTATAATAAAAATCATAACCTTCATTGAATGTCATTGACAAGCTATAAAATGTATCTGGGACTAAGGCAGGAAAAGAGAAGAACCAGAGGGAGAAAATGTCCTCAGACGTATGTTATGATGACTAGGGGAAAAATTCACGGGCCGGATCACATGGTCAGAAAAAATAATATGACCCTTCAGCTGTTCTCTCATTTTAACGAATTCAAGCACTAATTTCAGAATGTCTTGGCTATTTTTCACCATGTGTTTTCCCCCTTAATGACAACTGACAAGGGAGTGAACGTACAGGATTCCAACCTGCCAGACGTGCCTCTACCTCAAAGCAAACTGGTTCAACGTGCATGTGAAAATGACATCATTATTTTAAATAGCTAATTATCAACTTAGCTAGCTAACTGTAAACAAATGCGATTGTCATGGCTGACACAGCTAACCAGATACTAGCTAGATAACTACCTTTACTTTACGCGTCAGGCTAATAACTGTCTAAATGCGCTGGATAATTGTGATTATCTTCCGTAATCCTTGTTTGGTTGACTTCCGACCTCAGCCGTCCCGCGGTGCACTGTTGCTCCACTCCCCACCCATCTCACCTGCCTCACCGACGGGCTGAACTGGAACTCCCCTGCCTCTTTCAGATCCAGCCAGATCATTGGCATACGGGGGACCGCTTCCATCGCGGCCAGCGACTGCACCGAGCCTGAGTTAAATGGACTTCTCTTTAAATATCACTTCGGCAGTTTGGAATTCAGTGGATTTCTAGCTATATTGTTTCTTAAAAATCCCCAAACAACTGTGTCACGTCTCCATTTACACTTCAACAGGAAACGATGGATGCTAAGGGACGTGACGCCAGAAGGAATGTTCCAGTGCGCAAATGTTTATGGGAAATGTCGTTTACTATTTTACATCAGACTCCTTGTTTCACCCTAAAAAGTTTGAATTTGAAACAATATCTAGGTATATTCAATATCTTTGGTATCTTTGGTTAGGCAATAACTAGATTACAGAATAGATATTATATATTATGTAAAGTGTTACTACTGTATCTTATCATGATGTTTGAGCTTGGGAACATTTGTACTGCACACAATTTCCTCTTCCGGTGTGCCTAGCCGCCATTTTTTATTCTGCAAAAAATATAAATATTATGATATTTGTTTAGCTGTCTAGCAAAGTTAGGAAAGTGTTCTAAACACATATTCGGCGTCAGAAATTAGAAGAGTTGCACTTTTAGCTAACGACTAGCTAAGGTAAGCATCACTTGAAAACCTAATCCATAGTCAGCTGTAGCTAAATATCAACAAACCGTGTCAAATCTATGCTAACTTAGCTAGCCATAACGTTACGCTAACCAGCTAGCTACTTGTAAAACTAAGTAACTGACATTGTTAGCTGTCTATCTACCTAACAATTTAGCTAAGATGACAACGTTAAATACTATTACAATGTTAGTGATTATGTAGGGGATATGCTATTTTTATGTCTTGTCAAAATCAAAGCCGAAGTCATTCAGTTCTAAACGCTAGTAACTAACTAACTAGCTAGCTAGCAATAATAGTGCGGATGTGGAAGTAGTCCGATTTGGTGCCCACTTCTTTGACATCCGTAGAGTTTCATATTTGACTTCCACCGGAACATAACATCAACCAAGTATTATCAAAGCTTATATTGTTGATTGTTACATTTTTTTTATGTATTACTAGCTAAAGAGAAAAGTTCAAACCCAGCTAATTGAACTGTGCGATCATTCAATGTAGTTAGTGCTTTTTCAGCTAGCCTGTGACTTGACAATGTATTTCAACAAAATAAATCATTTCACATGGGTTCTGACTAAGACTTCTTCAAATTCACACAAACTGAATATTTCCTACTACTACAATACAACCATTAACATTGCTATTTTAGCAACTTTTCTCTAAAGACTTTTTTGCAGTACTTGGCTTGTATTCACTGAGGGGATTTGTCTTATTGTTTTGACACTTACTCAAAAGCGCTCTTTCTGTCTCCCAGTAGATGTCACTGGTGGACCTGGGGAAGCGGCTGCTGGAGGCTGCGCGGGCAGGGCTGGATGATGATGTCAGGACCCTCATGGTAAATGGAGCTCCCTTCACCACTGATTGGGTAAGGGTCTCACTGTAGGGATACTCACATCTACACAATTTTGGATTACTCACACCTCATGTAACACAGAGATATTGTTCCTCAGATCTCTTGCGGTACATCACAAATCTACTTATGTTGCAGTGCTGGCTTCTTTCACACAATCCAGACACAGTGTTGTAGGGACTGGGTCCTCATAAACCAAACTGTGTGTTCTAGCTAGGCACGTCCCCGCTCCATCTAGCGGCTCAGTACGGACACCACTCCACGGCTGAGGTGCTTCTCCGAGCAGGCGTTAGCAGGGACGCCCGGACCAAAGTGGACAGGACCCCACTCCACATGGCGGCCACGGAGGGCCACTCCAATATAGTGGAGCTGCTAGTCAGTGTAAGAGCAACCAAATGTAAAGCTGACAGTTTTCAGCTGTTTATATGAAGAAAATGTTTTATTTTTAGTGAAGTTACAGAAAAACAAATGTAGTTTTATTTGCCACATTTTAGAATCTAGGCTACCTGTCTCACTTTCCTATCTCTTTTCCACCAATGGGGGGCACTGTGTTTCTTAGCAGAGTGGAGCGGACATCAACGCTAAGGACATGCTGAAGATGACAGCCCTGCACTGGGCGGCCCAGCACGGTCACAGAGAGGTGGCAGAGCTGCTGCTCAAATACGGAGCAGACGTCCACTCCCTCAGCAAGTTTGACAAGACGCCCTTTGACATTGCCATGGACACCAGCAACACTGAGCTCATGATACTGTTACAGGTGAAGGGACTGTGTGTGTTTTGTATTTGTATGGCTCTGATATTCATTTGTTTTCACAGAAATGCCCATATGTCTGTATATGAACATGCAAGGGAAGTGAACACAGAAGAAAAGTATGTGTTCTTATCACTGGTTTATGTAACACGTGTTGAGGCCCTGAAGGAACTGTATCTATGTTCTTGTGCTATATAACATCTTCAATGTATGTTTTGTATGTGTATGTACACAGGATGGCATGCAGAACCAAGTGAACATGAACCCAGAGCCCCAGTTCATCATCTCCTCTGCTGGGGTCGTGAACCTCTCTGACCTCGTCAACACCACCGCCAAGTCAGGTATGCGCAACTGGAGAAAAGGTTACAGTAAGTTAGGGACAAATTAAGTAGAGGTATATCAAATTAACTATACATTGCATTCATTTACATAAGTATTCAGACTCTTTACTCAGTACTTTGTTGAAGAACCTTTGGCAGCGATTACAGCCTTGAGTCTTCTTGGGTATGATGCTACAAGCTTGGCATACCTGTATTTGTGGAGTTTCTCCCATTCTTCTCTGCAGATCCTCTGAAGCTCTGTCAGGTCTCTGGAGGTGTTAAATTAGGTTCAAGTCCGGGCTCTGGCTGGGCTGGGCCACTCAAGGACATTCAGAGACTTGTCCCGAAGCCACTCCTGCGTAGTCTTTGCTGTGTGCTTAGGGTCGTTGTCCTGCTGGAAGGTGAATTTTTGCCCCAGTATGAGGTCTTAAGCGCTCTGGAGCAGGGTATCATCAAGGATCTCTCTGTACTTTGCTCCGTTTATCTTTCCCTCGATCCTGACTAGTCTCTCAGTCCCTGCCGCTGAAAAACATCCCACAGCATGATGCTGCCACCATCATGCTTCATTGTAGTGATGGTGCCATGTTTCCTCCAGACGTGACACTTGGCATTCAGAACAAAGAGTTCAATCTTGGTTTCATCAGACCAGAGTATCTTGTTTATCATGGTCTGAGAGTCCTTTAGATGCCTTTTGGCAAACCAAGCGGGCTGTGATGTGCCTTTTACAGAGGAGTGGCTTCCGTTTGGCCACTCTACCCTAAAGGCCTGATTGGTGGAGTGCTGCAGAGAAGGTTGTCCTTCTGGAAGGTTCTCTCATATCCACAGAGGAACTCTGGAGCTCTGTCAGAGTGACCATCAGGATCTTGGTCACCTTCCTGACCAAGGCCATTCTCCCCCGATTGCTCAGTTTGGCCGGGCGGCCAGCTCTAGGAAGAGTCTTGGTGGTTACAAACTTCTTCCATTTAAGTATGATGAAGGCCACTGTGTTATTGAGGATATTCAATGCTGCAGAAATTTTTTGGTACCCTTCCCCAGATCTGTGCCTCGACACAATCCTGTCTCGAAGCTCTACGGATAATCCCTTTGACCTCATGGCTTGGTTTTTGCTCTGACATACTGTCAACTGTGGGACCTTTTTATAAAGACAGTTGTGTGCCTTTCCAAATCATGTCCAATCAATTGAATTGACCACAGGTGGACTCCAATGAAGTTGTAGAAACATCTTAAGGATGATCAGTGGAAACAGGATGCACCTGAGTTCAATTTGGAGTCTCATAGCAACGGGCCTGAATACTTATGTAAATAAGGTATTTGTTTTTATTTTTAATACATTTGCATATATTTATAAAAACCTGTTTTAGCTCTGTCGTTATGGGCTATTGTGTGTAGATTGAGGAACATTTTAGAATAAGGCTGTATGTAACAAAATGTGTTAACAGGGAAGGGGTCTGAATATTTTCCGAATGCACTGTAACTCACTGACATTTATATAAATGGGGAACCTTAGTTTCCACCTGACCTCACCCAAGACACTTTTTTAAATATTGAGATTGGGGTTACCACATTGTCTTATTATTCCAGGAGAATCTGTCTCTACCACCTCAGTCCTGGCAACACTGGCAGCCCTGGCAGAAGCCTCCGGTCCCATGGGTAACAATGCAGGTAAGTGATGCATAACCATAAGGATAACACTATAAATTACTTTGAGCTACTCATGTTACAATTAATAGTACTTTGATCTAAAGTTGAAGTCGGAACTTTACATACACTTAGGATGAAGTCATTAAAACTAATTTTTCAACCACTCCACAGATTTCATGTTAACAAACTATAGTTTTGGCAAGTCGGTTAGGACATCTACTTTGTGCATGACACAAGTAATTGTTTACAGACAGTGAATTATAAGTAAAATAATCTGTATCACAATTCCAGTGGGTCAGAAGTTTACATACACTAAGTTGACTGTGCCTTTTAAACAGCTTTGAAAATTCCAGAAAATGATGTCATGGCTTTAGAAGCTTCTGATAGGCTAATTGACATAATTTGAGTCAATTGGAGGTGTACCTGTGGATGTATTTCAAGGCCTACCTTTAAACTCAGTGCCTCTTTGCTCGACATCGTGGGAAAATCAAAAGAAATCAGCCAAGACCTCAGAAAAAAGATTGTAGACCTCCATAAGTCTGGTTCATCCTTGGGAGCAATTTCCAAACGCCTGAAGGTACCACGTTTATCTGTACAAACAATAGTATGTAAGTATAAACTCCATGGGACCACGCAGCCGTCATGGCACTCAGGAAGGAGACGCATTCTGTCTCCTAGAGATTAACATACTTTGGTGCGAAATGTGCAAATCAATCCCAGAACAACAGCAAAAGACCTTTTGAAGATGCTGGAGAAAACAGGTACAAAAGTATCTATATCCACAGTAAAACGAGTCCTATATCGACATAACCTGAAAGGCCACTCAGCAAGGAAGAAGCCACTGCTCCAAAACCGCCATAAAAAAACCAGACTACGGTTTGCAACTGCACATGGGGACAAAGATCTTACTTTTTTGAGAAATGTCCTCTGGTCTGATGAAACAAAAATAGAACTGTTTGGCCATAATGACCATTGTTATGTTTGGAGAAAAATGGGGAGGCTTGCAAGCCGAAGAACACCATCCCAACCGTGAAGCACAGGGGTGGCAGCATCATGTTGTGGGGGTGCTTTGCTGCAGGAGGGACTGGTGCACTTCACAAAATAGATGGCATCATGATGAAGGAAAATGATGTGGATATATTGAAGCAACATCTCAAGACATCAGTCAGGAAGTTAAAGCTTGGTCGCCAATGGGTCTTCCAAATGGACAATGACCCCAAGCATACTTCCAAAGTTGTGGCAAAATGGCTTAAGGACAACAAAGTCAAGGTATTGGAGTGGCCATCAAAAAGCCCAGACCTCAATCCTATAGAAGATTTGTGGGAAGAACAGAAAAAGTTAAACAATTTAAAGGCAATGCTACCAAATACTAATTGAGTGTAAGTAAACTTCTGACCCACTGAAATAAATAATTCTCTCTACTATTATTCTGACATTTCACATTCTTCAAATAAAGTGGTGATCCTAACTGACCTAAGACGGGGAAGTTTTACTAGGATTCAATGTCGGGAATTGTGAAACTGAGTTTAAATGTATTTGGCTAAGGTGTATGTAAACTTCCGACTTCAACTGTATGTCATATTCTATAAAATGATGACGATAACTCTCTGTGCGTTTCCCACAGGCAAATCTGAGGATGCTATTGCTGCAGATTCTGTGGAATCGGCCATTCAGCATGTAGTGGGCGATGGAGGTCAGAGGGTCATCACCATAGTGACTGACCAACACGGCAACCTGCAGCCAGCAGGCCTTGGGCAACAGTTCTTTGTCACTATGCAGGGGCAGCAAAGTAAGTAGGAAACCATAGCCATTTTATACACTCAGTGGCCATTTTATTAGGCACAGTGAGTCACATGGCCATGGCTTGCTATAAAAAGCAGGCAGACGGGCATCGAGGTATTCAGTTACTGTTCAATTGACTGTTAGAATGGGCAAAACTAGTGACCTATGCTACTTTGAGCGTGGTATGATCATCTGTGCCAGGCTTACCAGTTCTAGTATCTCAGAAATGGCCAGCTTCCTGGGCTTTTCACACACGACAGTGTCTAGGGTTTACAGAGAATGGTGCAACAAAGAAAAAAACATCCTGTCATCGGCAGTCCTGTGGGCAAAATCTAGAATGTCAAGAATGGTGCAATCTAACAGGCGGGCCACAAACGGACAAATAACAGTGTTGTGCAGAACGGCATCTCGGAACGCACAACTTGTTGATCCTTGTCACGGATGGACTGTTGCAGTAGACGACCACACCGTGTTCCACTCCTATCAGCTAAAAACAAGATGAAGCGGCTCCAGTGGGCATGCAATCACCAACACTGGACAATTGAGGAGTGGAGAAACATTGCTTGGTCCAACCAATCCCGGTTCCTGCTGCGTCATGCTGATGGCAGAGTCCGGATTTGGTGTAAGCAGCATGAGTCCATGGACCCATCCTGCCTGGTGTCAATGATACAGGCTGTGGCTGTAGTGTAATGGTGTGGGGGAATGTTTTCCTGGCACACGTTAGGTCCCTTGATACCAATTGAGCAACATTTGAATGCCATACATTGTAGAATCCATGCCCTGAATAATTCAGACTGTTCTGGAGGCAAAAGGGTGTCCGACCCGGTACAAAGGGGTGTCCGACCCGGTACTGTACCTAATAAAATGGCCACTGAGTGTATGTTTATTTAGTTGACATTGTGCTCATGTCAGCCTTTTTCAAGACATTACAATGAATGCATTCATGAGTTGGTTCTGTTTTGTTTTTGTAGTGGTGGCAGTCCCGGCTGGTCAGATCACAGAGGAGGTGGTGGAACAGGAGCCTCATCCCTCTCCGGCACGCAAGAGGAGAATAGAGCCTGCAGCCATCCTATCCAGACCCAAAGACAAGGTCAGCAAAGGTCGCCATATTGGTTGCTTGGCATAATATTCTCAAATAGTTTCTCTCTTCTTACTGTATGTGTCCATTGTTCTCAGAAAGTGAAGTCGGGGGACAGCAGTCGGGAGCAGCTCCAGAAGCAGCTGCAGGAGGCCAACCGGAAGGCCCAGGAGTACCGCACACAGCTCCTACAGAAGGAACAGGAGGCTGAGCAGTACCGCCTCCGACTAGAAGTGGCCATGGAGCAACAACAGAGCAACAATACCAGCAATGCTACTGGTTCTACCAGCACAGGTGTCCAGGAGGGATTGGAGGAGGAGGTCCAAATGGAAAAACAACCAGAGGAGAGAGTTGTAGAGGAGGACAAAGTGGAAGGGGAGGAGGACGTCCCACTTACCGAAGACACCATTCTGGTTAAAGTGGAGGAGGAGCTGGATTCAGGGGAGGCAGAGATAACAGTGGATGAGACCGAGGAAACGGAGAAGGCTTCAACTAAGGTCACAACAACCCCCAAACGGGGGAGAGGGAGGGGACGAGGACGTGGAAGGAGGCGGTAGTCAAGTGTCCCTCTTGGTGTTCTCATATGTCTTGTTTTATGCTTTTATATTAATATTAACGGTTATTACTTGTTTGTTATTTTAGAAAAAATAGTTGTGCTTGTATTTGTAACTAGGTTTTGAGATTATTTTATTTACTTACAATACTTTTGATGAAGAAGCCATTGGCGAGCACTTGTAAGCTAATGCTGAGCCCTGTGGAAGGAGTTAAGGAGGCTGGATGGCTCCACAATTTCCAAACCATTCTGTGAATTTCGAGAAAATAAGAAGGTATGTTTGCATAGGCTTGTGTAAATACTGCAATGTGGGTTTGATTGCACTGTGCATTCATTTTCCTAAGAATAGGTTTTGAAACACATTTTAATATAGGATATTCAATCCACAGTATTTCCGGTTCCTGTCTTCAGCATCATGTTTAAAATAGTAGAATCAATTTAGGTCAAGTGTATAGTACTAACTGAGCAAATGTATCAGATTCTTCAGATAAGGTTTTCCAAGGCTGGCTAAGTTGTTGTTATTTGCGTACCTGTGAGTGTTTGGGCATGTGAGGTTGAGGTGTGGGATATCTGTGTTTCTTTGCCAGCTTTCTTACATCTCAGTCTTAAATATCCTCTTCTAGTACTATCTTTGCAGCAGACCACTCGGACACTAAGATACTGTAGGTTGAATAAATGTTTTGTTCCAAATAATGTTAGATTTTAGAGTTAATGTTATTCTTAAGCTCTTATTTTTGTTCGTTTTGTCATTTTAAAGTAGTACACTCTGTATAGACCAGCGTCTGTCAATAGACATTGATCTGTCATCACAGTCCAGTTTAAACTAATACTGTCAGAAAAAAAAAATATTGTTTACATATGCTCTCTTTAGATGGCTGGTTAGTTTGTCACTATGGTCTCCTATGTGCTTTTATAATTTTTGTAAAGAAACACTATCAGGGGTGGTCTTCCAGTTGGTTAGGATGAATAAAATAAACACTTTGATACATAATAATGTTAGTGAGAATGTTTTTTTTTTTATGTGGAATACCTTTTTCTTAAGAAATGTATTTTTAGAATTCAATAAATAAGCACTTATTGTTATTCTATCCATGCATGTTACTTGTCCTTTTTGATTATTTATTATGACTATTGCTCATCGGCGAACAATCCATCTAAATACACTGAGTGTACCAAACATGCTCTTTCCATGATAGACTGACCAGGTGAAAGCTATGATCCCTTATTGATGTCACATGTTAAATCCACTTCAATCAGTGTAGATGAAGGGGAGGAGACAGGTTAAAGAAGTTTTATGCCTTGAGACATGGATTGTGTATGTGTGCCATTCAGACAGTGAATGGGCAAGACAAAAGATTTCAATCAATCAAATGTATTTATAAAGCCCTTTTTACATCAGCCAATGTCACAAAGTGCTATACAGAAACCCAGCCTAAAACCCCAAACAGCAAGCAATGCCGATATAGAAGCACAGTGGCTAGGAAAAGCTCCCAGGAAAGGCAAAAACCTAGAGAGGAACTAGGCTCTGAGGGGTGGTCAGTCCCCTTCTGGAGATTATAACAATACATGGCTATTGAGGCCAGATCTTTCTCCAAGATGTTCAAACGTTCATAGATGACCAGCAGGGTCAAATAATAATCATAGTGGTTGTCGAGATTGCAACTGGTAAGTACATCAGGAGTAAATGTCACTTGGCTTTTCATAGCCAGGCATTTAGATGTTGAAATAGCAAGTGCGGTAGAGAGTTGAAAACAGCAGGTCAGGGACAAGGTAGCACGTCCGGTGAACAGGTCAGGGTTCCATAGCCGCAGCAGCACGACCAGGCGGACTGGGGACAGCAAGGAGTCATCAGGCCAGGTAGTCCTGAGACATGGTCCTAGGGCTCAGGTCCTCCGGGAGGGGAGGGAGAGAGAGAATTAGAGGGAGCATACTTAAAGAGAGCAGTCTTCAGTAAAGACTTAAAGGTTGAGACCGAGTCTGAATCTCTCACATGGATAGGCAGACCATTCCATAAACATTTAGCTCTATAGGAGAAAGCCCTGCCTCCAGCTGTTTGCTTAGAAATCTAGGGACAATAAGGAGGTCTGTGTCTTGTGACCTTAGCGTACGTGTAGGTATGTACGGCAGGACCAAATCGGAGAGATAGGTTGGAGCAAGTCCATGTAATGCTTGAAATAAAACCTTGAAGTCAGCCCTAGCCTTAACAGGAAGCCAGTGTAGAGGCTAGCACTGGAGTAATATGATTACATTTTTGGGTTCTAGTCAAGATTCTAGCAGCCGTGTTTAGCACTAACTGATGTTTATTTAGTGCTTTATCCGGGTAGCCGGAGAGTAGAGCATTGCAGTAGTCTAATCTAGATGTGACGAAGGCATGGATTAGCTTTTCTGCATAGTTTTTGGACAAAACGTTTCAGATTTTTGCAATGTTAAGAAGTTGGGAAAAAGCTGTCCTTGAAATACTATTGATATGTTTGTCAAAAGAGAGATCAGGGTCCAGAGTAACGCAGAGGTCCTTCACAGTTTTTTAGGGGGACGACTGTACAACCATCAAGATTAATTGTCAGACTCAATATTAGTAAGGTGTTAGTAAGGTGTTCCTAATGTTTTGTAAAGTCTGTGTATACCTGCAGGCATATAAAGCAATCTATAACTTATTTGTTTTGAATTAGTCCTGACTGACTAGCTTTAATGAATTTTTAGGTTCACCATACAGCTTCTGTAAGTAATCGGCAGAATGGAGCATTTATGTTTTGCCTCATTGAGCCGGAGAGGTTTATTTAATCTCATATTTTCTCTTGAGGACTGCTGAATAATCTCATCCAACCTCACCTCTATTTATAGCATTCATTTGACAATGATTTCTCTGGTGACCAACCTGGAAAAGTACAAGCAATTTTTAAAAGTATTTAGCTGTACGTGTACATTGTCTATTCTGTTATTTTATACAGCTGTGATGGTTTCAGCAATATACCATAGTACACTGGTGTCTCTATGTGCTCATGGTATGTTTCAACCCAAGAAGCGTAAAGGAAAGAAGTAAGATGTCAGTAAATGGAGGAATGTTAAATGTTGCACCCCAACGGAGAAATCATTCCCCTGCAATGCAAAATCGATTGTGCAATTCCAATATCCTCTTTAAGTCCTGCTCATGGCCATTCACACTCGCAGGGGAACATTCCCAAGAACCATGTTCACAGACCATTAAACAAACTTGAATAGATTACAGCAGAAAAACTAAAACAGCCCGTTTGGCAATGAAATGAAGTCAGTATATGTAAGGTGGCTGAGTGTGTATCGTAAACCTTAAAGAGACACTGAACACACCGATTGGCATGAATGTTTTTATGTTGCTCATTCAAAAAATTAGATTTCAGTCTTGGAGGTATGTTTCCTGACCAATTCTGCTTTTGGTTAATTATGTTTGTCCCCCATGAGACACTGTAGCATATTTCACTTCAAGTCAAGTTTTTTTTTAGTTTTTGCCAATGATGTTTTAGTCGAGCGATTGTACATATAACTAAGGTGTTTCTCAAGTAATCACCGCTGCTTTTACCCCAAATTATAGTAGGCAAATGGAAATTGTCAAATCAAAACCCAAATTTACCCGTTATGATGCACGGATGTTCCAAACTCCGTTTTAGACGAGACTGACTTTATTACTGTAAGGGCCGGGTTGTGGTGAAGCCGCTGACTCCCACCAGGGGGTGCGGATGAGCCACAACCCAGTCCTCACTTCAGGTAGGGGAGGTTGATGATCCCCAATGAGAGACAGCTGTCTAGTGTTGTCTCTGATTGGGGATAGTATTTAGGCACCTCTCAGATCCACCTGTGTGTGGATCATTGTTTGTTGTGTTTGTCTGTATGTGTGCAAAACTAGCAAGTAAGTCACTGTGGTTTTGTTTTGTAGTTAGTTTTGTTCTCTCCTGTTTATTTTATATGCCTTTTGAGAAGACCTCATTAAAATAAACCAGGATGACGCTCCACGTATCGTCCCTTCCCTCCTCACTGTGACAATTACCAATATTATCTTATTTACACTGCTGTCAATTTTCAATCAATGCCAAATAGGCCGTTTTCAAAGGGATTCATTGCTTTTTAAAGGCACTCGTTCTTTAAAGGTCCAATGCAGAGTTTAAAAAAAATCGAAATATCTATTTCAGGGTAACAATTAAGTACCTTACTGTGATTGTTTTCAATTAAAATGGTCCCCAAAACAAAATCTTCTTAGCAAAGAGCAAATTCTAAAAATTCTGGGAGTGGTCTGTGGGGAGGGGGAAACTGAAAATTAGCTGTTATTGGCAGAGAGGTTTGGAACTCTCTTTATTATTGATCTATTAACTAATTTACCACATGGCGATGTCACCATGGAAGGCCAAAACTCCATCCCACTGACAGGTCAACATTTCAGGCATCTATCAAACAGCTCTTACACTAAAAGTCCATTTAAATAATTTTCACAATTTCACTATTATTCCAACCTTAAAGTGTGGAAATATACAGTAGGGTCCGAAATTATTGACACCGTTGATAAAGATGAGCAAAAATGAATGTATAAAATCAATAATTCAAATACTGAGCTATATTGTATAGCTCAGTATGGGAAATTATATTATTTTATATTAATACAATTGCTCAGAGAAAGAGATTGTGTTTAAAAAGTAAAAGGTAAGGGTACAAATTATTGACACCCCTGTTTTCAATACCTTTCAATAACTCACCTTGTGAGGATAACGGCACAAATATTTTATGAGTTGGAGAACAAATTGGGAGGGATCTTAGACCATTCCTACATACAGAATCCTTCCCAATCATTGATATCCTTAGTCTGCGCTTATGGACTGCCCTCTTCAATTCAAACCACAAGTTTCAATGGGTTTCATGTCCGGAGACAGATGGCCATTGCAAAATTTGGCCACACATACCAGTGGTGGGTTTGGTGTCGAAATGAGAATGCATGAGCAGAAAATAACCCCATACTACTGTAAAACATGGTGATGGATCTTTGATGTTCTGGGGCTTTCACTGGTGCTGGGGCCCTTGTTAATGTCAATGGCATCATGAACCTTACCCAGTACCAGGATATTTTAGCCAACAACCTGCTTGCCTCTGCCAGGAGGCTGAAACTTGTCCACAAAGGGATCTTCCAGCAACAGAATAACCACTAGCACACATAAAAATCCACAAAGCAAGTTGATAATTGGCCACAAAATCAACATTTTGCAATAGCCTTCTCAGTCTCCAGACTTGAAACCCATTGAAAACCTGTGGTTTGAAATGAAGACGGCGGTCCATAAGTGCAGACTAAGGATATCAAGGATCTGGAAGTTTCAAGTACAGTGGAATGCCATTCTTGAAAACTCAAAACCCAACAATGCAATAATCAATAACAATGTAATACTAGGGGGAAAAAACACACAAGAAATAAGAAGAAATATGATGAACACAATTAGTAAGTAAGCATACTATATACAGGGTCAGTTCCAATACCATATTTACAATGTGCAGGGATACTGGAGTGATGGAGGTAGATACAGTCGGAGGTTTACATACACGTTAGCCAAATACATTTAAACTCAGTTTTTCACAATTCCTGACATTTAATCCTAGTAAAGATTCCCTGTCTTAGGTCAGTTAGGAGCACCACTTTATTTTAAGAATGTGAAATAACAGCAGTTTGGTCAGGACCCATCTCTCCGCCACCTCCTCTAGAGTGTTAAGGTTAATCCCCAGAACAGAGCTAGCCTTCCTGATCAGCTTATTTACCTGAGAAGCATCACCGGCCTTTATGTTGGCGCTCCAGCACACCACTGCAAAAAAGATTGCACTGGCCACCACAGACTGGTAGAAGGTATGCAGTAGTTTACTGCACACGTTGAAGGACCTGAGCCTCCTCAGAAAGTAGAGTCGGCTCTGGCCCTTTTTGTACAGAGCCCCGGTGTTACCAGCCCATACCATTTCCACATCCATCCCCTGTATAGGAACTGCAGTCAGTTGGGCCTTGGTTCTCCTGAAGTCCACCACCATCTCCTTTGATTTGCTGATGTTTAGCTTCTGCTCACACCACAACACAAAGTCATTGATTGTGCTCCTGTACTCCTCCTCCTGCCCACCCCTGATGCACCCTACAATTGCGGAGTCATCAGAGTTATATCTGAAGTCCGAGGTGTAGAGGGTGAACAGGAAGGGGGACAGGACCGTTCCCTGGGGGGGCCTTGTGTTGCTCACTTCCCGTTCTGACACACAGCTCTGTAGTTGCACAAATTGTGGCCTACCAGTCAGGTAGTCCGTGACCCAGGAGACTAAGCTTCCACTTTCATCCTCTTCATCTTCTCAACCAGTAGCAAGGGCTGAATGGTGTTGAAGGCACTGGAGAAGTCAAAAAACATAACCCTCACAGTGCAACCTGCGTTGTCCAGGTGAGAGTAGGCCCTCTGCAGAAGGTAGATGATTGCATCATCCACCCCGATGTTGCGCTGATATGCGAACTGCAGGGGGTCCAGTGATGTACACACCAGGGGTTTGAGGTGAGCGAGTACTAACCTTTCCAGGGTCTTTACTTTTCCAGGGTCTTCATGATGTGGGATGTTAGCGCTACAGCGCCTTCTTGGGCACTGGGACCAGGCAGGATATTTTCCACAGCACAGGGACCCTTTCCAGGCTCAGGCTAAGTTTGAAGGGTCGCTGGAGTATTCCACACAGTTTGTCAGCACAGACCCTAAGCACCCTTGGGCCACTGCAGTAAAAGGTTAGGGGGATGGGGTAGTGAAATGATGCAACAGTAGTGGCAACGAGAAAGCCTGGAGAGTGTCTTCAGGAGAAGAAGAAGGATTGTTGACATATCTTTGACATTTGTATCTAAAAGCATTATTGACAAACTAACAAACTGGATCATAACTATAGAAGTAGCATAGAATCCACTCTGGAACTTTGATATGCCCATAGAGCAAGGGTGTCAAACTCATTCCACGGAGGGCAGAGTGTCTGCGCAGTGTCTGCGGGAGTTCCTTACTAATTAGTGAACTTAATTCATCAATCAAGTACAAGGGTGGAGCAAAAACCGGCAGACACTCAGCCCTCCGTGGGATGAGTTTGACATGTGCCGTAGAGTATTATGTTCAACAATATATTTAAAAAATTGCCAAATCTAAAAATGTTTCAATATTCATGTTTTTATTATATTATTAACATTAATTAATTAATGTAGTTTTATTTCTTTTTTTAATAAAAATACTATTCATATTACAGAGCAAGTGGTAAAGCTTCATATTATACCCATTTTCATCTTTGTAGCACCTACAGATGAAACATTATGGCGTATTTAAGGAGGCCTAGCTAAGGTCAAAATGTCATAAATATGACAACTTTGATAAATGATTTCTCAATTATGCTTTGAGATACAAATGTCAAATATATGTAATCAATCCTTCCTCCAAAAGACCATTCTATTGATTATTAATTTTTTTCTTACCCCAAAATCATGGGGTAAGTTTTGTGTGGAATCACTCTAATGTGTTGTCATTAGAGTAATAAGGACTGGCAATTACTGCTCATGATTGCAGTAATTGGTGAAGGAATTGATATAACATGTTACAGCAGAGCAGTCAAAGAAAGGTCTTAGGTAATGCATGCGCGAAGGCTGCATCTAACACAAAGGTGTCCCTGGTCGTTTGGCACCGGCAGTCATACAGCATGTGGTCCTTGGGAAAAATGGATAAACAAAGTTGCTCCTCGAGCATTGCAATAGTTGACAGTGCTTCAACTGCAATACAGTGTTGAGGGAGCTCCTTATGTCCTCCTTAGACAATGTGGTAGTCAAACGTGTCCTTCTCCGTGTGGTCTGTCCAGTTGGAGGAGGGCATGCTGCAGTATGGGTCCAGCAGGATGCGGAAGTAGCGCACGATGAGCAAGGCCAGGGCGATGAAGAGGAGGAGGATGAAGACAAAGGCAGCGTTCCTCTCAGCCATCCTAGAACCCTCATCCATCTCGTCACTGCTCCTCCTGCCCTCCTCAGACAATCACTCACTGATGTGGGAAGATACTGGAGCGCTGGTGGCTCCTGTAGTGAAAGACAAACCAATCAAATATGAGTAAATGCATTGTATATAATGCTTTACAGTGGAAATAAAAAGGTGTATTTTAGATCCTTTCTTGGCCTACTAATGTGGAGGCTAGGCAAGAATAGAAAACACTTGCAAGGGTAAAAAGTACTACTGGCTTGCCTTCATCAGAACACTGCAACATGGCCATGTAAAAGGACAAGCCAAGCTGGGGGCAGCAAACACAATGCAGGTAGCGTGTGTGGTAACACTCTAAACTGGAGCAGGGTGGCTCCCTGTTGCTTTGAATGGTTCAGGCTCCAAGCAGCAGCATTGTGTAAGAGTGTTTTGCTCTCTCGATAGTGAGCTTTAAGAGGCTCTTTTGGGCTGGATTTAGGCCTCATGGTTCTGTAAGCGTTAAGCGTTGTCACAAAGATCGAGAACGTCACCTGGGAGGGGATGAAAGGCAGAGCCGGTGGTGCTATGTGATGGCTTATGGTGAGGAGGTAGACGAAAGAGCCCTTTGTTCTAGACATCTCTCTGCCAGTGACTCTCGGGAGAAGCCTTCAACCCTGCCTCTCTGTGACGGGTGGAGGACTGAACATCCTGTAATCCATCACACTTAGGGCTCAAGAATGATATTTCACCGTGCTGACTTACTGTGTTGCCAGAGGAAAGTGACAGGTGATGTGGCAGTAAGCACAGCTGAAGCAAAAGGAACCAAAATTAATTGTCTGGTTTTCGGGTAATTCTTTTTCAGTCTGATGTACATCGATATTAGTTAATATAATATACTTGTTGACGAATGTAAGCTAATAATCATTTCTTACCATGATGAAATTAATAATTTAGACTACAACAAAAAAACTATTTTAAACATTGTTTTTGATATTGGCTACATTCTTCGGTTCTATAATTCTGTCCCTTCAAGGTACTATTGTTGAGCAATTAAGTCTAGCAACCGCATTTTAATCTGCTGATTGTTGCTAGACAATATAAACCAACCAAAGTCTCTTCACATTTTCTTGGCCATTTTGCATTGTCACTGCATTATGGAAGCCTCAGGTCGGTAGTTGACACATTAAAGAATATGATTGTTCATGGCTGTGTAGACATGGACAGAGTTGACTATCAAAGTGGCAAGAGAATGAGTTTTTGGTTTGATTTATAATTTATGATTCTACAGCTGACATCTAGTGCCATTTTGTAGGGAGGGCTGTGAACAGCATTAATTAAATAAAATATATGTTTTTATTAGTCAAACTGGAGAGAATAATACTATTATATGAGGGGTTCCATATGTTATGTTATTGATTCTACAGTGTTGAGAATGCATATTGTAGGCTATATCCCATAACAAACATATAACTGCCTGGGATCTACTGACCTCTGAAATAATGTAACAGATGGCACATGTTGCGCATTGACACCATTTTGATACAGCTAGAAAACAGCTATTTTTAGAAAACAGGACACACCCTTAAATAAATGTTGTTTTTTTTCAGATGTTTTGTAAGAATTTTTAGACTATTATAATTATTTTCGGATATCGATTGTTATTGTATCAATGCAACATTGGGAAATTAAAAGGAAACATTCAAGGCATTCCCTCGCTTGTGCGCAGGTGCCAATACACAAAAATAGGCACGTTTGTCTCTTTGATGTCACTCAATGAGCAGCATAGCATTTAAATGCTCAAATAAATTACCAAAACATTATTCAAATAACGTATGTATTAGGCCTACTTTAGAGTAGTGAGAAGATGGCATGACGGTTACCTGTTGTATCAGAAGAGCGCGGGAAATTGCGTCAGCGCGCGCACCAAAGGCAATACATATTTTTCAGTATTTTGGGAGAAATACAATAACAAGCATTTTATCCAAACATACCCTGCTCTCCATTTTCATTCACTTTCTTTCAAGCTGTTAATATTTCTGCCTGCTCATCCACCTAGAGCTCACTCACTCCCACCAAAGCATTTGTCGACAATGGCAACCCGTTGCCATAGTAATCCATCTACAGGTGTAAGAGCACGAGAGAAAGCAAGGTGTGGTTCTGTCTGTGTGTTTCTTGACATAGTAAATTGATAAGCTTCTGTAGGAGACATATACGAATAACTCCTCATTGTTAGATAATTATTCAAAAATGGGCAGAATATATCAATAGATAGAGAGATAACACATCGAAAATACTTAATTATGGACTTTCAATTGATTTTTTTTTACTTCTCTGCAAGAAACATGTAGAGAAACCTTGCTAGTATCTTGGTATCTTGGTTATCCCATTCCCTGAGTCCCACCGATAGTCCAGGCCAGGGACGGACTGGGAATGAAAAATGGTCCTGGACTTTTTGACCGGCCCACCAAAACCCCCCCAACACAACCCACACCACACTTTATGTAAACAAGATTACTGAACAATATTTATAACAATAACTTTAGTAAAATAGATATAAAATAGAACAAGGGGAATGTGTTGCTCTTAGGAGGAGGCTGGCTAGAAGGAGCACATATTGACACAATGGCACTGGCAGCAAGGTGGCAAGAATCTCAAACCATCTGACTAGTAAAATAAATAATACAGGAATAAATGTGTTGGTGAAACGACTGGTGAGTAGGCAAGTCATAGAATAAAATAAAAATAAACATATTTCCTACCTCCTTAAATTAGCAATTTCTGCATCAGCTCACTTCTCTCAGCAATGCCATCTACAGTATAACCAGGTCACTGTCCAGGGCCATTAAAACATCTTGCTCATTAGCTATGAGCATTAAAGCTTCCAGGTGCTGTTGAGATAGAGTGCTCCTGAGCCTACTTCAGAGCTCTTCAGAGCAGAGAAGCTCTGGGTTACTGAACTTGTAAGCAAGGCCCAGGATGTGGTATGCATCGGTCAATAGGTTGTACTGAACAGCTCTTGTTCACCATCTCCACCTAGTCTTCATTTCCTCCAGGTCCATGATCCTCCATAGTCCTGGTTGTGTATTCTTCAATTCCGATTGTTTTAACATAGTCCACTGTTCTGCCAGGCTCATGAGATCACTCTGTAAATTGGCCACCGTTGCTCTGCTGTCAAATTTGATCAAACATTTTCTTAGTTCTTGAAGGGCTGTCTGTGGAAGGCCACTGGCACTGGATGTTAGCTGACTACATTTTTTAGGGTCCAGAAGAGCCATGTCAGCATACAAAGTGCCATTACTCAGAAATCGCAGATGGATGCTATCTGCAGTTGAAGGCGGAAGTTTACATACACCTTAGCCAGATACATTTAAACTCAGTTTTTCACAATTCCTGACATTTAATCCCTGTTTTAGGGTCACCACTTTACTTTAAGAATGTGAAAATAATAGTAGAAAGAATGATTTAGTTCAGCTTTGATTTCTTTCATAACATTCCCAGTTGGTCAGAAGTTTACATACACACAATTAGTATTTGGTAGCATTGCCTTTAAATTGTTTAACTTGGGTCAAACATTTCGTGTAGCCTTCCACAAGCTTCCCACAATAAGTTGGGTGAATTTTGGCCCATTCCTCCTGACAGAACTGGTGTAACTGAGTCAGGTTTGTAGGCCTCCTTGCTCCCACATGCTTTTTCTGTTCTGCACACAAATGTTCTATAGGATTGAGGTCAGGGCTTTATGATGGCCACTCCAATACCTTGACTTTGTTGTCTTAAGCCGTTTTGCGACAACTTTGGAAGTATGCTTGGGGTCGTTGTCCATTTGCAAGACCCATTTGCGACCAAGCTTTAACTTCCTGACTGATATCTTGAGATGTTGCTTCAATATATCCACATCATTTTCCTTCCTCATGATGCCATCTATTTTGTGAAGTGCACCAGGCCCTCCTGCAGCAAAGCACCCCCACAACATGATGCTGCCACACCCGTGCTTCACGGTTGAGATGGTGTTCTTCGCCTTGCAAGCATTCCCCTTTTTCCTCCAAACATAACGATGGTCATTATGGCCAAACAGTTCTATTTTTGTTTCATCAGACCAGAGGACATTTCTCCAAAAAGTACGATCTTTGTCCCCATGTGCAGTTGCAAACCGTAGTCTGGCTTTTTTTATGGCAATTTTGGAGCAGTGGAGACAGAACCCGTCTCATTCCTGAGCGGAATGATGGCTATTTAAAGGCACAGTCAACTTAGTGTATGTAAACTTCTGACCCACTGGAATTGTGATATAGTGAATTATAAGTGAAATAATCTGTCTCTAAACAATGGTTGGAAGAATTACATGTGTCATGCACAAAGTAGATGTCCTAACCAACTTGCCAAAACTATAGTTTGTTAACATGAAATCTGTGGTGTGGTTGAAAAATGAGTTTTAATGACTTCAACCTAAGTGTATGTAAACTTCCGACTTCAACTGTATAACTGTATCTAGAATATGATTATGGACACCAATCCTGTATGCCCTCTCTGCCCCAGTAAAACTCTCATCTTGTGCCATCTCTCAGGGCATGGTTTTCTTCTTTCGAGCCCTTTTGTTGGCAGAGTGGTCTCTAACTCCAGCTCTGTTTCCTCATCCCGTTCCTGCAACTTCCTGTTGGCCCACTGAACAAATGTTTCTGCAGCTGCCTTGACTTTTTCAAAATCTCTTGCCATTCCTTTCAGCTGCTCCTCTGTAGACACAACCATGCGATGCACAGACAGAATGTCCATTCCACTTGTTTCAAGATATTTTGAGGCTGGTGACTTGAAATATTCTGAGGAATATCTGAGCTGTAAGTATTGTTTCAGCTATGTTGTTAATGAGAGAAAAAAGTGACACACTTGCCAAGACACTCTCTGTTGTGTCTGACAAAACAAGGTTCAAAATGTGTGCATAGCACCACACATGCACTTGATTGGTGGACTTTGCAGAGAGCAGGGCAGAGAAGCCTTTATACTGGCCTTGCATACTGGAGGCTCCATCAGTGGAATTGCTGCTATGGTGGCCTGCATTGTGTGTTGGATGGTGGTAATGATGTTATCGATCTTTGAGTCTTTGATAATAGAGTGATTAGAGAGCCTCTGCCCCCTCTTGACCCAGACTCATGCAGTTTTTTGTTTTTCTCTATGCAGGCAGTGAGATGCTTTTTCATACACAGGTCGTACTTTCCCAGCAGAATGATCATCTCTAAAAAGTTGCCATGGTCAATGCTGATGTCATCTAGCGTATAAGCTGCTTCCGACTGCATGCCTTTGTAGCTCAGACCCATCTTGCCTATGACTTTAACAACATCTATAATGTGCTCTAGCACTTGCCTTCTTCTGCGCACTTGCTCTCTATGAGTAGACATCTGACTGCGGATGAACAGGCTCTCAATGTTACCTTAGAAAGTAGGCCTCAGCATAACCTCTATGCATAATGCTCTTCTCAAGCTGTTCCACTCTCTGATGGATATGCTTCCAGTCTGCCATTCCATTCATGAAAGGGCTGTGGGCTTTGCAAATGCCATACAAAGGAAGCAGAATAAAGCATGGTTCTCTTCACTGTATGATAGCCACTTCCTGTTGGTCCCATCTTTACAAAAGAAAACCTTCTGCAGCACAGACTTTTCACACTTTTGTTGGGGGTGGAAACTAAAAAACATATCTAGGTCCCCTGACTTCGGCCTCTTAAAATAATAAACAATTGGTGTGGCAGTAGCATTCTGGCTCTCTCCACTGCAGATGCACTATCCTTAACCTGGATGAGTAATTAGTTTAAATTAGTATATTAGTATAATATTATAACATTAAATAAAAAGCACAATGTTAGTATAATATTATATTAATTATATAATGTTAGTATATTCATATAATTTCATATATATGAATATACTATATACTGTATACTATATACCACTAGTATAATATTAATTCCAGTTGGACAATACAGCAGTTTAAGAAATACACAACCAACATTTATCATTTTTGTAGGTTTTGTTCTGTCATTAAATCCTTGTGCAAGAAAAATGGTCTACATTGGTGGTTAGTCTCTCATTTATAAATGCTAAGTACTAACTTGTCAATAATCATAACCATTCATGCATAACAATGAGTTCAACATTTTGAGAGTTTGCTGTAGCACGTCAACCTTTTTTAATGTCCCAGGCTGTGACTGGTCGGTTCACAAAAAGTGACATTGACGAGCGCTTGTTTCAACAAAAGGCACCCGATATAGCTAAATATCCAGCTAGCCAAACCCAAACATTGCTTATCTTATCACTATTGTCTTCTGTCTTACCGCTTCAGCTGCAAAACCTTGATTAACAGTTGAACTGGTATCGTTGGGCTCAATGGGCTGCTCTCTCTCCTCTCTGCTGCCAGTGCCTTCAGGCTCACTAGGCTGAGATGATTGACTGGTAACGGCGCCAAATTAATAATTTGTTATTTCAAAACATTTGGCTGCTTCAGCCTCAAGGGACTTCAACCTCTTCTCTCTCCGCTTTTCAGCACCACCTTTAAGTTTTTTCTCTTTTTGTTTGTCCATCTTGCTCCACTCCACTATTTATCCAAATGTCAGAGATGGGAAAGGGTCGAGGCCCAGGTAAAGTTAGAATGGACTGAACCAAAAGTAATTGACTGGGAGAGAGAAGCTGACAGATCTAACACCCAACGGCAGTGACAGTGGGCCGGCAGCCCACTTGCCTGGGCCAGTCAGACACACAGACACACACACCCCCCCCCCCCCCCCCCCCCCCCCGGTGCTCCAGATGGCCAGTTCGTCATTGGTCCAGGCTACCAAACAAAAACAATTTGGCAATAGCCTAATATCCAAATAATGTTTCATGAAAAACCAATGACGATCATGCAAGTCAGTTTCTTATTGGTCTGTGAGTAAAAGGCTATATTTGACATTCTCAGTGGTAAGATGCGATTGAATTACTTAATTCATAATATAAGCAGACCAATACTTTTTTGGGTCACAGAGAGTGGATTATTTGACCTCAGTGTTCGATGAGCATGATTTACTCTGAGCCAGACGTCAAGTCACTTAGTCTTTCACATTTATGAATTATGGGTCAGACTGCTTGCAAAAACCAAATTCACTAATCTAAAACTCACTGATGGGCCTGGCCCTACAGAGCTCTCTTGGTGGTTATTCTATGCATTGCAGTTCAAAGCACACAATGGAGACGTACGCTGAATTTGAGTGAGTCAAGAACTGCAACGCTGCTGGGTTTTTCACGCTAAACAGTTTCTCATGTGTATCAATAATGGTCCACCACCCAAAGGACATCCAGCCAGCTTGACAACTGTGGGAAGCATTGGAGTCAACATGAGCCAACATCTCTGTGGAACGCTTTCGACACTTTGTAGAGTCCATGCCCCGACAAAATGAGGCTGTTCTGAGGGCAAAGGGGGGGGTGCAACTCAATATTAGGAAGGTGTTCCTAATGTTTTGTAAGATAATACTATATAACCTAGTATTGAGCCTCAGGCGTTTAGTTACCGGACAGGGATTGGCCTGTACCAGTGCTGTCATTGACTCAAAGGGAAGCTGAATCTACACTCTCACCCTCACTGCATGCATGCTATTATTATTCAAAAACAATACACACATAGACAAACAATATTTTTTTTTATGTGTAAGTAAGAATCAAAGATTTACTCATTTGTTGATTCCTATGGAAGTTTGACTGTTAACACTTTGGGGATCTGTAGCCGCTGACTGTTTCTTTCCAGTAGAGAACTGACAACACAGTGTTTGATTAGCTACCGTCCTAATTAGTAGACATTCTCACTTCATGTTCTTTTATGGAAATTAATTGAAATGAAAACCATTCATATCAAACACCATTTGCATAGTTTATTCAAGAAGCTATATACTCAAGAAGCTGGCTGCATTTGACCATAGCACTTTAATTCACACACTCAAAAATAAACCCATATGAATTTACATTTGAAAGAGGAGCATAATAAATATATTTTACCCAGGGGGAATGTGGTTGCGGAACAGATTAAACAAAGTTCACAACGCTTTACTAAAATTTCATTGGCTAATACAGTATATAGTGTATGTGTATCTATGCATTCATATACAGTATATAGTGTATGTGTATCTATGCATGCATATACAGTATATGATACTTTTTTACACTACTGCATATAAGTGACACTAAATCAAATCCTTGCTTTTTCTGACACCAATAGCTCCTCTCCATTCCATGTAGACTCATCTCTGTGTTCTACCCAGCTTTAATTAATGAATAACTTTGTGTTTACCTTAACAAAGTGCAGTCGTCAGCGGCTTCTCAGACATTTTAATTTTTTTTAAACCTTTATTTAACTAGGCAAGTCAGTTAAGAACAAATTCTTATTTACAATGACAACCTACCTGTGAACAGTGGGTTAACTGCCTTGTTCAGGGGCATAACAACAGAGTTTTACCTTGTCAGCTCAGGGATTTGATCCAGCAGCCTTTCAGTTACAGGCCCAACACCCTAACCGCTAGGCTACCTGCCGTATTAGTTTGACGTTGAACCAAGAATAATACTTACAATAAGAATAATACCTACAATGTGCGTTTCCCACATAACAACACTTAACAACACTCAAGACATATTTTCAAGTTTAACAAGGAGAAATGTTTTGCATAACATTTAAATGTATTCAACTGTGTAACCATGCAAGTATATAACTGTATATTTACCTGTACAGCTAATTTAACCATGCAAAATATTCACTTACAGTGGGGAGAACAAGTATTTGATACACTGCTGATTTTGCAGGTTTTCCTACTTACAAAGCATGTAGAGGTCTGTAATTTTGATCATAGGTACTCTTCAACTGTGAGTGAAGGAATCTAAAACAAAAATCCAGAAAATCACATTGTATGATTTGTAAATAAATAATTTGCATTTTATTGCATGACATAAGTATTTGATCACCTACCAACCAGTAAGAATTCCGGCTCTCACAGACCTGTTAGTTTTTCTTTAAGAAGCCCTCCTGTTCTCCACTCATTACCTGTATTAACTGCACCTGTTTGAACTCGTTACCTGTATAAAAGACACCTGTCCACACACTCAATCAAACAGACACCAACCTCTCCAGAATGGCCAAGACCAGAGAGCTGTGTAAGGACATCAGGGATAAAATTGTAGACCTGCACAAGGCTGGGATGGGCTACAGGACAATAGGCAAGCAGCTTGGTGAGAAGGCAACAACTGTTGCCGCAATTATTAGAAAATGGAAGAAGTTCAAGATGACGGTCAATCTCCCTCGGTCTGGGGCACCATGCAAGATCTCACCTCGTGGGGCATCAATGATCATGAGGAAGGTAAGGAATCAGCCCAGAACTACACGGCAGGACCTGGTCAATGACCTGAAGAGAGCTAGGACCACAGTCTCAAAGAAAACCATTAGTAACACACTACGCCGTCATGGATTAAAATCCTGCAGCACACGCAAGGTCCCCCTGTTCAAGCCAGCGCATGTCCAGGCCCGTCTGAAGTTTGCCAATGACCATCTGGATGATCCAGAGGAGGAATGGGAGAAGGTCATGTGGTCTGATGAGACAAAAATAGAGCTTTTTGGTCTAAACTCCACTCTCCGTGTTTGGAGGAAGAAGAAGGATGAGTACATCCCCAAGAACACCATCCCAACCGTGAAGCATGGAGGTGGAAACATTATTCTTTGGGGATGCTTTTCTGCAAAGGGGACAGGACGACTGCACCGTATTGAGGGGAGGATGGATGGGGCCATGTATCGCGAGATCTTGGCCAACAACCTCCTTCCCTCAGTAAGAGCATTGAAGATGGGTCGTGGTGTCACGTTCGGGTGTGTAGAGAGACCAAGGCGCAGCGTAACGATAGTTCGACATCTTTTATTCAATTAACTGACGAACTATACAAAATAACAAATGATATATATGACGACACACGTAATACGACACGAGACAATATACAACATAACATACGACAATGAACCACGCCAACGGAGTGGAACACAGACATATAAGTAAGATCCCTAATTAGAGGTAATGCATAGCAGCTGCCTCTAATTAGGGATCCTACACACACACACCAGACAGAAATAGAAATGATAGATCTGCCAGACTCTGACCATAGAAATATAGAGAAGCAAAGCTTCTCTATGGCCAGAGCCTGACAGTACCCCCCCCCAAAGGCGCGGACTCCCGGCCGCAAGAAAATTAAACACAAACATGAGGGAAGGGTAAGGGAGGAAGAAAAAAAACATCACACGATCGCAGGTGGCGGTTCCGGCCCCGGCGAAGTGGCTAGCTTCCTCCCCATTTCTACTGGGCCCGGTGTGGCTGGCGACTCAGGCCATTTAAAGGGGCAACCCACCAGTCCTAGAAATGACCATGGTGGGGAAAAAGGCTCAGGCCATGGAGCGGGGCAAATAACCGGGCCAGGACTGGGCACCGGTGTGGCAGGCGACTCCGGCCATATAAAGGGGCAACCCACCGGTCCTGGATACAACAATGGTGGGGAAATAAGTTCAGGCCATGGAGCGGGGCAAATAACCGGGCCAGGACTGGGCACCGGTGTGGCAGGCGACTCCGGCCATGTAAAGGGGCAACCCACCGGTCCTGGATACAACAATGGTGGGGAAATAAGTTCAGGCCATGGAGCGGGGCAAATAACCGGGCCAGGACTGAGCACCGGTGTGGCAGGCGACTCCGGCCATATAATCGTCACGGAAGGTTCCGGGCTGTCGATCGTCACGGAAGGTTCCGGGCTGTCGATCTTCACGGAAGGTTCCGGGCTGTCGATCTTCACGGAAGGTTCCGGGCTGTCGAGCGTCACGGGAGGTTCCGGGCTGTCGAGCGTCACGGGAGGTTCCGGGCTGTCGAGCGTCACGGGAGGCTCCGGGCTGTCGAGCGTCACGGGAGGCTCCGGGCTGTCGAGCGTCACGGGAGGCTCCGGGCTGTCGAGCGTCACAGGAGGCTCCGGGCTGTCGAGCGTCACGGGAGGCTCCGGGCTGTCGAGCGTCACGGGAGGCTCCGGGCTGTCGAGCGTCACGGGAGGCTCCGGGCTGTCGAGCGTCACGGGAGGCTCCGGGCTGTCGAGCGTCACGGGAGGCTCCGGGCTGTCGAGCGTCACGGGAGGCTCCGGGCTGTCGAGCGTCACGGGAGGCTCCGGGCTGTCGAGCGTCACGGGAGGCTCCGGGCTGTCGAGCGTCACGGGAGGCTCCGGGCTGTCGACCGTCACGGGAGGCTCCGGGCTGTCGATCGTCACGGAAGGCTCCGGGCTGTCGACCATCACGGGAGGCTCCGGGCTGTCGACCATCACGGGAGGCTCCGGGCTGTCGACCATCACGGGAGGCTCCGGGCTGTCGACCATCACGGGAGGCTCCGGGCTGTCGACCATCACGGGAGGCTCCGGGCTGTCGACCATCACGAGAGGCTCCGGGCTGTCGATCATCACGAGAGGCTCTGGGCTGTCGATCATCACGAGAGGCTCCGGGATGTCGAGGCGCACCGACGGTCTGATGCGTAGAGCTGGCACTGGAGGCACCTGGCTGGGCTCACGCACTGGAAGTCGAGTGCGGGGAGTCGGCACGGGACGTACCGGACTGGGGAGGCGCACTGGAGGCCTGGTGCGTGGAGTCGGCACTGGAGGCACCTGGCTGGGCTCACGCACTGGAAGTCGAGTGCGGGGAGTCGGCACGGGACGTACCGGACTGTAGAGGCGCACTGGAGGCCTGGTGCGTGGAGCTGGTACTGGAGGAACCTGGCTGGGCACACGCACTGGAGGTCGAGTGCGGGGAGTCGGCACGGGACGTACCGGACTTTGCACACGCACTGGAGGTAGAGTGCGGGGAGTCGGCACGGGACGTACCGGACTGGGGAGGCGCACTGGAGGCCTGGTGCGTGGAGCTGGCACTGGAGGAACCTGGCTGGGCACACGCACTGGAGGTCGAGTGCGGGGAGTCGGCACGGGACGTACCGGGCTAGGGAGGCGCACTGGAGGTTGAGTGCGGGGAGTCGGCACGGGACGTACCGGACTGGGGAGGCGCACTGGAGGTTGAGTGCGGGGAGTCGGCACGGGACGTACCGGACTGGGGAGGCGCACTGGAAGCCTGGTGCGTGAAGTCGGCACTGGTGACACATGACTAATAACACGCACTTCAGGGCGAGTGCGGGGAGCAGGCACAGGACGTACCTGACTGGGAAGGCGCACTGGAAGCCTGGTGCGTGAAGTCGGCACATGTGGCACAGGACTAACAACACGCACCTCAGGGCTAGTGCGGGGAGCAGGCACATGACGTACCGAACTGGAGAGGCGCACTGGAGGCCTGGTGCGTGGAGTCGGCACTGATGGCGCCGGACTGGTGACACGCACCTCAGGGCGAGTGCGAGGAGCAGGCACATGACGTACCGGACTGGAGAGGCTCACTGGAGTGTAGCAGACGGCCGGACCCAGACTGGGCACCGGTGGAGCGGACTGCTCTGGCACTGGAGTAGAGCAGACGGCCGGACCCCGACTGGGTACCGGTAAAGCGGACTGCTCTTTCACGGGAGTGGAGTAGGCGACTGGGCACGGATTATTCAGCTCCGACATTTCCTCTTCAACCTCCTCTGCTATCTCCCACATTTCCTCCAGAACTTCTCCAAAATGTTTCTCCAAATATTCCTCCTCCTCTTCACTTTGCGCCCCCCATTTATATGTCGGGCACAGTGCATCCCACATGGAGAGTGGTACTGGCGCGTCCTCCTCGTTACCAGACCACCCCCATAGCCCCCCCCCGAAATTTTCCTGGGGTTGACTACCGGCTCCTTTTCCACGATTACGCCGCTGTTTACCTTTCTTCCTCTCCGTTGCTCCCGTATAACGCTGCTTGGTCGGGTGGTGGTTCATTCTGTCACGTTCGGGTGTGTAGAGAGACCAAGGCGCAGCGTAACGATAGTTCGACATCTTTTATTCAATTAACTGACGAACTATACAAAATAACAAATGATATATATGACGACACACGTAATACGACACGAGACAATATACAACATAACATACGACAATGAACCACGCCAACGGAGTGGAACACAGACATATAAGTAAGATCCCTAATTAGAGGTAATGCATAGCAGCTGCCTCTAATTAGGGATCCTACACACACACACCAGACAGAAATAGAAATGATAGATCTGCCAGACTCTGACCATAGAAATATAGAGAAGCAAAGCTTCTCTATGGCCAGAGCCTGACACGTGGCTGGGTCTTCCAGCATGACAACGACCCAAAACACACAGCCAGGGCAACTAAGGA
The DNA here is from genome assembly GCA_023634145.1 of Thymallus thymallus. NCBI lineage: Eukaryota > Metazoa > Chordata > Actinopteri > Salmoniformes > Salmonidae > Thymallus > Thymallus thymallus. The sequence continues at coordinate 14,327,365 of CM042415.1, read as the reverse complement.
GTGGCTCCGTAAGAAGCATCTCAAGGTCCTGGAGTGGCCTAGCCAGTCTCCAGACCTGAACCAAATAGAAAATCTTTGGAGGGAGCTGAAAGTCCGTATTGCCCAGCGACAGCCCCGAAACCTGAAGGATCTGGAGAAGGTCTGTATGGAGGAGTGGGCCAAAATCCCTGCTGCAGTGTGTGCAAACCTGGTCAAGAACTACAGGAAACGTATGATCTCTGTAATTGCAAACAAAGGTTTCTGTACCAAATATTAAGTTCTGCTTTTCTGATGTATCAAATACTTATGTCATGCAATAAAATGCAAACTAATTACTTAAAAATCATACAATGTGTGATTTTCTGGATTTTTGTTTTAGATTTCGTCACTCACAGTTGAAGAGTACCTATGATAAAAATTACAGACTTCTACATGCTTTGTAAGTGGGAAAACCTGCAAAATCAGCAGTGTATCAAATACTTGTTCTCCCCACTGTACCTGTTCATTTAGCCAGTCTGTCTATTAAGTAAACTATTATTACCCTCGCTCATATCATATGCATTTTTAGCTACTGAAGTATTTCTCTGCCATCGACCTGTATAGTATAGTTAACCATCCAACATACACCAATGTATAGTGTACATATTCAGCCAACCACCCATACTATGCAATGTCTTTTTATAGCTTTTTTGCACTCCAGATATCTTGTATTTCTATACTTTTTCATACTGCCGCTCTATGTATCATGTACCGTGTATCTGTCTTTTGTGTACTTCGTTGTGGCATTTTGCACCTGCCCTGTGTTTTGTTGTTGTAGCTGCTTGACAAAGAAATGTCCCCCTCTGGGATCAATAAAGTATCTATCTATCTATCTATCTATCTATCTATCTATCTATCTATCTATCTATCTATCTGTCTATCTGTCTGTCTGTCTGTCTGTCTGTCTGTCTGTCTGTCTGTCTGTCTGTCTGTCTGTCTGTCTGTCTGTCTGTCTGTCTGTCTGTCTGTCTGTCTGTCTGTCTGTCTGTCTGTCTGTCTGTCTGTCTGTCTGTCTGTCTGTCTGTCTGTCTGTCTGTCTGTCTGTCTGTCTGTCTGTCTGTCTGTCTGTCTGTGTAGTCTGTCTGTCTGTCTGTCTGTCTGTCTGTCTGTGTAGTCTGACTGATTTAATGTGTGTGTATTGTAGTAATATGCTATGTTGTCTATTGAATGTGTAGTGAAGAGAAGTTAAGTAAACCCTTAAATCTTTAACACGAATGTCAAAATAAAGATAATTCATTATTGACTGTTAATGCAGCAGTTAAGATTATATTTGTCCATCAAAGAGCTCATAAGGGCATGGAAGGACGTCACAACTGGATTACTGTCTGTTACGGTTTTATCCACAAGAGGGCAGTATAATATTATACATCTCGTACAAAATCCAAAAAGGACCTTCAGCATTTAGTCAGACGCCATTCATGTTTAAAGCAGTAAATAAACATCAACATGTTTTATTGACCATTGCTTAGATCCTGTCGGACATGGTTTTTGCTGCTCTGTAAGTTTGATTCATTCACAACAGCAGCCCTGAAAGTGGCTTTTGTGCCTGGAAAATATCCCGGCATGTACTACAGTGTTTAATTTCCTGAAGTGACTGTCTGGGAGAGTTGTGGCCTCTATGCTTATGGCAGCTCTGCAGCAGAGCAGGTCCACTGTATACAACTGTAGAGTAGACCACAAAAAATATCAAAGTCTCAATCTCTCGCTCGCACGCCCTCTCTCTCTCTCTCTGAGTTATTAAAGCATGTCTGCTGCTCTCCCATTTGAGTAGAAATCACTGCACATTTATCTTTAGTGGTGATGTGGAGCTCATAATGTCTGGATGCTTTTGACTGGATACTGCTCTGTTTAAAATGTAAATTAAGGGGATCAAAGTGCTTTTAAAACATATATTTTGCTGTTAATTACCATGAGTAATCAACCTTTCAATTGCCACAACAGGATTCTATGATGTATCACATCATTTGAATTAACAAGGCAGAGCGCAGATACATTTGGTGAAAACAGAAATGAAATATAACAGGAACTAGCTGCCTCAGACTACAGAATCACTATTGGTGAGGATTCTCCATCACACAAAGATTCCTCTGTTCTGTGGCCCATCTTTATTTCGTGTTCTTGTACTTTGGGGGCAATCTACTGTATGTAATATCCATTGGCAGATGAATTATGGATTTCTTTGTTTGAATTTCTTTGTGAAAGTGAGAAATAATTAATAACAGATAGATACACACCTCTGCATTATCAACAGCCTTGCAGTATGCACGATGGACAATGTACATTAATTCTTCACAAAAACAAGTTGAAAAATCAACGAGCTAAGGTTTCACGATCAATTCTTAGGCCGTGCTTCTGGTCTTCACTCTCCCCTCTCTCATTCTCTGGCTTTTTACCTGATGGAACTGTAAAGAATCCGGAAATAGCCCAACTCATTTAAAATGACAAAGACTAAAACGTTACTGCCTGAAAAGAAAATCAGCATTTCTCCAAACTGTCATCTCCTCAATCTCCCAAAGACAGTAATGATCTTTAGGCTGTGCAATTTAAGGAAAAAATTTGTTTGGGAAAAGAGAAAGAAGGAATGATGTCTAGGGGAAGGATGGGAAGAGGTTCCGAATCATTAGTTCTGTGGAAGTGCCGCTGTTAGGCGACTAATTGAGTGTCCGTGTGAGCCATCGTTGGGTCGGCCTCAAAGCGCCGGCGTCAGCATAACCAGGTGGCCGGCTGTAAAGCTAAGAAAATGAAGCCCCACTTCCAGGCAGAAGTAATCAGTGCGGTTTAACAGGGTCGCCTTTGAGCCGATTCAGCCGATGAGCGGTGGGCGGCATATGAGGTCATGAAAGGCAGAGCGAGGGAGGGTAGGGCATTTTAAGTGAGGTTAGGTACACGTACTGTTGGGTTAGGCAATTTAATTAGAATGTACAAACACCTGAAGATGTGTAAGGAAGTGGAAAAAGTATCTATTGTCGCAGTACACTCCCCGTTCTGTTTGACCTTGTTCATTTCAACAATGACTTTAGAATCCAGGTCAGACCGCCTTTCTCAGACACTGGAACAAAGTGAACAGTGGTTGAATGCTTTATCAGGATATGATCTTTCTTCACTCCTTGCAGCCTTGAGTCTCGCAGAATCACCACACATGGGTGGAGGAGCTATCAGCTTTGTTAGTTGCAGATCTTAACTTTGAGGATAATAATGATATCATTCCCTCGCTTTACATCCTGCAAGTCACATAAGCCATTTACGTGACTCAGTGAACTTTACATACACGAGAACTTGACATATACACTTTTTTTTATGTCAAGAATTCAAGAATTCAGACAGTGTAGTATTCCTCAAGAGTTATAACCAGATAGCTACTAGACAAGCTACCCACTGAGCTGGAAGTGGATAATCAATTTCATCATCCATTCCACTTCATCATCCACAACTGGGCAGGCCGTATATCTCTGCAGAGGGAGAACCTGTTTTATTGCACCTATCATCTTCAGAGCCAAGTTGAGAACGGGCTCTGTTTAGCACTAGGCTAACAGGGCGCGCAGTGACCACCACTAACGTCTCATGATGAGAACACTCAACCTATCACTTCCTGTTTCCTCTGGCTCTGATCACCTTTCTGTTTACACTCCCTGGACTCTCACAGCACAGAGACTTTAATGGGCCACCACGGATCCAACCAAACAAACAATAATCACGCTGTCAGGTGTCAAAACACGTAGGTGTTCGCCACATCGCAAGACAACGCGCTCAAGATATTTTCCCTAAAGGCATCGATTGTTGATGTTGTGGTATTGGTGTCGGGATCATCGATTTTGGTCCACTCTCGCCTGCCACAGAAAGCCTTGGGTTTGTCTGAGGACACAGTCTAAATACAGGAGTAGCCTCCGGAGCAGCTGTAGTTGGGGTTATGTGTTATGAGGGTGTTTTTGTTTGATAGGTATCAGTGTGGACTGGACTGGATGAAGGCTGTTTAGACTGGTTGTGCTGGGGGACTTCCAGTTGGCTGACAATACTCTGGCAGGTCTGAGGCCAGCAAGCGGTGTGTGTTGGGAGTTGTAACTGGGGCGGGATGTCCTGGTCTGGACAGGTGCAGAGTGAACAGGTTGAGACCGACAGGGAACATGTGAACAAATGGGAGGGGGCACGAAGGGCGAGGGGTGGGTGGTGAAGGAGGGGAGGGGCAGAGGAGACTCGTTGGAAACGAACAAGCACAGGTGGCTCCTTGTCTCCGGGTGAAAGTGTCATAAGTGCTGAGTCGAGACCTCTACTGTGCCGGAACGGGCCGGATTAAACCGGCACACGCCCCCTCCGCCCTCTGCCAATTGTAGCATTGGGGGTGTGCTGCGAGCCACGGGGGCCGTACGTGCCAGCCATGCCAAGCATACCGCATAGCTCTCTACTGACCTAAGGCCTTATTGTGGCTGAGCCCAGTGCGACAGGCCTCCTCACCCCACAGTGTATGGGCCACAAAGCTGGAACAGAGTGTAGCGCTGTGAATATGGACATGTGCTTCACATTCCCCATGGAACAACATACACACAGTCTGTGGCTTTCTCAATGGCTAGCTCACAAAGGATTAATGAATAAGCCAGTGAATTTAGCTAAACATAATAACTTTCCTGTAAGCTAATTTGATCCAAGACCATTTTAAATGTGTCTTTACAGTATGTATGTTCTAGGTCCAGGAAATAGGATCTTGTTTGAGGCAACAGTTGAACATGTTGAGGTCCGATTTATGGGCATAAAAAAAGGAAAACTATATAGAAACCCTGAAGAGAATTATCCAACCAATCACAAAACATGCAGAAAGAGAAACAGAGAATCTGGTAAACCGATACATTTCAGAGGGAGACTTGATGGTACGTGGTTGACTGCTTTGCAGTGGTAGGAGGACAGAGGGTTAGAGAGGTCAGTGTGATCGTGTTGGGCAAGCTACTGTAAGACCTGCCTGGGTCCAGAGTCAGATCAATGCTGAACAAGGGGCCATAAGAGGTCACTGTACTGTACAGTTAGTATTACTGTAAAAAGCCTCTCCCCATGAGACCCATAGCCTAGCTGATAGGATTTCACCCTTAATTCTTTATAGGTATGCCTGTCAGTTACCTTCGCACGACACGTGTTGGTGATAATGAATTTTGAACAGAGAATGGATCCTATAATATCTATGTGGTGTAGACAAAATACTATTACAGCAATTTCCCCCCACATTCTTTTCAGCATGAAATGGTATTTTATGAAAAGGCAATAAAGGAAGAAGGAGAGCATGAAAGAGAAATGTAATATTTTTCATACAGCAATTTTCAAGAAAATGTATATGGTTTTCACCCTAGTAGGAGGGAGACTAGAGGCTGCTTGTCTTTGTGTGCTGCTGAAGCCTTGTGTTTCTCCACCAGTGTCTATGGGCCATTTAAAAGGCTCCAAATGCACTGGGGTTTGTGGCCTACTAGTCCTTCCCAACTCCTCTCTGGGAGCGAGGCCAAACTGGGCTTACTGTAAAAACAAATACTGCAGAAATAGTGAGGAGTCTGAGTTATGGACACTAGTTTTGTGGAGTTTGGCTTATTATATAACTGTAAGTCTGTAAGCTCTTCCATCGTTCTGGCATCAATTTTTACTTCACTGAGTATAGCTTCTACACAGCTTAGCAATGATCTGGTCAGTGAATGTTTTTAAGGAAATCATTCTGAGAGGATCTATTGCACATACTCAAGCACAAGACCAAAACAAGATATTTGAGGATGTGTCCCTCTTCTTCTCAAAGAGGAACATGATTAATTATGTAGTTTAAGCTATATTGACTAAATGCACACAGAGAGTCTGTAAGGAACATTTTACATCCAAGACCAGCATACTGTATAATAACAAGCATCGTAGGATACTGGACCAAAGTAGTCATTTCAATAACCCCCCTATCTGATCAGATGTGGACACATACTACTAATGTGCTTCAAAGCGATACCAAAGTTAATTCAAAACTGATTTGAAAAAAACATAACCATGGTTTCCTCATCCCCTTGTGGTACTTACTGACAGAAGATAGTATGCCGCTGACTTTTAAGTGAAAACTTCTTTACTGTCAACTTCAGCAAGATGTTTCTGTCGCCAAATGAGATGAAAGCCTTGGTGGAGGAGTATAAAACAAGCTCAAATTAATATCCAGTTTAAGCTTCCTTAGATCATTTCCATCGAGTCTTGGGGGCATTCATAAATTAAGTCCTTGCATTCTACTCTCTAGAAACAGCACAGCGTTGAATTTGCCCTCAGAAGATAGGCTGGTGTCCCTACATCACTTAGTTGAAGGACACATGCGCTGACTGTGAAAAGAACATTAGGAACTTTGAGGTTAGAGCTTTTACAGTATTTATAATTCATCAAATAATATGCAATCAAATAAACCGTGTTAATACTGTAAAGCCTACATTCACATTAGTTGACAACTCAATCAAATGTAAAACAAAACTAGACGTTGAACTGACGTCTGTGTCCAGTGGGAAAAGACTAAACTGTATTTCTTTATTCTGTGGTAATATTTGTTGTATGGACTGTCAAACAGCAATGCTGTGGTCTGTATAGTGACAGCCTGGTGCAGTGAGGGCACCTTCTTTGTTTAAGGCCAGTGACAGTGATGAATGGGACTATATGAAAGGGCCACAGAAAAACACAAGAAAGGTTGATGGAGGGAAAAGTATGAATACAAGGAAGGGACAAGCAGCATTACACGTGTCCCGAAACCTGGATCAATGTTCTCAGCATCAGCTTTTTTTTGCAGGCAAAACCCCGTCAACTTTTCAGCGACAGTGATTATTTCACTGACAGGTCTCGCTGGTAAAAAATGGTGACTGCGTCTGCCCAGCCTTTCAGACGTTCCGTTGGGAGACTTTTAATGAATTCTGATGCCAGCTGATGTGCTGTCGCTAGGGTGGACATGTCGGGAATAGGAAGTAATTTTAAGGCGAGTCTCATGATTCCACTGGAGCTGTATTTCTTAGGAGACGGGGATGGGTTGGGGGGAGGGGAATGGGTTGGGAAGAGGGGGATGGGTTGGGTTGGGATGGGGGGGGGGGGGTTGGGGGGTGCAGGTAGGTCACGATGGAATAGCTGACAGCATATAAATCTATTTAGAAGGAGAAAAATACATGGTTTGTGAAGTCAACAGTCAGGCGGATTAAGGGAGGTGTGGGACCATGCAAGGTAATTGGAAAATGTATTTTTCTGTCAATCATACGTGGTGTTTTCTTACATTGGTATTAGTTTTTCTTCGATGTAGAAAGTTGAAGGACCAATCTAATTCTGGAATTTTCCAGACAGTGACTTATTTCAGGGCGTTTGATTTTTCTCATCAGGAGAAAAAGAGTAGGTGGTGTTCTGATCGAATTTGTTTCACATGAACTTTCAGGGGTGAAATTCCTTTATTTGAGGCCAGAGGGCTTTCTCATGCACCTCAATTCAAAGACTAGACACACAAAAAAACGGTCTTCCCATATGAATTCACATCACATAGGTGTAGGCTTGCTTTGCATCAGATAAACTAGTCTGCGTAATAAACTGCAATTGAATATACTCTTTAGTTTCCCAAAGTAAAATCTTTGCTGTTAAAAGCACCAAAATAAGGTTTAGACATTTTAAAGGACTGCTCTTTCATTAAGGTGCGAAGTGGTTTAAGTGATACATGTCTCTGATAAGCCAGAAAGCCATTTATTTCAAGGGCCATTTACTTATTTGACCACAGCAGCAGACGCTGTGTGAGTGTGGCCTTTTGATTCCGTACCCCTTCCTCACTCGCCCCACGGTAATGCAGTCATGATTACCCAATAGGCTCTGAGGATAATTATATAATCTAATGAATACAGACTTGTCAGGAGGAGCCAAGGTCAAGCAAGGTTACAGCCAAGAGGTCAATCCCAGGTCACAACAACACATGTAAACAGTCCTCTTGACTAGGGTTGAATATTTTCCCAGTATTTTAAAAATAATCCATCCCTTGAATTAATCACTTTTTTTCCGGGTCATTCTAAAGCATACAAGTACTGTATGTCTGGATTTGATCTAGCTTTGATCATTATGAAAATTAAAGCCGTATGCTGCCTGATGAGCCATACACTACGGACATTTTATGAGCCCTACATTAAAGACAATTTTATGAGCCCAAGCCCAAAGAAGCCCAAATGATTGTGCAGTGATCCAATACACTTCCTGCTTAAATAAAGGTAAAATAAAATATATAGGTTACCTCACATTACGCACAACAGAAAAACATAAAAGCCCATAGATGTAGCTATTCTGTCTTGGGTAAATAAACCAAACAAGCTCCAGTAGGCTACTCTTTTTAAGTGTGGACTGTATTACTGTACTTAATTGTAATATACTGTATTGTATTATAATGTATTATATGGTGTTGAATTGTATTATACTGTATTACTGTATTATAATACTGTATTGTATTATTTATGAGCCCTACATTAAAGACAATTGTATGAGCCCAAATGTACTGTATTACTGTACTGTATTATACTGTATTATATTATACTGTATTATAATATACTGTATTACTGTACGGTCTTATACTGTATTACACTGTACTACTGTACACAGACAGGTTTTCACCTTGTCGGCTCGGGTATTCGAACCAGCGACCTTTCGGTTACTGGCCCAACGCTCCAACCGCTAGGCTACCTGCCACCCTAATTCTTGACATGCTTGAATAATATATGACTAGAATAAGATGCAGATGGCTTTCTTTTACTTCTCTTCAAGACATATACATTGCCTTCGGAAAGTATTCAGACCCCTTGACTTTTTCCACATTTTGTTAGGTTACAGCCTTACACTTACACTTGTTGCAAAGCCACTCCTACGTTGTCTTGGCTGTGTGCTCAGGGTCATTGTCTTGTTGGAAGGTGAACATTCGCCCCAGTCTGAGGTCCTGAGTGCTCTGAAGCAGGTTTTCATCAAGGATCTCTCTGTACTTTGCACCGTTCATCTTTGCCTTGATCTTGACTAGTCTCCCAGTCCCTGACGCTGAAAAACATCCCCACAGCATGATGCTGCCACCACCATGGTTTGCTCCACACGTGACGCTTGGCATTTAGGCCAAAGAGTTGAATCTTGGTTTCATCAGACCAGAGAATCTTGTTTCTCATGGTCTGGGGGCCAGATGTACGTACATTTGCGAACGCAGCGTTAATAGCGCCATGGCCAAGACGCAGAAAGCACTTGATGTGAAACCTCAGTGTGCGTGTTATGTACCAAACTGCAGTTTGCATTTAACAGGGCACAAGCCAGGAAAACTGGTTCAGGTCCCCCAGAAGTGCACGAATTGACCACTGTTGAAGAGGTTGTGCAGCAAACGCTAGTTGCTGAACTGGTGGAAGGTGTGGAAGGAATTGATACTGCTGAGTCCACATTAGAAAATGAAGGTAAGTCTGATTTAAGATTAAATAGTCGTGATTGTAAATGGACTTTGTTGTCACATTTATATTTATTTGATTTATATCTAGCTATTGAAAAATAGAACATTCACCCACCCAATACCATTGTTGATAGTAAAAAACTGTCTGGGATTATTGCAGAACTAAAGTGTTCAATTTCTGTGATTTCCCTTCGGTATATATAACGGTTCGTTAGCCTTACAAATGTATGGACGCTACGCTGGCAAAAAAAAAGTGGAACAGCTGTATAAGTTGTTTTGTAGGTGTTACGAGTGTTAAGTGTGTTACATATCCTTTTTCCCCTTTAGAAAGCGCATTTTCAAATGTTGGTGCTACTGCACCGGCATCCTGTGCACCTTCTACCTCGTCTCTACCCTCTGCACCCGCACGTAGGATGAACATGGATGACGTGGATGAAATACTCTTGACTGAGCAAAGGGGCCAAACGAGGGCGCTACAAAAGATGTCTTCGGATGTGCAGCAGATGGCCATTTCCATCAGGGCTGTGAGGTGCCACAATACCTTGTGGTGGCAGTGAATGGAATTACGCGAGCTGTCACAAGATTATGTCGCCAGCAGCAGGAGACCAACAACTGCCTCAAGGCGATCATTGTAAGCATGACCGGAACCTCCAACCCTGCACCACCCAGCCCTGTGCCATCCCGACCTGCGCAACCCAGCCCTGTGCCATCCCGACCTGCACAACCCAGCCCTGTGCCATCCCAACCTGCACAACGCAGCCCTGTGCCATCCCGACCTGCGCGACCCAGCCCTGTGCCATCCCGACCTGCGCGACCCAGCCCTGTGCCATCCCGACCTGCGCAACCCAGCCCTGTGCCATCCCGACCTGCGCAACCCAGCCCTGTGCCATCCTGACCTGCGCAACCCAGACCTGTGCCATCCCGACCTGCGCAACCCAGCCCTGTGCCATCTCCAACTATACTGAGGCGAGGTCTCAGAAAGAGAAAAATTAAGTCTGAACAAACACAGTCACACTGACAAAAGTTCAACATTGCGGTTGTTCGTTTAATGTGTATTTCCTCTTTGTAATAGCGAAAAGTATTAGGTTTTTTTCACATTTAAAGTGAAAGTTCTAGTTTGTTTATGGTTGAATCCATTTATTTTATATGTATACAATATAAATTAGCAGCGGATATTTAAATATTTTGATTTCGTTTTCACTCAACTGAAAAAGTGTGATTCTTGTGGCAAAAATCTTTTCAGTTAGCCTATGTCTTCGTCTTGCTCGGATTACTGCTGCCATTTCACCAGGAGGCATATGCCAGGAAACCCGCTTCTGACAGAACGACAGATATACGGGACCCAAAAGCGGACACGGAGGCAGAGATAAGATTGACTGTTTAATATGATATCTGGGGCAGTACAGGCTCGTAGTCAATGACAGGCAATGTTCGTAACCGGGGATCAGAAGAATGGTAGTACAGAGGAGTAGGCAGGCTCGTAATCCGTAATGCAGGCAGAGTTCGTTTGGCAGCAGATCAGAAGGTCGAAGGCACATGAGGGCTAGACAGGAACGTAATCCAACAGGCAGGTAGAGGTCCAAATACCGGGAAACAGACTGGCAGAATTAGAAATACAAGAAAGTGCTGGAAACGACTGACTAGGCAAGACGATCTGGCCAATGCCAACAGCACCCAAGATGCTAAATACACAAACTGATTAATGATGGTGATAGGGTGCACCTGGTGTGGGGAGGGGACAAACACCGACAGGTGAAACATATCAGGACATGACAGTACCCCTCCCCCTACGGGCGCCACCTGGCGACCGACCCGGGTGCATACCTGGCTGACCGGGATGCCGTCGATGAAAGTCGGCGATGAGCTCCGGGTCGAGGATGTCCCTGGTAGAGACCCAAGACCGCTCCTCCGGCCCGTAGCCCTCCCAGTCAACCAGGTACTGGAAACCCCGGCCCCGGGGACGGACTCTCAGGAGGCGACGCACCGTCCATGCAGGTTGGTTGTCAATAACCCGAGGAGGAGGGGCAGGCCTGGGAACAGGAGACAAAGGACAGTGAGATACAGGTTTTACACGGGACACATGAAAGGTAGGATTAATGCGGAGGGACCGGGGCAACATGAGGCGTATAGCTGATCGATTGATAACCCGAGATAACCCGAGATCTGATAAGGGCCGATGTAACGGGATGAAAGCTTGCGACTTTCCACCCGAAGGGGCAGATCTCGGGTGGACAGCCACACCCTCTGGCCAACACGGTAGTGGGGAGCCTGGGTCCTGCGACGGTCGGCCTGCCGTCGATACCTGGTATTTGTCCGTAGTAGAACAGCCCGGGCCTTTCTCCAGGTCCGACGGCAGCGCCTGACAAACAACTGGGCCGACGGGACGCCAACCTCCTCTTCCTGCTCCGGAAACAGCGGAGGCTGGTATCCCAAGGAGCACTCGAAGGGCGAAAGCCCAGTAGCGGAGGAAGGCAGGGTGTTGCGGGCATATTCCACCCAAACGAGTTGCCGGCTCCAGGTGGTGGGATTGTCCGAAACCAGGCAACGTAGCACCGTTTCTAGGTCTTGATTGGCCCGCTCTGATTGGCTGTTAGACTCCGGGTGGAATCCTGAGGACAGGCTGATAGAAGAGCCAATAAGGGTGCAGAAAGCCCTCCAGAACTGGGAAGTGAACTGAGGACCCCGGTCGGAGACGATGTCAATGGGTAATCCGTGGATCTGGAAAACGTGCTGTACCATCAATTGGGCAGTCTCCTTGGCCGATGGCAACTTAGGCAGGGGGATAAAGTGTGCCGCCTTCGAAAACCGGTCTACTACGGTGAGGATGGCGGTATTGCCGTCGGATAGTGGCAGACCTGTGACAAAGTCCAGGGAGAGATGTGACCATGGACGATGAGGGACAGGGAGAGGCTGCAGGAGACCAGCTGGGGCCTGGCGGGACGTCTTGCTTCGGTTGCACACCATGCAGGCCGAGACAAAAGAGGGGACATCCACCCCCATGGTGGGCCACCAAAATCGTCGCCGTATAAACGCCAGGGTCCGACGAGCGCCGGGGTGGCAGGTCAATCTCGACGAATGACCCCATTCCAGGACTCGGGATCGAACAGGGTCAAACACCGACAGGTGAAACATATCAGGACATGACAGCTTCCTAAGTTACACCTGCTTTTAAGAGGCGGAGAATTTTCTGCCAAAATAGAGGCACGCTTTCACTGGCTTTTTCTGTACATAACGCGGAATACATAATTAGGCGCAGTTTACCCTTCCCCTCCCATCTCTTTATGTGACACTCCCACTTTCCCCTTGACCATCCCATGAATGCATATGCATGACACGAAAAGCGCATTTTGCCATTTTCAGTTCCCGCCACAGGCAGTCTGCGCTTTCATCTCGGTGCGTCCCGTTTGTACATACATCGCCATGGTTTTATGCGCACTTTGCGAAACAAATACGCCTGAAGTGGGCGCAAAAGCGTTAGTACATCTGGCCCTGAGAGTCTTTAGGTGCCTTTTGGCAAACTCCAAACGGGATGTCATGTGCCTTTTACTGAGGAGTGGCTTCCATTTGGCCACTCTACCACAAAGGCCTGATTGGTGGAGTGCTGCAGAGATGGTTGTCCTTCTGGAAGGTTCTCCCATCTCCACAGAGGAACTGTAGAGCTCTGTCAGAGTGACCATCAGGTTCTTGGTCACCTCCGTGACCCTCTCCCCTGATTTCTCAGTTTGGCCAGGCGGCCAGCTCTAGGAAGAGTCTTGGTGGTTGCAAACTTATTTCATTTAAGATTGATGGAGGCCACTGTGTTCTTGGGGAACTTCAATGCTGCAGACATTTGTTGTTAACCTTTCCCAGATCTGTGCCTAGACACAGTCCTGTCTCTGAGCACTACCGACAATTCCTTCTGTCAACTGTGGGACCTTATATATACACACGTGTGTGCCTTTACAAACCATGTCCAATCAATTGAATTTACCACAGGTGGACTCCAATCAAGTTGTAGAAACACCTCAAGGATGATCAATGGAAACAGGATGCATCTGAGCTCAATTTCGAGCCTCAGAGCAAAGGGTCTGAATACTTTCTGAAGGCACAGTATATAATATACACTGAAACAATATATAAACACAATATGTAGAGTGTCAGAAATGTTCCATAAATAAAAAAAGCTTGTTGTGCACACATTTGTTTACATTCCTGTTAGTGAGCATTTCTCCTGCCAAGATAATCCATCCACCTGAAAGGTAATCTATGAACGTTTGAACATCTTCGAGAAAGATCTGGTCTTAAATGGCCATGTATTGTTATAATCTCCACCTGGCACAACCTTTAATTAACTAGGCAAATCAGTTAAGAACAAATTCTTATTTACAATAAGCCTACACGGGCAAACTTAAATAGGGCTATATACCCCCGAAAGCTGTCAAGGCAAAGGGTGGCAACTTTAAAGAATCTCAAATATAACATATATTTTCATTTAACACTTCTTTGGTTACTAAAAGATTCCATGTGTTATTTCATAGTTTTGATGTCTTCACTATTACTCTACAATTAAAAAGTAAGGTGAACCCCGAAAGATGGAGATGTGTAAATTAGACACGCAATCAGTCCTTATATTATCCTACTGTGGCATAGGCTATGCTGCAACAAATGTAGGCCTACCTGTCACAAGAAGAAAAGTTACCATGAGATGATGCATTGTGGACTGTGCTCCATAGCCTACGAGATGCACTCTGTCCCCACCGTGAGCGTTGATGATTGATCATGCAGACACCAGAGAAGGCCGTAGAGAAGCCAGATTTAGCCAGATATAATTTAACAGTTCCATTTCACGTCATGCTGTTCATAGAAATAATGTATTATAATTTCCTGGTTTCTCGCAGGTAACTTCTATGTGAGAATAATGTGACAGACATCAGAGTCAGTGACACACTTGCAATGTATTTTCATTTATTTATATTATAAGATACATACAATGGTATTCTGTGAGACCAAATTCATAAGAGCCCAAGAACTTCAGCCCAGAGAAATAAAACATAATGTATCAACGAGAGCCCCCCCCAAAGAGAATGTATTCACACTCTGTGCAATACTGATAGCTATTAAAAGTAAAATAGACCATTCCCTTTCCTATACAATCTCAATGCAAACTCAAATAAACTCACTTCAACTCACCAATAAGTACTGTAGCTGCCCTTTTCCTGTTACGAGATACGGTCATATTCAAAATCAAATACTGGTTTCATGTGTAATGGGAGTTATCCATATGGTCTGTGAGGATTCTACTTATGTGTGTGTTGCATCCAAACAACAATTTGCCTAAAACGCAAGAATGTAGCCATCTATAACTAATGTTGTAGTTTAAACTCATGTATCTATCGGTCAGCCCAAGGTGAATTCAAGTGTCAATGATAAACTTGGGGTCAGACCAGCTTCAGGAATCTAGGGCATAAATACTATTTTCAGATACAGTAATAGTTTTTTTTTTCTCTCAAAGAATTGACCATGAATCCAGCAACCCATTAAGTAGCCCAGAAAGTGCAACAGCAGAGAGTTCCAGAGGGAGTGGTATTTCTGAGGCTGATCTGACTGCTTTCCCCCTCTCTCCCTGAGGAGAAAGCCTGGCAGACGCTCCGGGGAACACTGACGCCCCAGGCGACTCTTCCCAATACTCCGAGCGTTGATCCAAGGACCCTCCCCCGCCAAACGCTTCAGATCCCTTCCGGTCTATGCTCATCGGATCTAGGAGCCCATTCCATTTCTACCTAAAACAATTACCACATCTGATCAGACAAAAAAAAACACTAAATCCCACCCTGCGGATCTTTTCCGCCACATGTGGTGTTGAGACCAAGTGATATGCTGGGAGTATCAGAGAGGCCGAATAATCTTAACATCTGAGGGACTGATGTCCCTTTTAATCTATTGAGTTACCTGCTATGGTACAAACAATAAAAAGGTCAAGTTAGCAATCAAGGAAAAAGCAAACCCAGTGAAAACACACATGAAAAGGAGGCAAACAAAAAATATGCAGCCTCAAGCTGTGGTAGTCACTATGCCAGTGCTGGGAGGCTCACAGTTCAGGGGTATCAAAAACCCTAGTTAGAAATACAAATCTACAATAGATATGACACATACCGACGACCATAAAGAAAAATGTAACACCTATTACATAGCATCTTGGCACCTTGCATTTACCCCTACCCCATACCACATACTATATTAAATAAGGCACACATTTACACATACAATTAACATTTGGCTAGTATTATTCCTTTATTTACAACCAATAGCCACAAAGTTAATAATTATAATAACTGCAGTCTGTACCATGTTGAGTGGTTTTTTTCAGGTGGATGGCATGGTCTGATTTGATCTTGATTCTTTGGGGTTTGAGTGTCTGGTCCTCTTTGGGTATGATATATGATCTTTGTATTATAATTCATGAGGATCGACTAAGCACCAATGTGATAAAAACATTCTTTAGGAATTGTTGTAGAACCTACTTCATAGACCAGCTGTATTAATGCCTTTCGACTGTTTCTCAGGACTTCTCTGAGTAGCTAATTCCCCATGAACGTTTTAATATAGTAAATTATTCCGTATTCCCCCAGTCCACATACTAACCATGCTGAAACCAGGGCAGGCAGGTCCTTGCCTCATTTGGGGAACTTATTTTTGAGATGCCAAACACCAACCAGTAATGTATTTCAACATAATGGGTTCAGTTTCAAACTAAGGCAAAAAAGACAAGAGCTACCTTTAAAGGAGTTTTGTTGATGTCGCTCCACTGGATACATATTCTGCATATGTATATGTATAAATATACGGTGTAGATATAAACACACATATATATACACACACATGCATATATATATATAAACACGTTAGGGGGATCAACACTACATAAGAAAAGGTAAGCAAAAGCAAGTTTCATAGGCATCGCAAGAAGCTTTGGATTCAATCTTAAGATGTCTGATGCCAAACCGTTCCATAACTAAGTTGTATTGTAAATCCACACTGAGGACATTGGCAGCATAATATAAGGAGGTCGCGTTTCACCGACCCCAGTCCCTCACCTTTCTATAAGCAAGAAGCTGAGCAATACCAATATGGTACAAAGATATTCATTGGACAAAAAGGGGGAAATAACAAGTTTGTTTGAGGTTTGTCGACAGCAACAATGGCTGCCGCATAATCCAGGGCACGCCTTTTCATGAAGGTCTTTCAGTTTCCACCCATTGAGAGGAGAGGAAGAGGCACAGTCACTCCTGTTTTCCTCCTCTCCTCTTTCTCCTTAGTAGTTGAAGTTTCCCTGTTGGTTGACGGGAGAGGAGGCAGGGATGAAGAGGGGTTTGGGAGGGACGTCGGGTTTGATGGAGGTGGTCCGGCGGACTATGGCCCCCCGGTGGAGGTATCCTCCGGTATCCTCCTGCTGCTCTCCGTTGTAGCTGTGCTGGCGCGTCAGGTACCCGTTGGGGATGAGCGGGTAGTGGATCTCGCAGGCGCTGCCAGTGGAGTTCATTCGAGCCAGCATAGGGGGCGGTTGGTGCTGGTGGCTGTTACGCTGGCTGAAGCTTTGCTGCCGGTGGACCATCCCTCCACCACCCCCTCCGTTGGCAATCTTAGCGGCAGCGCTAATCAGCGAGTGCCTCTGGGAAGAGTGCCTCCGCTCCAGGGTGGACTGGTGGTGAGGGGGCATGTCCGGAGGTATGTCCATGCGCCGGGTCAAGCTGTCTCGGGGCAAGGTGGATGAGCTGTAGTAAGGAGCTGACTCCGTCTCAGGGATGTGCGGCTGGACGCGGTTGGCAAAGACTAGTTGACCCCCGTGGCACCCGCCACTGGCTGACAGGCCGGCTGAGGTCATGACCTGGGCATTTTTGCTGGCGTTGGCCTCGTGGATGTGTTTGAGCAGCTCGTCCAGCGACGTGACCTCCATCACCTTCTGCGGGTAGTAAGGCTGCTGGACCAACATGCGCTCGGCATTGTGGATCTTGCGTTCCTCCAGGTGCTGGGGTCCACCAACTAGGGCATGCCCATTAGCCAGAGCTTGCCCATTGGAGAAGCTGTGAGAGTAGGGGTAGATCTGCTGGTGGAGCAGGCCTGAGCTGGGCCTTGAGCTTTGACCAATGTTGTGGGACTTGGGCTCCTTGGCATTGTTGCAGTTCTGGTTCTTCTCCCACTGGTTCTTGAAAGCCTTCATGTTCTTGATGGGCAGTTCAGGGGTTGAGTCTGGGGTGGGCAGACCCGAGAGCTCCGAAGAGTGGTGTAGGTGATGGGGGTGGACCAGGTCTCCCATGGTCATCCCTGTGTGGTGACCACCATTCCGTCTGGGTGCTCCTTGATGATGCTCCTTCCCGTTCTGAAAGAAAGAGTTGTAGAGCTTGGGAGAGGACACCTCCATCTTATCCTCCTTGTTCTGGCTGTCCAGCAGGCCATTGAGCTTGGCCAGGCTGCGTAGGGACAGGGCGTGAGGGATGGGGGCCTCTGGGTCCTTGGCCAGCCTCTTGGTCTTGTGGCTGGTGTGGTTGCAGTAGCAGGAGACCAGAAAGCCTGAGAGGAAGGCTCCAAGGACAAAGGCCACCAGCACACAGGCGATCAGCAGGGTGTAGTGGACACTGTGGTTGGTCTTCTCCAACTCGGGAGGCCGTCGGACACCTTCACAGAAAAAGAGAGAGAACAAAATGGTCTTTAGTGTAATGAAACCAGAGACCTAGAAGAGACTATAATTTCTCTAAGGTCAAGCAGGCAGCAGCTGGAAAAGGCCGGCTGTGTTTACAGAAGCTCTACTATGTGGGAAGCAGCATTGCAGAGGTGTTGGAACTAGGCTCTTGGCTTGCCTCCCACTCTGTTAATGAATCAATAAAGTATTTCTTGCCAAGACCTCAGCTTCAGTCTCCAACTGCAAAGAGTGGCAGAGGGCAAGAGCTCCCCAGTCAGTGAGAAATCAACTCCAAAATGAGCTTGGGCTTTAAATATTGATGGGTGCACTGGCAGGAGTCTGATGTCATTCACACTGGCTTTGCTGTCAAATGCGTGGATCAGGGTGAGTGCACCTGTGATGAACTTGCCAAAAATAACCAACTCGACCAACCAGCTCGTAGAATTCAACACCCTTTAATTGAATGAGAGTCTGACTTTGATTCAAATGGCTGCCGCAACTAAGCACCTTAAAATCTCAAGGTTGTTGTGACAAAACACTCTAAAAAACACTGCCACTATATTTGCATAATGGCATCTGGGATTCGACAGGAGGAGTGATACTTGCCACCTCTCTCGCAATCAGAGCTCATTTACAAAGGCTGATGCCATCTGTGGTGTCAGGCCCTTCTCCAACCTTAATGATAGTCTCTGTGAAATTGATAAGTCTGGGGAGGGGAATTGGCCCAAACTGGGAGGAGAAATGCAGGTGTTCCAAATAGGCTAATTTCATCCCGTAATGAGAGCTCAGGTTAGGCAGTAATGGGCAATGATAGTGCCAGCTTTAGAAGTAATGGTGGTGATGGGATGTTGAAGATGACGATGAGGAGGGGGGGGATTTAAATGATTGGGCCTAAGAAAGACTTGTCGGGGGGTTTTCTCTTTCGATTCAATTACAAAGAGCTGCCACATACTTCAGCTTCAACAGAGTCAGGGCACTTGATTAGAAGGGAATTTCACTGAGGGAATTTACAATTAGGCATTTAGCGGAATCAAACGTCTCGTACAACATTTTCAATGACAGCAGTGTCTTACACTTCATAATAAAAAAAAAAAGGGTTTTGTTCAAATAGGTTGCCAAAATATTATTCTGCCTGAATAAGAAAAACATTGCTAGGCCGAAAACTGGAGTCTGTGAGGGTAAACGCAGGCAGCACACCAATAACATTTGAAAGAAAGATATGAATTATTAATTTATAAGGGAAAGGGAGATGTGAATAATAACAGTACATGCTAAACAAAGCACAGAATGACCTTGGATACATTTTGAAAAAAAATGCTCTTAGGTCAAGTGTGTGTGTGTGTCTTTAGGTATATACAGGGGGTGAAATAAGTATTGAACACGTGACATGAAAGTTTCACCAGATGTTGGTAACAACCCAAGTAATCCATACATACAAAGAAACCAAAACAAATAAGTTCAGAAATTAAGTTATGTGTAATAATGTGAAATGACACAGGGAAAAAGTATTGAACACATGAAGAAAGGGAGGTTCAAAAAGGCATGGAAAGCCAAGACAACAGCTGAAAACTATCAGTAATTAAAAAGCAATCCAGCCCCCTGTCAGAGCAAATTAATATCAGCTGGTTCAGTCCCAACTGATGGCCTACAAAAAGGTCTCATTGCCAAGGTGTCACACAAGACACATCTCATGATGGATAAAAGCAAAGAGCTGTCTCAAGACATTCGCAACCTAATTGTTGCAAAACATAATGATGGCATTGGTTATAGGCGCATTTCTAAGCTTCTGAATGTTTCAGTGAGCACTGTTGGGGCTATAATATGGAAGTGGAAAGACAATCATTTCACCATAAATTCACCATTATGTTTTGCAACAATTAGGTTGCGAATGTCTTGAGACAGCTCTTTGCTTTTACCCATCATGAGATGTGTCTTGTGTGACACCTTGGCAATGAGACCTTTTTGTAGGCCATCAGTTGAGACTGAACCAGCTGATATTAATTTGCACTTACAGGGGGCTGGATTGCTTTTTAATTACAGATAGTTTTCAGCTGTTGTCTTGGCTTTCCATGCCTTTTTGAACCTCCCTTTCTTCATGTGTTCAATACTTTTTCCCTGTGTCATTTCACATTATTACACATAACTTAATTTCTGAACTTATTTGTTTTGGTTTCTTTGTATGTATGGATTACTTGGGTTGTTACCATCTGGTGAAACTTTCATGTCAATAGCACCTTTGGAAATATATTTACTGAGAAAAATGGTGACGTGTTCAATACTTATTTCACCCGCTGTATGTGGAGAACAGGTATGCAGTGCACACACTGTAAAGCCCTGTAGGCTGAAGAAATGAGTAGCAAAGCTCCACTGGAGCTTCAAGCACAAACTCATCATGAATCTGTAACAGTAACAAAAGCACAACGATGTGTCAATAGAGAAGCACAGGCATCAGCCTTGAAGCTCCTGGCACTTTGCTAGTAACTCTAAAAGGGTACTTGTCATCATTACAGTTTTTCTTTGACAGCCTCTTAATACAAACAGGGGAGAAGATGGGGCAGAATTAGCATCAAACAAGGCTCGGCTCTTCGGTCTTGAAGGAGCTGCCGACATGAGTGTCTCTTTGCCTGGCGTTGATGGAAAGTTATATGTAGGTCACAAAGTTACCGGAGAAGTGTCTGCTCCCTGTCTCTCTGCCATCGCGATCAGGAAGTAAAGGCTTTTAGAGCACTGCAAAGCTCTCGATCACTATCCATTGGGCAGAGAATACTGGGTGACATTCCCCTATAGAGAGATGCAATATACTATGACATTCTCCTGCCGATAATGTTAAATTCACAGAAAAGGTTTGACGTGCTGCTTCTATCCATTTCAGGATTATATCAATTGTATTTCTATGGCGTTGGTACGTCTGTGCTTCGGCGGCAGGTAGCCTAGTGGTTAGAGTGTTAGGCCCGTAACTGGAAGGTTGCAGGATCGAATCACCGAGCTGACAAGGTAAAAATCTGTCGTTCTGCCCCTGAACAAGGCAGTTAACCCACTGTTCCTAGGCCGTCATTGTAAATAAGAATTTGTTCTTAACTGACTTGCCTAGTAAAATAAAGGTTAAATAAAATAAAAATAAAATCCTAGCTGTCCTAGGCCAGTGTGACAGAGGGAGCCGGAGGCAGTGTGGCAGCATGGGCTTTTATGAATAATACAGGTCAGGATGCCTGGCTTCCCCCAGCCTCCTGTGACTCATCTGGGCCCCTAGACCAGGACCCCTGGAGGCCCCCTATGACTATTGAAGGGTTCCACATGGCCGAGAAGCTATGAGTCAAGTGACACAGTGGGGAAACGCACGGCGGAGGTACACAGATCTCCAACCCCACGTGCAACCTGTCACAACACGTTTGGGGCTGGGGCGGATGACTCAATCTGGCCGTATGCGTGACATATGGTGGCATGGTCACAGTGAAATTAATACCCACTGAATCATGGCATGGGGAGAGTGGTGTGCTGCTAGATGGAGCACAGAAGGCATAGCATGCAGGCAACAGTATACTGCCAGTTGAGGCTAATGCATGGCCTCAATAGTGTTGAAAGAAAATACCTTTAAAAAGGGTCAAATTAATTATTTTATGATCTAATATTGTATGACACCTCTGATAAAGAGGTGAGACAAAAATGTTTGAGAGCTTTGCTTTAATGTAACATGTGACCATTAAATGGAGTTGTCTGGTAGAGTTGCATTAAACACTTTAGTCAAATGTAGAAGTGTGTTATATAAAGACATGTGGTGCCGCAGGATAATTGAAACTACTCAAAGCAACAATAACAACCTCCTCTCAATGTTAATATAATGTTAATAACAAAGTGTTTTTCCATGTTTGTTTTTCTTGTTGTCACGCTATATCTTCAGCCAAAGTTTGGGTTCAGCATGGTCTCTGCTGAACCGAGGCCTAATATAACTGTAATGTGTGAAGAACAGACACACACACACACACACACACACACACACACACACACACTAAACTCTCAGCTCTTCTAAAATGTAAACACACATATGGTTGAGAGAAGGAGGAGAGAAATGGTGACAGAAAGGGAGAGAGAGGGGTGGTGCACAGCTGTAAGTATTTATCCTCGAGAGGGAGACGAAGAGAGAGAGAGAGAGAGAGAGAGAGAGAGAGAGAGAGAGAGAGAGAGAGAGAGAGAGAGAGAGAGTGAGAGTGGGATAGCACAGAAAAGAGACGAGTAAGAGAACTAGAGAAAATAAAATGAAATAGATAGCTGGGGAAAAAAAGAGACAGAAAATAGAGCGTGAGAAAGAACGTGCAGGGAGCAGATTGTAAGGGGGAGGCTGGGAGAAGGTGACGAAGAGAGTGAGTGACAGATTGTCAGCCTGGTGGGTTTTGAAGCCTCTCGCTCAGAAGCAGCTGTGTTTTGGTACGTAGAAGGCCCCTGCTTGACGCTCTCATAGCACTGCATGAGAGAAACACTGAGTGATTGTATCAATAATGGAAAAATAGACAAGGATCTGCATTATGTAACCAAGCTAAATCTATATGCAACCTGGAGTCTGACCTGTGTTTCACTAATTGGGGATGGGTTGCACGAGGAGTGTGAAGTGCTACTTCGGCAGGTGATGAAACGGCTCCAAATCAAACAAAAGCAAAATAAGTGAAACACAAACAATACAAGCAGAGGTTCTCACCTTTGACTCAGGTCTAAACCCTCTCTGAGATAGTTATAGAGATTCAATAATTTAAAGAGAACTTTTCAGCAGCCGGCCGTGACCAGGAGACACATGAGGTGGCGTACAATTGGCCCAGCGTCGTCCTGTGGCGGTCCGGGCGCATGCACGCTTCCAGGTTTAGTGAGCATTGTGTCAAGAAGCAGTGAGGATGAAATTGATTGAGAATGAAATACAGAAATATCTAATTTACTTAAGTATTCACACCCCTGAGTCAATACTTTGTAGAAGCACCTTTGGCAGCGATTACAGCTATGAGTATTTCAGGGTAAGTCTAAGATCTTTCCACACGTGGATTGTGTAACATTTGCCCATTATCTTTTTCATAATTCTTCAAGCTCTGTCAAATTGGTTGTTGATCGTTGCTAGACAACAATTTTCAAGTAGATTTAAGTCAAAACTGTAACGTAGCCATTTAGGAACATTCACTGTCTTCTTGTTTTTATTTTTTTATTTTATTTAACCTTTATTTATCTAGGCAAGTCAGTTAAGAACAACTTATTATTTACAATGAAGGCCTACACGGCCAAATACGGACAACGCTGGGCCAATTGTGCACCACCCTATGGGACTCCCAATCACGGCCGGTTGTGATACATTCTGGTAAGGAACTCCAGTGTAGATTTGGACTTGTTTTAGGTTATTGTCCTACTGAAAGGTGAAATCATCTCCCAACATCTGGTGGAAAACAGACTGAACCAGGTTTTCCTCTAGGATTTTGCCTGTGCTTGGCTCCATTCCATTTCATTTTTACGCTGAAAAATTCCCCAGTCTTTAACAATTAAAAGCTTTTCATTTTTTAAATTAATTTTGAAAAACATAATTCCACTTTGACATTATGGGGTATTGTGTGTAGGCTAGAGACAAAAAATCTAAATTTAATCAATTTGAAAATTCAGGCTGTAACACAACAAAATGTTGAAAAAGTCTGGGGGTGTGAATACTTTCTGAAGGTACTGTAGCTAAGCACTGGAGACGACTCCTGAGTTCTATATTTGCATCAAGTAAAGACGTTCCAAAATAGCCCAATTAGTTTGTGTTTCTCTACAGCTGAGGGGAGAATGTAATAATTCCATTAAAGGGTACTTCATTCCATAGTGCCTCAATGAGTCAAAATAGCCCCAGGCTTCACAGGCAACTATTACCCCCAACTAATGCCAGATATTTATTTTCTGCCGTGGAAAACACAACAATAAATTATTGGCTGCAACACTGAGCGAGTCGAAATAAACAAAAATGTTTCCTTTTTTCAAAAATAGGCACGAAGAAGAGTCTGCTAACTAAAATACTGAGGGTACTTTGACAGATCAAATAGCTGATGCTTGGGTAATGATGAACACAGTTAACTCCCTGTGTTCGTGTGTGTGGTGTGTGAGTGTGTGCGAGAGAGGGTCTGGGTGTTTGTGTGAATGAATTCAATCATGTACTCTCATTATTAAGAATATGCATAATATTACACATCAGTGCCCAACCAATTGGATGCAGTTTGATTTATGCACACGTGAGGTAATATGATACGCTGTAATGTAACTAGTTCACTCCAATTGAAAAATAGTGCTAAGGAACATGGCATTTTATTAGAAGTGTGCTGATGCATGTAGGCCTAGACTATACGAAGACGATGTTCGGTGAAGCACAGAGAAAAGTTATATTTCTAAGAAAATGTACTTCTTTCCAGAGTTTTTGCGCTGCTGGGATGTTGTATATAAAACTAGGCTACACTGCATTACACACTGCAATGGACAGGCGTTAGCAATCATGGAGGCCTGCCCTTCTCTTACTGATATAAATCATTTTGTGCTGCCTAATCAATGACTGTGCTGTGTACAGTGGCACTTCAGGAGGCAAGTCAATTTGTCCTAAAAATGCAATATCTGTGCAGGCGGACTAGGCCTACTGATTTTATTTTTTTATTTCACCTTTATTTAACCAGGTAGGTCAGTTGAGAACAAGTTCTTTATTTGCAACTGCGACCTGGCCAAGACAAAGCAAAGCAGTGCGACAAAAACAACACAGAGTTACACAGTAAACAGAGGTATTTAAAAAATATATATATTCCGGTTCCCCTTTAGCTGCTGCCAAGGCAGCAACTACTCTTACTGGGGTCCAAAGCTTGCTACTGATATAATTGATTTCAATACAAATTAAATATAAAACTATCTATAACAACGCTTTAGTGAGCAATGCTTTATGCTAGAAACATGCTGTAAAATGCCGGGGACAGACGTCGTCCTCACCAGGGTCTTGACCTGACTGCAGTTTGGCGTCATAACAGACTTCAGTGGGCAAATGCTCACCTTCGACGCTGGAGAAGTGTGCTCTTCATGGGTGAATTCCGGTTTCAACTGTACCGGGCAGATGGCATGTATGGCGTTGTGTGGGCGAGCAGTTTGCTGATGTTATCTTTGTGAACAGAGTGCCCCATGGTGGCAGTGGGGTTATGGTATGGGAAGGCATAAGCTACGGACAATAAACACAATTGCATTTTATTGATGGTAATTTGAATTCATAGAGATACCGTGACGAGATGCCTTTGTCGTATCATTCATCCGCCGCCATCACCTCATGTTTCAGCAGGAAAATAGGTCGCAAGGATCTGTACACAATTCCTCAAAGCTGAAAATGTCCCAGTTCTTCCATGGCCTGCACACTCACCAGACATGTCACCCATTAAGCATGTTTTGGATGAAATCCATAGATTAGGGCCTAATGAATTTATTTCAATTGACTGATTACCTTATATGTAACTCAGTAAAATCTGAAAAATGTTGCATGTTGCATTTATATTTTCATTCAGTGTAGTTTGTCATTCTATTGTTTTCATGGAATTGAAGTGGTAATTAGGCCTAAATATAATTGATTTATCCAGAAATAGTTTTACCATGCAGCCCGGTTTATTGTCAATGTAAAAAAAGTGCCTAGTTTTTTTATTTAGCCTAGCAGATGCTCTTATATTCCCAAGCCCTAATCACAGTTAACACACATCTATTTTGTAACAACAATATCATGGAATAAAATAATAAATTAGAAAATTATAGTTTCCCAAATGATCTATTTTTTTCAAGTGCATGTAGGCCTACCTGTTGATATGTGGCTGCGGTGTTAAACAATGAATGGCTTTTTCTCGAATTCATTTGAACCCGGTCTATCCTTACTGCATTTTGCACTACATTTGCACTCTGTATATAGATTTTCTATTGTGTTACTGACATGTATGTTTGTTTACTGTGTAACTCTGTGTTGTTGTTTTTGTCGCACTGCTTTGCTTTGTCTTGGCCAGGTCGCAGTTGCAAATGAGAACTTGTTCTCAACTGACCTACCTGGTTAAATAAAGGTGAAATAAAAAAATAAAAAAATCCTAGCAGTGAGTGTAAACGGTAGGCATGTTCTCCGTTATACACTTTATGTTTCAATTATTATTTTGGGTATAGGGGAGGGTCACTTGTTATTTTTCTCCCAAGCGTCGGATAAAAATATATTTTACTGAAGGGAAGGCCATCCATTTTAAATATATTTTACTGAAAGGAAGGCCATCCATTTTAAATATATTTTACTGAAGGGAAGGCCATCCATTTTATATTCCGAGAGATCCAGGTATAAATAACGTACAGTCCCTTAAACCTGACAAGTAGAGACCAATTTGCCATAATATCTCAGTACAATACATCACTCAACACTGACTTTGAAAAGCAATATATTATCTATCAAAATATGAGCGATAACACAGTTCAAATACACATTTTCCATTTCAAACAGCTTTGGAACAGACATAGTTCAAGTAGTGTCTGATAGTCTCATCATACACCATCAAATCAAGCATGGCACGACATGCATTGTGGGACACATGTTACATGCAGTTGCATCAGGAATAAAATGAAGAGAATAAAGAGGCCATTCACCGTTCAGCACCTGGTAAAGCTGTAGTATTCCAGAGCCAATCCCTAACTTAACTCCCTAAACAAACAGATTAACTGTGTGGATGGACAAGCAGCTCTGGAAGAACCATAGCTTTACCAAACAGTGGCCTGAAAGCAGGCCTAAAGCCATAGAGTAACAACTGCTTGTAGGCAACAAAAACACAAAGCACAGTTTCAGTCATAGGCTTTGAAACTGGGTAGAGAGGTCATAGGGGGAAAAGGGGAAGAGAAGGAGAGGAGGATTCAACAAAGGAGGCAGATAAGGGTTAGTCAGTCCAACCGAAAAACAGGCAGGTTAATAGAGAACGATTCCCCAGGGGTCAGGGGTTAGGAGTCAGGACAACTGCGTGTGTGGATCTGTACACTGTGGGCCCAAACGTCACTGGGACACTCAACACTCTGATGTTGACTAACACTCTGGTCTCCATGGTGTTAACGTGATAATAAGAATGTCATGGTGACAGTAAACATCCCAGACACAGATTAAGCCAAGTGCTGGATTAAAAAGCATGCTCAATGGAGAATCACCATTAGCTTTTTTGTCCAGTACTCGGGTTCATCTGTGTACGGGAAACCAGCCCCTAATGTCGACAGACAGGCAATAACATGTCGTGGACCACTTTAGTATAGTGCATGTTTTGAGGTATTCTTTTTGTTGCATAAGGAAATATGTAGTATTGCGCATGTACTGTATATGACCAATGGGGAGGTGTACAGTGCAGAGCCCTACAGTGTGCGTTTTCATAGTAAAACGTAGTAATTCATAGCAGTCATAAAGAGCAAGTGATTCGGGCAGAGGAATTACAGGGAAAAGTGATCTAGTTAAAGTGGCCTTTATTAAGTGTCATTACGACATGACTAAGTAGTGACACTAAATGGTCTGTAACAGCTGTGAGTGATGATGAACACACCCTCCGCTCGAAGAGGGGGCTCTTGATATGCCTAAATCTATATGCCTAAGTTATCCTAAGTACTTTGAGTTGATAGTGCACAATTTAAAAGGAACTTGGAGACATAGGATGACGGGTGACAGATGTCGTCGTAACCAAGAAGAGAGGTGATATGAGAGTTGAGTTGTATTTATGGCTAGATGGGAAGTGATGTCACCTGGTGTTTATATTTCTCGGTCGACTGAGATATAAATAAGAGTAAGGAACTGGCACCGTCCCCCCCCAGGACACCAACCCCTCTTCAGCAGCAAAGAGAAGTTCAGCATGAGTTCACCCTCTGCTCTTCTCCTAGTGATTTAATGAGTTTCAGAGCCCTGCTTGCTTGCCTCTATTATAGAGTTGTCTTACTGTACTTGTCAGCTAAATTAGCTGCTAGCGAGGGTTTTTGCGCCGTACCCACACAGGTTCATCTGAATGTGCGGACGACCCCGGAGAAGGTCTGTTTAAAATAAAGCTAAGCAGGAAATAACACTGGGGGGAAAAAAACAACAACAGCGAGGTCTAAAAGCTGAGTCTAAATAATGTGCTTTTGCAAACGCGTAGGTTGAAGTATTGACACTATAGGGAGGTAGGCGTTCTCCCTTGATGGAAACACAGGGTTGAACCGCAGCTGAGTGATTGCTGGAAATGTCTCACTTGTATTTTGGTTGGTCCTAGTCTTTGTATAATACATTGCTTCTATCCGTAGCTGGAGGAATCATGTCACCTTGTATGTGTATCTGTGTAGGCCTTACATAAAATATAAACAAACAGAGGCAATTAGGATGCAATTCTAGAGGGCTTCAGAATTGCTATTACTGTAGCTTGCGGAAAATTGTTTTTGTTTATTGTGCCAAAGATGTTTCAAGGCTGGCCTTGAACTTACATCAGAGCTATCTTAGGTCTTCTCAAATTAACCTCAGTTTACAGAAGTACATTATCAGTTGTGTTGGTGCTGAGCTAGAACAAAAGCCTGCACCCACCGCTGCCCTCCAGGACCAGAGTTTCTTGACCTGTATTCTACCTATACTGTATCTCATCTGAAGTTTCCACAATGTTCCTTAACTGAAACCAATAGCATCCTATATACTGTATATATATATATATAAATATGTTGTCCTACAGCTAGTACAGTGTGCGGGTGCATCAGAGAGAGAGCGAGAGAGAGGCCTTCCTGGAACTGCCATGCTGTTACTTCCAGAACAGTTCCTCTCTCGCCTTATCAGCCGGGTCCCCCGTGCTTTTGATTGAACCTGCAGCCAGGCGACACTAGCCCAGGCTGAAATAGATTGCGTCGCCCAAGTTTCTATTACGGTTTCCCCTTGTCCGCGCGCCGGCTGCTGGTTATTTATTTGTTACAGGCTTTTCTCATTTGAGCCTGAGTGGCTCATCATTGCAGCCGGAGACTCTGTCAGCCTGAATGGACACAACCGAGGATTTATGGACTCCTGACAAGGCGCCAGAGGAGCGCAGCAAGGAGAGCCTGGGCTAAAGGAAACAACATCACCGAACAGTCTTCCCATCCTACTGAATACTAAGAGCTCCGGTTGGTTTCCTATTGGGAGTAATCTGGGAATGACATTTAGGAAGCAGCGCTCTAGACAGCGCGAGACGAGATGACGTGCTTGGCCGTGTGTGATTGATAAAGTGTGTCCCGCTGGAGAGTAAGTTACCCTAGTAGATGGACTAAATAAGAGATGAGAGGAGACATGCGGGAGTAATTTGTTTGGACATTGATTTGAAGCGTTAATTGAAGAGTTAATTAAATCCAATGCAGTATCTATCTAAGTGACTAAGCCTCTCTAGCTCATGGTTGCGTCATTTAGTGAGTGGATATATGGTTAAATGTTCAGAGTCCTACACACAGAGATTAGAGTGTTAGTGCTCAGCCTGGTTAGCAGTGTGCAGTGAAGCTTCAGGGCCCATTAATGCAATCCAGTGCAGGTCAAAGTTCAGCAGACACAGACACCCCATCCCCTTACCCTCCATCTCCACACTGATTGGTTCCGAGTCAGGTGACCCCTGGTCCCCAACTGGGACTGGAGGATCGTCATCAGGACCTGTACCTCTTTCAGAGTCACCTGCCACCTTTGGGAATGGGGCAACCTGAGTGGTTGTGCTGGCGGTTGTTGTGGGTGTGGTCTTCCCTGTTGTTGTGCAGGTAGGGGAGGGGTAACAAAGTGACCCGTTAGTGAAATGGAAAGGCAGCACACAAAAACACCTAAATATAAAGTTGTTTTATAACAAGGGAAGGATTCTTAGTACCTTGGAGAAAAAAAATACGTAAATCCAGCATGAAAAAAAGATTACGGTCATAATTACTGTTAAGCTGTTGTGCATAAAGTTTTGCTGAACAATGAGGACATTAACATAAAGAGTGCCTTGAAGAGAATTCAACTTTATCCATGACTGCAATAAATAAAGTAGGTAGCCTATACATTACAACAAGTACAGCTCTCCTCCATAGGTGCAACATGATTCAGTGCTTTGTAACCCAAGTTTTCCCACTGTTTAATGCCCTTAATAGATAAAACATTCAGGAGTTTCAGCAATTACGAGTCACTGGAGAAATACGCCAAGGCCCAATATGGTCAAGATTTCGCTGCAGTGCCGGCCTTCACTAAACTGTTTTACAGGTAGTTACTGTCTAACCTACATAGGGAATGGTCTATGGAAAATGTGACAATGCTTATGGAAAATGTGACAATAGCAACATATCCAATTGGGATATGTACTGGTACTGTAGGGGTATGTGGGGCCTGAGTCTGTGGATCTAATACAGGTCTGTACTGTGAGAGACCTGGCAGATGAAAGCACTGTCATCGTCACAAGACCATCATGAGCGTATTCCTAATTCTCTGACAGTGGATGTCCTTGAGGCCTTGTGTGCAGCACCATGCTATTGACGTGGACGTTTCGCTAATAAGCCGGCCATAATGTTAGCATACTGGAAGGTGCCAGCCCAGATTGAAAGCGAAAGGCCCGCTCGATGCCAGTTGATAGTTTTCACTCCGAATAAGGTGCCCTGTCAGAGCACCATCTGCGCCAGGCAAATTAAAACAGCACACAGGGGAAGTTCAGCCTTGACTTGCCAGACAACAGCTCCAGGGCTGCATTATTAGTTCAATTTATCAACATTGTGTAAGTGCCTGTGGATTGTTTTCTTCTTTACAGTGAGAAAATAAAGGAGAAAAGCACAATATGCAACGGGGAATGGTTTGATTGTCCACACTGCTGGGTGTTTGTCTCTCGCTGCTCTCTCTATGGGACGGGATCGTTCACGGACGGGGAAAAGTTAAAAAGAGAACTCAGGAACCAATGTACACCCGCTAGAATGGCATTGTTCAACATTATAGGGTGTTTTATTGTGTGGGAAACCTTGCTCTTCTGTTTGGACTCATCAAAGGCTTTTGTCATTCTGCAAGTCTGAGTCTGACAGTGTGTGAAGTACTTCAAACAGAGTACAGAGGCATGGATGGAGTAATTGCCTGGCGGAATTAGCCAGTGGGGTTGCTCATCTAGTCCCACAGCCCACTGAGCGGCACTACTTCCTCCAGCAGAGAGGATACGGAGAACAAAGGCATTGTGGGACTGCGGAGGTCTGAGGCTAAGCCGCCGTGCAGACAGTATTGCTTGTGTTCTGAAGTAGATGGAAAGGCTGGGCTGGACACTGGATGGATGGTATTGTTTAGATATAATGGCCTGCAAGCAGACACCATCAGTAACCATGGATCATTTGTAAGGAGACAAAGGGATATACACAATTTTCCCTAAAAAGTGATAAGCACAGCAACTCCTTTTAGGGAAAATAGACTCGACAAGTCAGTTTGAGAGGAGTGAGCCTGAATGAGTTCACCAAAACCTCTTATCACTAACTACCTGACTACCTAACTAGCCAGCTTACTCAGCTAACCGAAAACCATTGAGCTACGTCAATAAGAGCAGTAAACAATTCTGCTCTCTGACAAAAAACTATTGTTAAGACATGGTATATAGATTTCATTAACATAATTTGAAGATAATTCTACAGTAATTGTTTAGTAATGCTACGTTAGGCTACATTTCAACTGAGAGCTAGCACTGTGCTTTAGCGCCTTTATCTTTAGTGGGGAGTAATGGAGCGTTAGAGGGATGATGATCCTCCTTGATGAAGGGAAATAGGCAGCTTTGCACCTGGAGCTGCTAGCCTGTCAAATATCCATGCTGGTGCTGCTGCCGCGACTAGCTTTGGACAATAGCTCCAATGTTAAAGCTAGCTGTTTGTGTGAGAGAGGCGGTGTTGCTGTTCTCCGCAACAAACGCTCCTGTTGCGAAACAAGCTAAAAACAAGGGGAATAGAGATGTTCCTTACCAGGCTTTGCTAGCGTTAGCCTGTTCGCTAACAACCTCAGACAGTTCAGACAAGCTTTAGAAATAGAGAATAAAGAAATGTCAACTGACCATATGCTGAATCAGCAAGAGTGTTTTGCTTGCGTGTGGTCGCCAGGACGTCTAGAGAAGAAAAGGAAAACCAACAGACATATTGACAGAACAGTACAAGTCTGAGTAGTGGCTAAATACTCAAACTGTGCTTAGTTAAACGTATAATTGACTGCTTGTTTAACATGTGCCCATCTGCAAGGGAAAATTGGGAGCAAAATTCCCATCGGGGTACTCTTCAGCTAGGAAATTACAGTCTACTTCAACTTGCATTGAGTTGCTGACACGGTTTATGAAATGAATTAATTTCATTGTACTATCATTCCCCAAGTATGGCAATCACTTTTTCTGTATCATTTGGGACAATTAAATGCACTTGATAAGCTTCGCTTGTTATGAAAGCGCTTTTATGATGGCTCTGTGCATTTAGTGGAGCCATTAAGAACAGATGATTGTTCCACCTTACCGTGGCAGCTATCTGGGTAGTGAGGGTAGCCGTTCTCCACATCCTGCTCAAATCCGCCACTGAGGAAAAATAAAACAGAAGAGGACAAAAACGGCCTGTCAGCGTTCATTAATTGGGTACATTGTCAAGCTTTCCAAAATGGTTCTGTTGATGACAAAGACTTAAATAAATGGTGCTGCAAAAGAAAACCATTGAAATTGCTTTTGTCTCTGCAAGGTCAGGCTGACTGTTTTAATGGATGTTTCGAGGTGCTATCACTTGGTAGTGAAACACTAGCTAGTGTAATGTTTCACTACCAGTTGCATGCATGTTGATACTCCATTCTCTGGTTCTCAACTTTTTCTCTTATACGGCAAAAGAAAGACTGCATTCTTGTAAGACATTTAGTACCTCTAGTATTAAACATATTTATTTACATTTGGTTGTGCTCCAGTGCATTGGACACTTCATCTTTCTTCTATGAATCAAAGGCTTGTACACATTCAGAAATCACGCATTTCCCCTGGTGAGTAATGTGATTGTGTTGAAGCACAGTGGAGCGAGTGGCCCCTTAGTCAAGCAGAACATAACATCAATGACACTGAATCTTCTACGATGCCGTATCGACTGTGCAGGCAATCAAAGAAAAGCACAGATATAAATACTCATGAACATTCACACATACGCAAACACGCACACACACACACACACAAACAGACTTTCCAGGCACGGACCAAAACAAATTACATCTAAATGAATAGCAGGCCTAGATGAGTGAATACAGACCCAGTGAGCAAATCAAGAGAGTGAACAAATTCTACAGGGAATTCAGAGGGGAGATATAATAAACTCAAAGAAATAATAACTTCACTTATCTTTCTATGCTCAGTAGTGGGCCCACTGAAAGCCGATAGCATTAGTTGTATTACCACAGAGTGTGTTTGTTTGGTCAGCCTGGGGGATTTTGGATGATTTTTTGTCTGTGGATCACAACTGGTTACCAGTATTACCATATGCCTCCATTCCCTTTCTGTCTGTTCTATAATGTATTTATTTCTTCTGAGAGTGTGAGAGAAAGAGCCAAGGAGAGAGTCCTAGACTGGCCTCTTTGGCACGCCATGTCCCCAAGTGCTGACAGTGAGGGGAGAGAGACAGGAAACCATGGAAACGCTTCACCTCTGGCTCAACCCCCCCCCCCAAAGCAGCCAGCAGAATTTACGCCACCTCTGGAGCGAGAGAGTAGAGGGGGAGGTGTCCCCTGTTGCTCTCCGGTCCAGCCCCATTACAACCCTGAGCTGTTGCAAAGGTTCTGAATGCATGGCCATGCTCGGGCTCTCTCTCTCTCTCTCTCTCTCTCTCTCTCTCTCTCTCTCTCTCTCTCTCTCTCTCTCTCTCTCTCTCTCTCTCTCTCTCTCTCTCTCTCTCTCTCTCTCTCTCTCTCTCTCTCTCTCTCTCTCTCTCTCTCTCTCTCTCTCTCTCTCTCTCTCTCTCTCTCTCTCTCTCTCTCAGCAGGCACAGTGTAATAGCTCTACTGACTGCATGTATAATATTTGCCAATCTTTTCGGTTCCACTCCATTGGCTTGCTGCATGGCACTCTCCCGCTGGTTAAAAATGTGATAAATCAAGGCTCCGTCCAATTCTGATTACCTGCCCAGCACGCACGCACGCACGCACGCACGCACGCACGCACGCACGCACGCACGCACGCATAAATATAACCAATGGGTGGCCAATCACAGGATATGCAATAATTCAACCCCCAGCCGAATAACCCATTTGAAGCAGTCCATATGACTATTAGGATAGTGGCAGCTGCCTTTACTGTGATGTCTGTCCACACATCCACACTAAGTTTACAACACTTGTTTGAAGACGCAAATACCTACAGCAGGTGATTTAAGGCCTCACTGAAAATTAGAGGAACAGCGACAGCCCAGTCCTTGACTGTCAGGAGGCAACATAGGAAGTGAAATATTACCTTCTACTGCTTCTCCTCCTATACCTCTCCCTTTCCTTTCCCTCGCTCCCTCTCGGCAGACAGTGAGGTACACACGACATGATTGAAATCCCCCCAGCTGAACATTACTTTGGATTCCATGACACAGTGCAGACAGAGAAAGACAGTGGGTCAGGAGGGTCTCAGTGGAATTGATTGGCCTTTTGTTTCAACACACACACACACCCCCTGCTTGGCGCTGACGGGGAGCCAGTCGATAGCGCTAAGTGTCAAATGGCTTTCTTCCAGTTCATCAGAATGGATCAGTAAATTACATTGAGGTCATCTTGATCGATGACTCTCAGTTCTACCCCAGAGTGACGCACGACCCCTCCAAGCGGGTATCTGGGGTTTCATTTCCGAGTGAAGTGATGCATGAAATAAACAAGACGGATGCTCGTTCTATAACAGAACAATGTTTTTTACTGTAATTTAGAGGCCGAATTCTTCACGTTGACAATCTGGGCAAGTCAAACGGCAAATTAGATACTGATTATTAAAAGCATACAAGGAAGTGGTTTGCAGAGTACTATGAAGCTACTGCTACTTCATTCATTTACTGTTAGTTTCATACAAGGTAATGTCTATGGCCATTTGATGTTGATAAATTGTCAGTAAAATTGTATTTTTCTGATCGAAGACTCAACAGTAATATTTTACACATAGTACTCAACAAAACAAGTACCAAGGAGTAGGGGCTAGGGATGGATTTGATACTTAGCCTCTAAACCTGCTCTCTTATGATTGGGGTGGTGCTTATGCGGTGTCTGTGACTCACCTTAATCCTGGTACCAACGTGACACAGCTCCCAGTCCTCTGCCACACGCAGTAAGGGTCCCTCGAGGACAGACAGCTCCTGCGAGACAGACAGACACTCAGAGTTCGGTGTGTGAACACTACCAAAAAGTAATACATATAATACAAAAAGCCAAATACATATTTTAATGAAGACACTTTCGTGAGGCATGACCTGAAGTGATATGTGATATATATTCACCTATCAACACCCCCATATTCTGAAGTGTCTCATTAACATCACAGGCCACAGTCACACCAGACAAAGTAAAACAGATCAGGCCAGGGTGTCATTTTACATAACAGAAAAAACCTGCCATTTCATTTTCCCAACTGCCTAGCTTGTAACTCTCCTATCTAGGAGCTCAGAAAGAGTCAATGTAGTGTGACGGGCTGTCGGTCTGGGAGGCTGCAGGCAGCAGTGTTTGGTGAGAGCCCCCAGGGTGTCTGGTAGCCAGAGACAGTCTTGGACAGGGATTCAGTGACACAGCCCTACTAACAGGTCAGTATGTAGAAGAGATGTAGAGAGCCAGAGATGACGACTGAGAGTTAGGTCAGTCATGCTCAGCATAGCTAAACCTTAGCCAAATACATTTAAACTGAGTTTTTCACAATTCCTGACATTTAATCCTAGTAAAAGTTCCCTGTCTTAGGTCAGTTTGGATCACCACTTTATTTTAAGAATGTGAAATGTCAGAATAATAGTAGAGAGAATGATTTATTTCAGTGGGCCAGAAGTTTACATACATAAGTTTACATAATGAATTATTATTTGGTAGCATTGCCTTGAAAATTGGTGAATTTTGTTTCATTCGTCCTGACAGAACTGGTGCAGGTTTGTAAGCCTCCTTGCTCGCACACGCTTTTTCAGTTCTGCCCACACATTTTCTATAGGATTGAGGTCAGGGATTTGTGATGGCCACTCCAAATGTCCTTAAGCCATTTTGCCACAACTTTGGAAGTATGCTTGGGGTCATTGTCCATTTGGAAGACCCATTTGCAACCAAGCTTTAACTTCCTGACTGATGACTTGAGATGTTGCTTCAATATATCCACATAATTTTCCTTCCTCATGATGCCATCTATTTTGTGAAGTGCACCAGACCCTCCTGCAACAAAGCACCCCCACAACACGATGCTGCCACCCCCGTGCTTCACGGTTGGGATGGTGTTCTTCGGCTTGCAAGCCTCCCCATTTTTCCTCCAAACATATCGATGGTCATTATGGCCAAACAGTTCTATTTTTGTTTCATCAGAGCAGAGGACATTTCTACAAAAAGTACGATCTTTGTCCCCATGTGCAGTTGCAAACCGTAGTCTGGCTTTTTTATGGCGGTTTTGGAGCAGTGGCTTCTTCCTTGCTGAGTGGCCTTTCAGATTATGTCGATATAGGACTCGTTTTACTGTGGACATAGACACTTTTGTACCTGTATCCTCCAGCATCTTGACAAGGTCCTTTGCTGTTGTTCTGGGATTTATTTGCACTTTTCGCACCAAAGTACGTTCATCTCTAGGAGACAGAATGCATCTCCTTCCTGAGCGGTATGACGGCTGCAAGGTCCCATGGTGTTTATACTTGCATACTATTGTTTGTACAGATGAACGTGGTACCTTCAGGAATTTGGAAATTGCTCCCAAGGATGAGGTCTACAATTCTTTTTCTGAGGTCTTGGCTGATTTCTTTCGATTTTCCCATGATGTCAAGCAAATGACTTCAACCTAAGTGTATGTAAACTTCCGACTTAAACTGTATATACACTGCGGGCCAAAATTTTTGAATATTACTCATTCAAGGGTTTTTCTTTATTTTCACTATTTTTTACATTGTAGAATATAAGTGAAGACATCAGAACAATGACATAACACATATGGAATCATGTAGTAACCAAAAAAGGGCTAAACAAATCAAAATATATTTTATATTTGAGATTC
This sequence comes from Thymallus thymallus, assembly GCA_023634145.1. Classification (NCBI taxonomy): domain Eukaryota; kingdom Metazoa; phylum Chordata; class Actinopteri; order Salmoniformes; family Salmonidae; genus Thymallus; species Thymallus thymallus. The sequence continues at coordinate 14,290,119 of CM042415.1, read as the reverse complement.
TTCAAAGTAGCCACCCTTTGCCTTGATGGCAGCTTTGCACACTCATGGCATTCTCTCAACCAGCTCCACAGGAATGGAAGACCCAAAAATACCTCTGCTGCAGAGGATAAGTTCATTAGAGTTACCAGCCTCAGATTGCAGCCCAAATAAATGCTTCACAGAGTTCAAGTAACAGACACATCTCAACATCAACTGTTCAGAGGAGGCTGTGTGAATTAGGCCTTCATGGTCAAATTGTTGCAAAGAAACCACTACTAAAGGACACGAATAAGAAGAAGAGACTTGCTTGGGCAGAGAAACACGAGCAATGGACATTACACCGGTGGAAATTCCTTTGGTCTGGAGTACAAATTAGGTTTTGGTTCCAACCTCAACCAAATTTAGAACGTTTGGGATGAGTCGGATCGCAGTGAAGGAAAAGCAGCCAACAAGTGCTCAGCATATGTGGGAACTCCTTCAAGACTGATGGAAAAGCATCTTGGTGAAGCTGGTTGAGAGAATTCCAAGAGTGTGCAAAGCTGTCATCAAGGCAAAGGGTGGCTATTTGAAGAATCTCAAATATAAAATCTATATACTAAATCTAATTTCTCTATATATTTAATTAAATGTGTTTCTGCTGTCTGAACCATAGCCATTTCTGAAACATAATAGAAACAGCAGCGGCAGCGAGAGCAAGAGATAGAAAACCGGTTTTGCTTTGTGCAAAATAGAGGCTACAGTAAACCAACCAAACCTAAGTTGGAGGCAGACAGATGGGGAGAGCATGGAGAGGAGAATATGGGCCTGACACCTGACCCCTGCAAAGCATCATGGGGCTTAAGGGGCCCCTAATACCTGGCTGAGGTGCGTTTGGCTGTTTCGGACGGATCCAGCGATGGAGGGGCTATAAGCCCTCTAAAGTGAGACAGGCCCTTTCCACTTTCTCCTCGTCGTGTTGAAACCCTGGCCATGGGTTGGCCTGCCGCCAATCAGCTGGTTCCAATTTGTGAGTAAATGCTGTTGAGGGCTTCTCTAAGGTTCGCAATGAGGGTTTAGCATGCTATGGGGAATACGCGTCCCTGTTCAAATTTAATACAAAATGTTTTTCTTAGGGTTGGTGGGGGTAGAGACAGGGGGACATTCCTCCACAACCCCAAAATAGGACACAAGATTGTAGAGTACACTAGCTGAGACAAAAACATCCCAGACAAAACAAAATCACCTCCAGCAGTTACTTTGCCTACATCTCTTAATTCCATTCTTCTACTTTTAGATATGTGTGTATTGTTGTGAATCGTTAGATATTACTGCACTGTCGGAGCTAGGAACACAAGCATTTCGCTACACCCAAAAAAATGTATTTAATTTTATTTCTAAACTCTTGGTGATTCATATTTTGAATATAGTCTGTTGCATACAGCATATTTTCAATTTGACATAAACGATAGCAACAACATGATTGATTGTAAGTCACATATGTGTAACTACACATCACCATAGTAGCACTGGGGGAAGGAAGCCTCTATAGCGGCAAACACATAAAAAACGGTATTAACACTATTAACACACACTTGGTAACTGTTAACAGTGCAGCAATAGCTCTATATAATAGACAGGGTATCACTCACTTCTTGCAGGAGCCGTAGTCGTTGCAGCGGCTCAGAGGTACTCGGATCACACAGCTGGAGAAGGCCACAAACAGGGCGTGATGTTCCCTGTCCAGCTCCAATCCCAGAACCCGTCTGTCCTCTCCGCGGACGTTACATCTAGGAAAGGGGAAACAACAAACACGACTCATTATTTCCTAAATTTATGCTGATGGATGGTGACAACAACAGCATCCTTGGAGACTGGATGCAAATGAGAGAGGAGTTGAAAAGCTGTCCGGGACATGTACTAACAGCACCACAACACATACAGTATATCTCGGTCTTATTACAGTGGACTCAGCTTGGAAGCAACACATACAATAATCATCCTCTTACAGTGGTCAAAATATTAGGGACTTCTTATTGCTGCTGAGCCAATAAAAGTGAATGTTATGAGAGGAGTGCACTGTGTTATAAAACAGATAGTTTGTATCGTATAGCTTTGAGAAAGGGAGGCTGACTTGGTGGGGTTGTAGACATCGATGTCCTCCAGTAGCTGTGTGCTGAAGGAGGCGTTGGGCTGGGTGCTGGCCAGGATCTTCAGTACCCTGCCGTCCTCGCTCCCCAGGAACAGCACAGTGTGGTTCTTATAGAGCCCAGCTGACGTATCCACTGCTAGCTGGGTCAACTTGAACCTGGACGGACACAACAACAGGCTTGTGGTTCGGGTTAACATGATGATACCTCCAAGGACACAAAGCATCTGCAATTAAAGATGTGAATTATTGTCAGAGTGTGTGCATGCACTGCAATGTGACAACACCGTGTAAGATTATGCAGGACACTATTGTTAGTAAAACCATTGTACAGCTGTTTTCAACTTTCCTTCAGTCCCACACAAGTTGGCGACATGTTGTTGTTTAGTCAAAACATCACACTGACTGGCACGACACTAGCTAAATGACTCAACAACGTGATGTATTCATCGTTAAAGTTCCGTTGTTCAGCTCGTCTCGGAAGAGTTCTGAAGCAGATGTGACGTTTGGAGGCAGATGTGAGACAGACAGCGTGCCCTCCCTCCGCTGTGTGAAGACGCCTGGTTGTCTGTCAGACTGGCTCGGTTTCACCATGTAAGTCACAGAAGGGGAACGAGCTAGTGGGCTGTCTGTCGGCCCTCTGACAACCACTCTACATTCAGCACCACTACATAGCTGGGCTTCTAATCAGCCACTGGAGCTGTGTTAGTCTGGTAGACCACATCCAGACGTTGTCTTTAATTGATGCACTCTCAGCTTTTCATAGAACCCCTTTTCCTTTGGATCTATAAATTGGGGAGGCCCTACCCTTGTTGGGTCTATCTTTGATGTGGTGTTTTGGAAGACCCCATCCTGACTGCGTCTAACTTTTATATCTAATGGGCTTTTCATGTTGAGACAAGGGACCCCAACTGTTATCCCTTTCCACAAGGAGATCGATCATATGGTTTTCTACCCGTCAATTTCCCCTTTTATCTATCCATCTTTTCATCCCTTCATCCACCCTGCTGCTGTAGCTACCTGCTGGTTGTCCGTGTGAAGTAGGGCCGGTGGTTGACGGAGGGAACCGCCTCGTCCATCAGGGGGTGGTTCTTGATGAAGGTCAGGGTGTCGTCGGGGAAGGTCGTGGACGACTTGTAGGCAGCGGCGGAGCCGTCGCCGGCACAGCAGCCTGGTCTGTGAGACAGATGAGGGGCAGAAGTTAGTCAGTGGAGTTTCAAAGTCAGTTGGCTAGATTTACTAAGCTTTCAAGCTGAGGGAATATAATATTGTAGATGCAATCTTGTGTTGACAGTGTTTACACTGGAATAAAGTAAATATGTCTGGACTGAGGCTGTCAAAGCTCCCACTTATAAATGTCGGTCTTACCTGGGCTTGGGCACCTGCTCCTCAGGCACGGGCGTCCAGGCTGACTCACTGTTCCTCTGCTCCTTGAACTTCCCGTTGAAGACCTTCTCAATGTCATCCATGTAGAATGAGCACACTGCTGAGCCTGTGATACTGATAAGGAAAACAACAGAGACATCTGTCATGGGAAAGTCCTTGAATAGCCCAGTTTATAATGGATTGTATAGCTATAAAAGCATTCAAGTATGCTGCCCAAGGCTGCAAAGGACATTAAACAACCATTTTAATAAATAGGCTTTTAAATATATACAATCCATATCCATAATATACAATATACATTTTAAAATGTGAGCATTATCTTCTGTAAAAGCTTTTGGCAGTTTAAAAAAATATATATTTTCTATAAAAAGAGCTACAGTAAAATCTCATAACACTCATTGCATGAGTATGTACTGTATATCTGTATGGCTGTCTGTAATGTTGCCGCCTGGTACTGTGACTGACCTGTTGGCCTGTGTAGTGAAGATCCCCAGCACGGCTGGTCTGTGATTGATCTGCAGCACGTTGGTCAGCGACTGTAGAACGTCAAAGTAGAAGAAGGAATCGCCCGGTACTGAGCAGTTGAGCCGCGCTTTGAGGAACGACGTCCAGTAACGCTCTAAAACTCTGGGAGAACCGCCGTTGTCATTCTTACATACACGAGCTACTCTGGAGAACACAACCTGAGGGGGAGCGAGAGAATGGGGGAAGATTTTATAGGATTTTCAAATACATTTTTCATTCCTTTTGTGTTGATTCAGTAACAGAACATTCAGAACAACTTTATTGTCCATATGTTACAGCGAACAACAGACGCTCTGTCTTATCAATCCCCCCAGACAGCACACATACAGTTGAAATAAGGGGGGATTCTAGTAAGCTACTGTATATGGAATTGTTTTAAGAAGGTCATACCAAAGATAATTTTGCTATTTGGTTTAGAATTTTTAGACCCTTTGATGTATTATATATATATATACACACAAATTATTTGATGATAAAATGTAATTTGGCCTTACTGCTATTATTTCATACAAACGCATTGAATACATGGAACAATAGATAGTCCCAAAATAATAGCAAAAGGAAGTTTGTTCTGAAGTGTCTGTCCTATATCTGAGAGATATAAGAAAGATCAGGAAACTGGTACCGGAGGAACTTCAGAAGAGTCTTGTGAGGCTTGTGGGCATCCTAGAGCAAAACAACCGAAATGTACACTACCGGTAAAAAGTTTTAGAACACCTACTCATTCAAGGGTTTTTCTTTATGTTTTACTATTTTCTACATTGTAGAATAATAGTGAAGACATCAAAACTATGAAATACCACATATGGAATCATGTAGTAACCAAAAACAAATCAACATATATTTGAGATTTGAGATTTTTCAAATAGCCACCCTTTGCCTGGATGACAGCTTTGCACACTCTTGGCATTCACTCAACCAGCTTCACCTGGAATACTTTTTCAACAGTCTTGAAGGACTTCCCACATTGTCCTGTTGAAAAACAAATGATAGTCCCACCTCCTGAAGCTGGTTGAGAGAATGCCAAGAGTGTGCAAAGCTGTCATCAAGGCAAAGGGTGGCTATATAAAAATATATTTTGATTTGTTTAACTCTTTTTTGGTTACTACATGATTCCATATGGTTTATTTCATAGTTTTGATGTCTTCACTATTATTATATAATGTAGAAAATAGTAAAAATAAAGAAAAACCCTTGAATGAGTAGGGTTTTGACCGGTAGTGTACGTGTTCGTGAGCGACTCACCTTTCCATAGAGGGGTCATATTAGTGTTGCCCAAACTGTTCAGACGCTACAGACAGAAGTTGGCAGATCGGCTGCACCTACTTCAGACGAGTCCCAAGATGCTTGTAGGGGCCGTAGAGCAAAACTGAGAACACCATTGTGCTCATGAGAGTCATCTTTCCATAGTAGTTTGTAGGCCAAACTACGGACACTACAGACATTTTCGTGAGAAGATCGATTTTCGGGATGTCTCATGGTCTGCCAAACACCGCTCTAGCTCTGCCAACTTTCACTGCAGATGCGGAAGTGCGACATAAGCGGATGCAGTGGAATGAGATGCATCCAATGCAAAAAAACATGTCTAGCTTAAACTGATAGATTTTGATGTGGATTTTTTAAATTATGGTAATTAGATTTCAACTCTAGGGGGTTAAGGGCCTTGCTCAAGGGCACAACGTTAGGGGGATGTCTTGAGGATGTGAACCCAGCAGCCCTCCAGTTGCCAGATGAATTCTGCCCTTTTTTCCAGCGCCTGGCCCTGGAAACGAACCAGCCACCTTTCAGCTACAGGCCCTTAGCCGCTGGGCTACCTACTGCCCCATTCTGTGGTATTGAATAAAAACTCTCTTACCTTGCCAAGTGTGGTGTACTCCACAGCAATCTCACTGAAGAAGAAGTACACGTAGTTCCCGTACTCAATGGCATGGAGGAAATGAGGCTCTGAGGAGACAAAGGGAAAAATATGAAACAGTAAGAAACATCAATAAAGTTGGTACCACACACTGATTTAGAATTAGATACCTCTCTAATATGTAACGTACTACATACAAATAGACCATGATATTTGGCAATGCAAAAGCAAGAAGATTTCAGAAAGAAGATTCTGAGGAAGATTCTAAAGGCAAATTAAGACCTGAGGCAAAGGCCAGGGGCTCACCTCGTAGCCATTTGGAGTCGTACTTCACGGTACGAAGCACCGGGCTGCTCTCTCCCAGACTACGGTAAATCACTGCATCACTCGCCAGGAAGTCTGTCATGGTGGCTGAGTAGAAATCGCCACCTGAGAGGAACAAAATAACTAATTTAAGAAAGGACCTGCTTTTTTCAAATGAACACAATTGCAATGAAGATTAGGAACCCATGCCTCCCAAAGTGTATTTCTATCTCACGGCTACACTTGATGTAGGGGCTGTGCTGCTCTCAATAACACTGCGTGAACTATGTCCAAATGTCACTGGCAAATTGGCAAGATTGAGGGCAGGTTTAGTGATCAAGTTGCTGCCCCCCCAGCTGACATGCCTCTCCATCTCTGTCCACAGCAACTCACCAGCGAAGAGGCCGACGTTGGATTGGCGGGACTCAAAGGGACAGCGGGCCTGACCCACCACCTCCTCACCCTCCTGTTCCAGGGAGGGCATCTGGGAGAGAGAGGAAAGAGGGGACATAGAGAGTGTGAAGAGGGTACTTAATAAAGCTATTTACAGCAGTGTAACCCAAATGCAATTCAAACTCCACAGAGCTTATATTGAAAAACCTCAACTAAAATGACTAGGTCAGTGTTTGCAGTTGTAAAGTTTACTATGGTGCCCTTACTGAAAAATCGATATCAGTCCAAACTTGAGTATTGTTCTGTTTTATATCAGGTTAGCTTTACTGCTAACTGCCAAGTTATAAAGTCGACCCCTTAAAGCAGGGCTCTCCAACCCTGTTCCTGGAGAGTTACCATCCTGTAGGTTTTCACTCCAACCCTAATCTAGCACACCTGATTCTAATAATTAGCTGGATGATAAACTGAATCAGGTAAATTATAACTGGGTTTGGAGCAAAAACCTACAGGAGGGAAGCGCTCCAGGAATAGGGTTGGAGACTCCTGCCTTAAAGTCATGGACAGAATGTGCCTCTATTCAATCCTGTTGAATAAATAGGACCACGTGTCATAAAGATACCTTTTATTTGATAAGTTTTACACTGCATTGTAACAACAGTGAGGCCAAACGGTCTGGAGTAACACTCCTGTCAGCCTGTGGTATGGCTGCTACACTGGCGGCACTGAGAGGATTCAGTATCTCCTAACCACAGATCTTTAGCAGCTATTTCTGCCCCACCGTTAACAAGGTCGCAAACCTCGGGTCAGACAATACGTGTGAATCCCGCTGGGGTGGGGGAGAATGCGACCGGGAGGAGAGGTCATTCTTGGCAGCTCCAGCACACAGCTGCCTTCACAAACACACACAGTGACAACCCGTCTACATGTGTGTTTATATTTAATGCTATGTCACTGCTCAGTGTTCCCTATGGGTACACTGGGAGAAATCCAGCATTGTTACTGTGGTTGTTACATCTCTGATCTGTCTGCTAAACCATGGTTCTGGGGCTTCAGTACAGTTTTCACCTCCTGGCCTAGCTACCACCTGGTCACACAACCTCTGTCTTTGATCCAGCTGGCTCATTGGGCAGAGTGTTTTGTGGCGATCAATTTACATGGAAAATGAACAATCCAACAATCCAACACCCACAATCCAATCCCCTTCACCCGAACACACCCTCTCCTGACCCCACTGCCTTCCTCAGTCTTTCCCAGGAATGCTGCAGACAGATTGCATGATATGATTTACACTTCAGCACAGTCTTCCCAGTTGTCCGGGCAGTCATTGCTCCCGGTTCTTCCGAGCCGGGAGGGAATGGGACAGGGAGAGAAATTCGTTCTGGATAAATCAACGTCTTCCATTGGGAGTCTATGGCGGAAAAGGTAAAGCCTCTGCCGTGGTCTGCATGGATTTAGCCAGCTGGACTTCTCAGACTGTAGACGTTACGTCCCCTCTTCCAGAAAGCACACCGTGAATCATTTCCCAGAACTGTGATGTCATCTCTCCTCAGCTCAATCAGACTTCTTTTGTACTGGTAGACATCCTGGGGAGCGTGCGTCTATCTGCGCATCGTTGACACGATTAACGTATCGCTATTTTCCTGTTGTATGTTTCCACTTAGCCGACAGCTCTCTCTGGCACACTTTGGGTTGTTAATCATGGAGAGTAGGTGGCGGGTGTTCCTTTATCGAACTAAAGTAGTGGCTCCCCTGGGATTCTGACTTTAGTTTTCTGGCATGTTTTGTTCGCTCTCTCCCCTCCCTTCTTTCGCTCTCACTCTCTTTCCCCCACTCTGTCCCTCGGAGGATGACACGATCTCAAATCATCTGCGGTTGCAGTTTATTCCTCAGATGTGTGAATAAAGACTGTTATTATCATCCTGGATCTGTGTTCAGTCAACAGACCGCTGCCAACCTCGGTTGAGTCAACATCCAGGATAGCAGCACTCCTTTGAAGTGGTTCTGCAATCTGGAGTCCTATAGGGGTCCATCTGTGCAAATCAATGTCGACTTGATGATTTTATACTGTAGATAAAGAGAGGACACTTTTCTCTCTCAAAAAAAGTTAGGAGAAAGTCAGGACGCCCACGTCAACACCTATAGGCATATGCTCTGAAGGCAGCACCTTTAACCGGTAAACCGCCACAGGCTGTGGAAAATAACACTTTGACATTGGTCCAATACTTTTTTAAACTAAGCTTATTTACCCCATCTGCTTCAGAACAGTGCTGGGTTTGGGGCTGGGGGCTTTAGATGAAAAGGTGACTGAGGTGTAGTGTCATACCTTGTAGTTACGGCAGGTAGGGTTAAAAGCGTTGGTACCGCAGGCAAATAGCGTCTCGTCGTTGCGTGGGACTAGAACTTTGATGTAGTTGTAGCACTCATCCTGTCAAAGGAAAACAGCTGGGTTTCAGGGGACAGCAATGTGACTACTGGCTGCTGGTGATCACCCCACCTGCAGAGTCATTCCACAGCTTATTATGCACTGAATGGCATTTTGCTAAGGGAGCACACACACACACACACACACACACACACACACATACTCTCTCCGTCATGCTCATGTTTCTATTCTCGTCATTACCATAATCCCTGTGCTGATCTCTGTGGTTTCACTAGAGCTCTGGGAGGCTGACGCTGCCTGTGCCAGAGACTGGTTCTGGGACTATAGATACCTGTGGTGCTGGTTTTGATAAGCAATCTGTGCTATTGTTAGTGCTACCCTCCCACATCGCAGAACAGACAGTGGGAGAGTGGGAGAGAGAGAAACCGAGAGAGAGAAAGGGAGAGAGATACTCACGCTGTTCTTCCCCCTCACTGTGCATTTATCCACGTCCTTTGTCTTCCAAGTCAATTTCTGCAACACACACAGACAAGCAACTGTCAGAGCAAGAAAGAGACACTTTTTTCAACCAGCCATTCAAGTGCTATTAGGAGACATTTGTGATGAAAATCTCATCAAGTTCAATAAAGCTTCTTTATTCCACCTGTACTTCTTAACAATAATACATCTTTATGGTTAATTAGACCAACAAGAAGATCAAGGTATCTATGGTCCTCCTGGTCCTCCTTGAAATCCTTATCTTCTAGCATTGGCCCCCCAGTGGGTCTCCGCTAGTGGAGTGAATAGGAAGAGATCCATCAACTTGTTAACAAGGTCGCCTGGTTGAAGATTTAATGCACTGACCACCAGCGCAGATCCACTGTTCCACTGCAGACTGACTGGGAGGGTGATTTACTGACCCCGATGTCCTCCCTGCAGCTCCAAACTCATCAACATCATGGGGCATCCTGGGAAATAAGATTTCTCCAGAGACTAAGGTGAAATCCCTATTCTGGCCAAAGACTCAACCATTACCCTTCTGGGCCTTAAAGTGGAGTGAAATGTTTTCCCCAAGGCTCTTCTCACTTCCTGTTTGAAGATCCAATATGATAGGATAGACATCAGCAATATGCTAAATAGTTCCCCCTAGCCCTGGCAGAGTCAGGTGGAGTATACCCATCCAGGCCTTTGATATACAGTATCTCTGAGCGGGGGATCATGATGGGCCTGGTGAGAAGACTGGGGATTATAACTGAAACTGGGCCAGAGAAAAGGAATAGATCCATGATGAAGCAGATCATATGTTTTGATTGTGACTCAGGCGGACACTAATGATCTCATTGAGACAGATAAGAAGCATGGGAAAGTGAGAAAGCCAGGTTGGTATTATGGCTGATGACCTAAGTACTATGCAATGCACATATTCTTAGTGCTCTTTAAGTTTTCTTTTGAAAAGACAGACTTTCTTTTCCCATAATTCTCTGCACTACACATTGTTCTTCTCATGTATTTCCACTGCAATCAAGTACAAGTCAATAATGTTAGATCTCATTGATGTTGAGTGGGTCCCTTATGGGGATGAGTCATGCTGTAAATTAATCTAAATACGATAGGGACAAGCAAACACAAACGCAGGCCTTAAAGTGCTTTTTATTTAAGTGCAATCGTGTTTGACAAATGGGATTCAGATGGGAGAGAGAGAGCACAGCACTTCAAAAGCAGGAGTGCACGACATAACTTCTATTGGATATCTGTCTGAAGTGAAATGGCTTCGTATCTGCATGAGAAGAGACCGGCTGAGTCAGACGAAAACAACACAAATAAACTATTTTAAAAAGATGAGCATAAAAATAGGATTCATTGAACCACCAGTAATGCTCTTAGGTCCATCCAGCTGTAATGCTACACTAGTCTACGACCCATGAGTTCATGAAAACGATGTGTTTGTGAGACAACATAAGGCTTACCTGTTGTGGGACGATCTGCTCAGAGGAGGCGCTGAGACTGATAGCAAACACATGATCCCTGTAAGAGGTCAAAGGTCAGAAAACATTTCTGCCTGAAACCCAACCCCACCACACTTAACACCCAAGCTGCATGTTCTTAGCCTAAATTAGAATGATTAGGGTCAAGATTGTTGATATAGAATGGCTTCTTGCTAAGCCTGAGGAACCTTATACATATACTATGCAATAAGGTTGATTGATACAATGACAGAAATACTACAAAGCGATTAAAGGAAGAGTAAGTGAGCAATACTGAGAGGCATGTTGACTGACCTGGCTGCGATATAGAGCATGTGGTTGATCCGGAGCATCCTCTGGAAGTCCAGACCCAGTCGTACTGTATTGTTGTCCAACATGAGGCCCTGGAAGCTGGGGTACAGGTAGGAGTCTGCATGGGGAGGGGGAAAGTGTAGCAAGCTCAGTTCAGTGACAGTGTTCATCCGGGAAAAACTATTTTCGTGCCTCCATCTCCATAACGACAAACCAGGCACTAAAATAAATCAAGTGTGTGAATCTGAAAATATTCAAGGACCAAAAAAAATTGATTGAGAGAGTGAGTACATGAGAGAGAAAGAAAGAGAGAAATAGAGAGGGAAAGAAAATAGGTTGCTGACTTGATGTAACCCTCTGATTGCAGTATGCTTTCTCAGTCTCTATTTTTTATGTTTTCCCTTTGCTGCAGAAGCCCAGATTGCAATTTGTTCTGTCAGGTGGTTGTTATTGTAGGCCATCCCATGACTCCACGCTGTGCTGCTAGAGATAATACACTTAATTTTGTAACTTAAGAGGGGGAGAGCGGGAAGTATCTCTAGACCCTAAGTTTACCACAAGAGCTAGACAAAACAAAAACACAAAATAAATCCGTAGAGGCTGGCCTTTAGACCATTGTCTCTCCCATAGTGCTGCATTAACTCAGGCCAGGGGTATTAAACAAACTAAATATACTTTAAAATGACTAAAACCAAATTGAAACTGTGTGCAAATGATAATGGACCTATAATCATACAGTTTCTTGACTGTCTAGCTTGCTAATAATCACTAGACAGTCAGAGAGCATTGAACGATGGATAGAAGACTATTTTTTGCTAATTTTGACGGAAAGGAAATAGAACACATTTTCAGTGCGGCCCTCCGGACCTCGACACACCTGGCTTAGGCCCTCCCTTCCAACTTGGATGGTGTAGCCGAATTAGCAGACCTCTAAAATGGGACACAATCTGAAATTACAATCTCTTCGGGCAAAACCTTTTTCCCCAAACCAAGCAAGTCCAACTTAACTGTTTAAAGATTTTAACTCAGGGGCGATGTGGCTCAGTCGAGTAGAGAAATGATTTGCTGTGGGGCAGAAAGGGAGAGGGAGAAGTTCCCCCAGGTGACCGCTTGGCCCTTTAATTACTCTTCAGTACTTTCACTTCCTTTAAAGTTTTGGGCGCTGCATCGCCACAGAATCCTCTGACCCAGTTCCTCCAATTAGATGATTCAGGTGGTGGAGCCGGGTGCTGGATGTATTACCATAAATAATGGACATCCTGGGGAGTTGTGAGGGGTTCTGACGCCCTGTCACCTACAGACCCACTGACAAATGGCCCTCATTACACCTGAGATGGACTCCACATATGAAACCATTAGCGTGGCTATTTATACTAATGGCCATGTTACACTCCAGATAGATCAATTAAAGCACAAGGCCTCAGTCTCAGTCACCTCTTAAATAAATGATGGGGCTGGCGACTGTAACCGCTAAGACCTCCTCAGCACACCTCCTATTGATTAGGTGCCACTGATGGGCTGCACGTGTGGCCCAATCAGACGCTGTATGATGTCATATAGCTGATGTCAAGTGTATAGCTATTTTATTTCGACAGTGGTAATTATGTATTAGAAGAAGTCATCCTATTATTGACATAGATCAGTAAGAGGACTGACAAAATATGTGTACATACAACTGACAAGATGCTGCCCTTTAACTGTATATCAGAACTTCATGCCCCCTTGAACTAAGGACCACCATTGCATCATGACTTGCACTCACGTTCTCTACCCACAATGCTGATTGGCTCCAGGTCCTGGGGGAAGGGTGTGGCTCCCATGGCCAGGTGAGGTAAGAGGGCTGTGATGGCTAGAGTCAGGCCCACCGCCAGAAGGGGGAGGGGCCGAGGCGACCCGGGCACCAGCCTCATGTTGGCAGGGGTTTACCACACCTCACCAGAACAGCATGGCCAACAGCGGGCACCACCACCTAGAAGAGGAGAGAGAGTGAGACAGAGGTTGGCATGGCTACAACTAAAGTTAGCTGTCCCTCGATCTGTTAAAACAGTCATAGGCTAATGTGAATTACTACAACAGCTGCATCGGCTTCATAATACTCACTATAATTCTGCTATCAAGTTCTAGTTGTAGCTGTTGGAACTTTCTGAGTTTGGATGCTAAGCTCTCATTAGCATGCCATGCTCACTGCCGGTGCGGCATTGTGATTGAGTGTAAGCTGAACTGTGATGGCAGTCTGAACACAGAGATCGAGAGAGAGAGAGAGAGAGAGAGAGAGAGAGAGAGAGGTAAGGTCGCAAGGGCCCTGACTGGGACACCTGGCTCATTTACTCCCAGCCTTCAGTCTTTCACAGGTGACTTCACACAATTAACCACCGCCCCCTCAGGGGAACGCGACTCCCTCTGTCTGCACCAAGACACCGGGCCCAAGGAGAGGCGACAGGTACCCACTTTCACCTAATATACAAAACAAACTAGAAATTGTTTGACTAGATGGGCAAAACGAGCGACTCCTGTAAGAAGGTCAGACGATTCAAGTTGAGCAAAGTTTGCTCTCTGCATTATTTATCACTCAGGTAAGCTATGCGTCAGACCTGAATTGTCTCAAAATGCTAATTTACACATCTGCTTGATTTCTGAGATGAGAGACCGGGACAGATGGATGCGGATGGCACAGGGATTTGTTAAACTAAATCTCCAGAATGCGGTGACCTGTGTTTTGGCACCAACTTAATAAGGGCAGTGCGTCCTCTAAGGGTTTCAACTCAGCACAGCCCAGATTGATGTACTGTACCAATGAGATCCTGCCACACAGCTTTTAAATGGGGAGCTGAAAACAAAGTCAACAGAGATATGAACCGCCATCAATATTGATAACGGGCTCCCTCATTCTGATTCAGAGGAGACGGTTGCATTTAGCGATGAGGTCAAGCGATGATCACGGTGTTATAAATCTAGGGGAGGCGATGTCTGCTCCTGTTTACTTCATGAATTACTGCCTCATGCGTGTGCTGCCTGGGCGATATATGAGGACATTACTCCCGATGGATTAACTCGCAGGCTTTTCGGCTTCTCAGAGGAGGCAGACAGCTTGAGCAAACAGGATGGGGCCAAACAGCAGGTCTCCCAAACACCACCGTCACCCCATCTAACCGGAATCTATCATTGAAGATCCAAGATATGTGCACATGCTCTGACGGTTGAGCAAAGCCTTCACGTTAAATAGTAGACTCATATTTATGCTGCTTTATGCAAATGTTTTGAGGGATCTTGAAATAAAAAAAAACACTTGATAAAGTTTCAGTTAAAAATATGCTAAATAAACTCAATACAACTATGAAATTATTTGCATAACTGGCTCTCTGCTCTTATGAATATGGATAGACTAGACTGATGATCATAAACATGTAGAGTGCGAACATCAAAGGTTATGGAGACCGGGCAGAGATCAAATATCAACAAGTGCAGAGTATTTATCCAATGGCTATAAAGCCAGGAAAAATGCAAAGATGACTCACAACAAGACAAGCACATTGCCTGCAGTAGCGTACGCAAGACAGACTACCAGATGCACTGACCCTACAGACCCTCTGAGGCCTCTGGACCTTCCACAGATTTACACACAAAGGCACTGAGTGGATGAGCTTCTTGGCATGTTTATCAGCAGCTCCCTGAAGAGTTGCTGTTTCTGTTAGTGAAGTTCCCCACATGTTGACGAGCCTCACAGCTGGGGATGGATGTGGAGCTTGTGGAAGTGGAAAATGCTATGACGAACTGCCCAACGTAATCCAATTCCGTTGTAGCTACAGTAATGTAATGTAAACCAGCATAAGTCCCTTTGATCTGCTGCTTACACTGTTGTCCTGAGGTTCACTTCGAGATGGGTGCTGGTGGTGGGGATTTGGCAAGGAGCCTTTATCTAGGGCTTGATGACAGTGACATGGTAGAAAGAACCCTATCATGTAGACTTGAAACATCCAGTCTTTCATGCTGAGTGAGTGACAGATGTGTTGGTGAGCATCACTGCTAGAGTAGGGGCCAACTTCTGCCTCTTTAAAAGACATGCATAGACAGTCCACAGTGACAAAGTTAACTTCTTTGGAAGTTGCAAAAGGGACAGAAGCTCAGATGCTCACTATGCTCAATCCCCATAAATTACTTAATTTAACAGTCTTTTAAGATGAGGGTTTCACAAATATCTTTAGGTCCTGCCTTCAAATTGCCCTGCATGTAGAGCATCTAACTTCTTCCCAATGGGATATTTCCATAGTAACAAGGGCATGATCTAAAACCTGATACCAGGGTCCAGCTGCTACCGCCATGTCACAAACACACTGCACCCTCGCCATAAACATGTAAACCATGCAACACCCTTTAGGAATTTGTGGCTCTCCGTTTACTTTCTCTAATGAATTGCCTTTTACAGAGTGAATGGAGAGGCAGGCTGATGAGCTGACAGCTGTCGATGGGAAATAAGCCACTGCTTATACCGACCCACACTCTCTCTCTCTGTGTTCTGTTTTAGATGGGAGGTGTGGGATCGTTTTGTTTTTAATGAACTGGACTTGTCAAGCCATCTGGGAGATACTGGCAGTTGGGCCTCTTTGTAGGGCAAGGAATTGAGGGCCGCACATTGATTATCTGACATTCATTTGGATTAGACCACAGCGCTAGTTCTGTGGTTTGATGAGATGTCCTCAGTCTGGCGGTCTGAGGGCTTTTCACAGTACTGTGTGAAAAGGAAACTTAATGATGAGAAAATGGGAGCCTTTATGAAAGGTGGATGAGGCCACGGTGTCATCTTTAAAAAGGATCCATTTTAATTCATACATAAACCTTCACAAGTCATTCTTTAATGACCCAGCTTCAGTTTGGCCAGGGACCACTGTTCCATAAAAATATGCAATTAAATCTTAAATGCCAATTTTATCCTCAATCAACCGCTTTATGCACCTGTCTGCTCCAGGGACATTTATTTTCTGCCAACAACTAACGTACAAACTAAATAGAGACGCATTATCCTAATGCAGACCTATCCCCTCTGATATGCTGTGACCTCACAAACTGAACACCACTTCCGTTTTACGGGGGTGGAGGCTAATCCTTTCACTGTTTTGGATAACAGGGGAATAGCTAGTGAACACCTCTCACTTCCCACTTCTGTGCCTTGGGACGCCACAGGGCCCCAGAGAAGTAGGAATTGAATGAGCCCACCCCCAGTATACATGGGGCCTACATAATGAGGGTGCATGTCCCTGGCCTCCTCTGTCATTTCAGACACGATTAGGCACATTAACCCCTGCTCTCCACGGACCATTACCAACCCGGGGTTCTGCTGGGGACTGGGGACCATGGCGATGAGCAGGGACAGGGGGCCAGATGATCTGCCGCAGAATGTGTGTGTGGTCGGAATATGTAGGCCTTTGTGGATGTGTGTCTACCTCATTCGGGAAGGGGAGCACAGCGACGCCTGTTCAGCCCTCTAGCTATCGTGACTTTTCTTTGGTCAGTGATCCAATGAATATTACTGTGAAATTGCCATTGTTCTGCTTGATAAAGAGCCAGAAAGTCATCCAAGTGCATGGAGTACACCGTACATCACATTCATTGATCAATAGCGGTTCTGTGTGAAAATCTACACGTTTGATAGAAAACAGATGCAGTTATAATTTCTCATTTTATAGTTACTCAATAGACTGATTAACGAAATGATAACAGGGTTTACTTCACAAATCATAGCTGAGGAAGCACATTGTTTATTCAAGACTGAGGTTACTAACCCGAGACATGCATCTTGTGAGTGAGCTGGCGCTACAAAAGAACCCATTGTTAAGCCTGGGCAACATCGTCCTTACCTTGAGAGTTCATTTGACCGTCGATAATTGAACACTGTCCATGATGCACCATCACAAGGCTGACGATTAGCTGCTGCACAGAGACCGTTTTATAGTCACACACAACTCTCCTCTTACCTCGAGTCATCCACTCCCCCACAGAGACCTCACAGTGAGGCAGCACTGTATGCAGCTGATGATTCACATACGGATTTTCAGGAAGTATGATGCTCCTCTTATCACTCTGAATTCTCAACTCTCCGCCTTCGGTAGACTTTGTGTTAGATGCTACATCTCAACAAGCCTCTCTTCTGCCCGGGCGGGGGGGGGGGGGGGCTTTCAACTCTCTACATGACCCCCTCAGACAGAGGATCTTCGCTAATTAGATTTCCAATGTCTAACCATACAGACGCCGCTGAGGCAAATTGGAATTGGGATCAAGGAGCATTGGGCAATAATTGGGGAACAACCCTGCAGGATACAGAGGAGATTTAAATGGGTGATTTTTAGACGACTACTACACGCTGATGGTGCTAGGAGTTCATCCTACTGTTGCTCATAAATTAACTTAGTTTAAGAGTCTTTGAAAGATCCTCTACAAGTTCAACCATATACAACAAGGCCAGCAGGCTTCAGGCTATTTATAACTACTTTGACAGTAGTTTTAAAAACGTATTTATCAGTTACTTCTGAATTCTACTTACAGTTGGGCCAGGAGTGCAACAACGTTGGATGTCAGAGTTGCAATATTGGCAGGCTTTGACAGGCCAACTTCTGTGAATGAAGTCAACACTTGATCTAGATGAGGGCCAGAAACTTAAACTTGCTGTTGAATAACAACATGTCAGTTGAAGTTGATGGGGAATTTCAGAGGCCCTGCAGTAGCAACATGAGAGCGGCTCAAGGGGGGCCTCAGTGACAACATTGTGAAAGCTCGATTAGCATGCCGGGTCAAGAGGGAGTGACGGCTGGCTGCTTTCCTTTTGGCCCCCATAGTCCCTTAGTTATGGGATTTGCATTTCAAACTGATGGTGGCAGTGTCGTGGAATCTCAACTTATAGTCTTTATCTGAACAGTTGAATGGGCAGGAGGAAAGAGTTTGGGGGAGGGGACCGGAGATGGGGGCACCATGGCATCCAGGGTGAGATGTGTCTGTCAGTGGAGGTCAGGACCCTCCCTGCCATCACTGCCACTCAACCTGCCCCAAAGGGATGCTGCGATGCCCTCCTCGACCATAGGGTTCTGACAAAGTGACGGGCCATCTATTGTCACCCTACGTAAGAGTGCTCTACCCCTTACACATGGAAGGGTCCCCACAGATTAAAGCCTGTTTGTCAGCCACAGGCAGCCCATTAAGCCCCAACTCATCCCCACCAGCTCCTCTCTCTAGGAATGATGTTGGGCTGAATCAAGTTGACAGTGAGAGTCAACTAAAGTTGTACTGTAGGAAGAAGTGATGCTGTACAAAGTCAGTGCAAAAACAGGTTCAGTAACCCTGGGCAGAGGGCTCTCTAAAAGGTTGACTGAAAGGGAGCATCTAACCACTGGTTTGAAATATCGCACCAATGTTCAAGGACCGACAGATGTTGACAACTCAAACACACTACAGCAGTGATACATAGAAAAATAACTGGCACCCATTACTTTCTGTTTACTGGTATCAATCTCTGAGAAAAGTGCTTCTGCCTCCAGTCTGGGCCTAAACCTGTAAGGCATACCGCCACAGTGGGCGAGCTGGCCAGACTTCAGAAAGGGATCTATGTGAGACACAGACACAGACGGTCCTCCGATCGATCGGGAGAACCGCTGAGAGCGTCATCCATCGTCTTTGTGTCTACTTGAGATGAAAAAAGCCCAGAAGGCTATCAGCGAGAGAGGGATCACACACACTAATGTTATCCTCTGCCTCGCCTTCATTATTTATTTTTATATTCAGACAAGCCCTGTAATTCACTGGCAAATCCCTCTCTCTGTCTGTCTATCTACAATATCTATCTATCTATCTATCTATCTATCTATCTATCTATCTATCTATCTATCTATCTATCTATCTATCTATCTATCTATAGTACCTACCTACCTATCTATCTATCTATAGTATCTACCTACCTACCCACCCACCCACCCACCCATCTATCTATAGTATATATCTATCTATAGTACCTATATCTATCTATAGTACCTATATCTCTCTATAGTATCTACCTACCTACCCTATCTATCTATCTATCTATCTATCTATCTATCTATCTATCTATCTATCTATCTATCTATCTATCTATCTATCTATCTATCTATCTATCTATCTATCTATCTATCTATAGTATCTATATCTATCTATATCTATGTATAGTATCTATATCTATGTATAGTATCTATATCTATGTATAGTATCTATATCTATGTATAGTATCTATCTATGTATAGTATCTATCTATGTATAGTATCTATCTATGTATAGTATCTATCTATGTATAGTATCTATCTATGTATAGTATCTATCTATGTATAGTACCTACCTACCTACCTACCTACCTACCTACCTACCTACCTACCTACCTACCTACCTACCTACCTACCTACCTACCTACCTACCTACCTACCTACCTACCTACCTACCTACCTACCTACCTACCTACCTACCTACCTACCTACCTACCTACCTACCTACCTACCTACCTACCTACCGTATCCATCCATCCATCCATCTAAAGTTTCTTCTTCTGATTGTAACCCCGGGTCACCTCAGACATACTGGCAGGAATATGCAGATGTTGTTCAAGCTCCCTCCTCAACCCGCCTCCCTTCGCCTCCACCTCATAACTAAAACTGAATGTTATCTACCACCTCCTCTCAATCTCACCATCATCAATAATTCAAAGTGTCATTGAGAAACACTACTGACGAACTCAAGCGCTGTCATTCCATCAAGGGCATCATAATTGGATACCCGCAAGTCTACTACTGCAGACCCAGGCGGGGGAACAGGAGTCTATGTTTATGTTTTTTTGTTGAGGTGTCATTGTGTGTGTGTGGTGTGTTTGTGTCTATTCATACATATTTATTTCAGTACTCCAAATTGGCTGCATCCAGACCCAACAGCACACAGCAGGAGCCATCCGGTGCATAGAGTGACTCGGCCGGTCTTAGGAGCATTCCCCTCAGGGATGTTTTAAAGGTGGGCGGGAAAGTGTGAGACTATCTAGCACCGTGGAGAAAGGATTGTGGAGGGATTGCGGATGAGTCAGATTGGGAAGGGCAGTGAAGCTCTTTATCAATTGCAGTAGTGCACTCTCTCAAACCTGGAGAGTGCAGCTGTTTGTCAAAAGGTGAGGAGAGGTGTATTGCAAGCAGGAGTGACAGCTTTTGAGAAGGTTAAAATTATGAGAGTTGGATTTCACAAAGCAACAGTAACTCCCACAGTACTTAAAAATAACAGGCTCACCAGTATGACATACAATTGTATCATAACATGCAGTAATGTCAACAGCTTTAATATTTCATTGTTGAAGTGGGTGGTAGAACAAAACAAGATACAGCACTCATAGAGCTAGATTAAAGTTTAAACAATAGCAAAACTGTCAAAAACAGAACTACATTATTCACACTAAACGTATCTTCAACGTCAAAGTCAGTGGTTCTCAAAGCCTCGCTTTTATGCACAATATACAAATATGGCAAACTCAACGCTGCTGTCGTGCAGTGTCCTCTACCCTGACAGCTAAACAATAGAAACAGAGATAGTGCTCCCTCCCACTAAGCTTTGCAGACTATAGTACCAGCGGAGCCTATCATTATTTCACCAGAACTGCCAACCGCCCGGAGGGGAGAGGAGAGGAGCAGCCAGATGAAGATGATATTCACCACACTCCTGCTGGAAAAGATGAAAGGCGCTGCCCCGATAGACAGAAGAAAGGAGGTAGAGGATGAGGTGAACAGGCAGCGCTGTCACCGCTCAGCGTTCTCCAGTGGCTCTTTATTACCACCAAGGGGGGGGGGGGGGGGGGGGGGCCCTCCTATCACTTAGGACCCCTGACTTGGAGGTATAGTACAGTGCAGCAGCAGGGTGGAGATGTGTGTTCCTGCTGGTGCCAGGGCCCCTTGGGTGGCGTTGCAAGCTTGTGGGCTGGGGGACCAAGCTAAGCAGCTGGTCTGCCTCCTTGTGATTAGATTTGGGCTCGTTGAGAGAAGAGAGAGAGAGAGAGAGAGAGAGAGAGAGAGAGAGAGAGAGAGAGAGAGAGAGAGAGAGAGAGAGAGAGAGAGAGAGAGAGAGAGAGAGAGAGAGAGAGAGAGAGAGAGAGAGAGAGAGAGGTGCTGATTCCCCTCATCACACTGCTCTGATTAGGCACTGCGGCGGTTCTCTGGCTTGGTGAGCCCTCGCTCTGCTGCCAATGCAGAAAGCGAGCGCCCAAAATAAAGCCTGTCTATCAGCGCATCGGAGCCAGGCTGATTCTGAAGGACAACAGTAGTTATGATCACTGCAGAGCGATGAGAAATAGAAGAAACAGTTTACTGTTATGGCCGACCTTGAACTCTACAGTAGGATTAATAACCAACGTTCTAACATGACGAAAGGAGCAACTCATGAAGGTGTCACGTGTCGGTATGGTGAGAGACCAAGGCGCAGCGCAGGGATTGTAGTTGGACATTTTTATTTATACTATGTATAAAACAAACACAATGACGAACTAACAAATGTAGAATTACAAACTTTGTAAAAACAAACCAACAACGTAATCCAAAACGTACTCACACTTCCTTAACGTGACTTGAGAAACGATACAAAGACCCACACCCCGGTGTGGAACATACAAACATATGTAGGATCCCTAATTAGAGACAATGCACTGCAGCTGCCTCTAATTAGGGAACCAACACAAACCACCACCAGAAACAGAAATAATAGACCTGTCAGACTCTGACCATGGCTACATAGAGAAGCAATAGGCTTCTCTATGGCCAGAGCCTGACAGAAGGAGACAGTGTTCTCTGCTATTTTGATTTTTTACATTTCTATACCATGGCCTTACAAGGAGAGGTATTGAGACTGAGCCCCATAGAAACGGGGTCAATTAAGTAAATAAAATGTGGAGAGCAACCTTTCTTTACGGCCTTGAAGGGTGCTTGATCTGAGGACTGTTGTGATGATGCTCTCATGACGCCTTTGTATCCATCTCCGTATTTAAGGTGGGGAACGGTGAGAGAGTGCGACATCTCTATTAACAAAAAGCTCTTTGATCTCCATCTCTCTCCATGCTCTTCAGCAAATGGAATCTCCCCAGGCACCAATTAGATGGGTGCACTGTTTGCATTTCAATCTCCGTGTTGCAATTCCGAAAGTTGGAAGACACATGAATTACCGATGTTGCAGAACTTTTGTTCCCCCTTAATAAAAAAGTGAATTTGGAGTGTCACGGTGTTCTGGAGTTAATTTGGTAGTGAAGGAAGATAAGTCAAGCCCCTCAATTTACTAACCTCAGCCACATCGTGCCCATTGAATAACTTTCTTTCATTATGTTTTGAAGGACCTGTATCATGTTCGTCAGAGCCATAGATAGAGCCCTTATGACGCAGGACAAGAGAACAATGATACGTGTGAAAACATGTAGAAAGCACCTAGTCAAGTAACATTGGAGACAGAGTAGTTTGAATTGATCAAAGGAAGATAAATAGCAGAGAGGATCTTTCCTTTGCCTTTTATCCCTGTTTAGCGTCTGCAATCACGCTGCCGTCACCCACCAGATCCATCCTTGTCACATTACCCGAAAATATCATTTAAAGAAGGAAGAGTGGGCACGCAAGACGGGTTGGTGACAGCAGTATGTTCCGAGCTTCTTTAGCAGCCGGAGCACAAAATGGCCGACCTATTTAATAAAAGAATGATTTTCCAATCTGAGAAGTCGATGCTGATGAAGGGACATATAAATCAGGTGAGGAGCGGCGGAGGGGTTCTGGAGAACGCTCCTGCCTGTAATGGTATTATCATGCCTGCGTGCTTCACTGTTCCTGTGGAGATTAAACGCTCTATCATTGTCTTGGCTACAAACAGTCCCCATTCCCAACATACATCCCATAATCAAACACCTTCCCATTCAGACCCACCAGGCTGCCGCTCTTAACAGCACCATCACACACTGCCTGAGGGAGAGTCAGGAGAGAAAGAGAGCGAGAGAGAGCACGAGGTTATCATCCCTACGTTCGGTTATGGCCTAGTGGTCATCCTGACGTCATTAGCGCCGTCTCACAACCGATGACATCATCGAGAGGCATCTCCGAGACCCCTGGAGCTTTTAGCTCTATTTATCTCCTTTTATTGCTGTGGCACTTCTTTCTCAGCTCAAGAAAGTCCATGACCAATGGGCTGCTCGTACACAGAATGTGAAGTGAGGCTCTTCTCGGTGTGCTGAAGGCTACATTGCGTACTGTCAAAATGCTGGGGTTGGTAGCGCAGGCCTGTCTGACTAGAGCACGTCCTGGGGATATGTAGTCTAGCCGTGTTGTGCTGAGAAAGAACCAGCCGCTGTCAATGAGGATGATGTCTGTGACCTCGCAGTGCACTGATCTGGAATAAGCCAGGCAATCAATCGTCCCACTCAATCTCAGTCCAGCAGATGTACTGAGAGCTCCACACAACATTGAGAAAGCTAACAAAACAGGTACACTAGAATAACAACAAAATCTATAATATTTATTTCAGGACATTTTATTTCTGGATGGTGTATTACAGTAAACACTGGAAGACAAAGGAGTGATTGAGGAGCAGGACTGGCATCTCCATGAAAACACACTGTGCTCCGTGTGTGAATGGGTCCATGTTGCAAACACTAGTTGTTAGGGCCGGGTCGATACCAGTATAGCAATACTCGTTAGTATCGTAGCAAAGAAACAAAACACAAAGCTGATTTAACTTCTTTATGAAAACAGCCCTAATGTTGGAAAAAACACACAATTATGTTGTCATTCAGAGTAACATTTATTCATTTTTCAATAGCACACAATATTTTACATACAGCAGGTTTTTAAAGGACCAATGGAAAAAATATTGTGATACTGGTATCGTCCCGGCCCAACAATGCTCTCTCTAGTCTATAGATTGTTGACCAAGGTTAAGTATGGGTACGGAGTGTGTGTGTGTATGTGAATGTGTGTGTGTCTGAGCTGTTAAAGTGAGTCTCTGATCACAGTGCAGATACTATAGATCCTGCAGCCCTTTAGGGAGGATAAGCTCTTATCTTTCACCTAAATCCCAAAAGTCGTTAAGGGGCTCCGGACCTGCTTAGAAGTCCAACTAATTAGAGTTCAAATCATTTTCGGTAACATAACACTGTCATGACACATTTAGAGATTGTGACATATATTGGGTTATTTTATGGCTGGCTATGACACCTATTACACCATAGCCTATTTTTCAACAGTATGTTTATGTTATATAAAAGGTTTCCGGAATTGACCATATTAAATTATCATTGTAATTACGCACACATTGATGTCAGACATGCACCTACCCCAATGCTCTGTTGCGGATGAATGCAGGAGCAGATTACTGATTTAAGACTGACATAAGGGCATGAACATGATAGGCCTATCTGTCTTATATGATTATGACAGTCATAATGCTTCTTGACAGGGACATAAAGTGCATCTTCTACAAGCTATTTAAAATATGAGAAAAAAAATTATACTGCAAAGAATTCATTACAACAACAAAGGATTTAAGAAACAAACTTTCAAAGGAAAGGAAACTTCTTGGCAGGGAAAAAAACATTTGAATAAATGTGGGTTTTGAAACTCTTATGTAGGTATCATAAGCAGCCATAAAATAACGCAATATGTCACAGATGTAAATATATGGGTCATGACAGTGTTATTCCCATATTATGACAGGTTATGTCAGCTGTTATGACATTTTACCGTGTCATAACGTGTTATGACGCTTGGTGTCAAGTAAAGTGTTCCCTAATTTTCTCCTCCTTCTAGAAAGATCTCTATGATGGACATACAGTATAATACAGCTAGTGCATCCAGCCATTCTACCATTCTGTTGAGTGTAGCTCGATCGAAGAGTTGCCACGCTTGCTAAATACTGTACATTGCAGCGAACCCTTTGTTTCAAACGTATAGAAAACAATAAACCACCCTGGACATTCTTGACAGACATTTCATTATGGTCGTGATGAGGTGAGAGCCGTTGTATAGAACGCCGCCCACTCTCAAACAAAAACAACAGTCACAGTGTGGATCAAAGCAGCGCATTTAGTATTTATCTGTTGAGTCTCCCACTGTTCCTCCGTCGACGCACGAACACTCATCTGCATTTGTTGTCCTGAAGACAAAAAGCGAAAGAGAAACAGAGAGAGACTAGACAAACCCACAAGGCAAGGGCGAGAATGAAAGATGGACAGAAAAAGAGAGGGAGAGAGAGGGGGAGAAAAACAAAAGCTGTCTGTTGCTCCCCCCCTCCCCCCCTTCTCTTCCTCCTCTCACTCAGCAGCCCTGGGAAGCACAGGAGGTTGGTGGAACCTTAATTGGGGAGGACAGGCTCGTGGTAATGGCTGGAGCGGAACTAGTGGAATGGTATCAAATACATAAAATACATAGTTTCCATGTGTTTGATGCCATTCCATTCGCTCCTTTCCAGACATTATTATGAGCCGTCCTCCCCTCAGCAGCCTCCATTGCTGGGAAGGTATGAACAGGCAGCCGTAATGGAAAGAGAGGAGACCAACAGGCCCCATCTATAACAGGCTAAATAGTGGTGCATGGGTGCTGTTAAGCCTGGGCGATTGTGTCATTAAGTGTGAGTGCATGATAAATGCACTCTGCTTGTCGTATTTGAGATTGTCATTAGTCTGTGTGCAGGAGGGAACCAGAGGCTATTACTCTTGCGGCTGCGGTGGTACCGTGCCGAGTGTGTGTGAAGGGAGCGTGTGCTTTGTGTGTGTGTGGCAAAGTACAACTGTGTGGATGTATAAAAGTGTTTGATAATGATCTGCTTCTGTGTCATGACGACATGCTCTGTAGCATACAATAACACCTGCCCTTTCCGTGACAGACTGACCAGGTGAACGCTAGGATCCCTTATTGATGTCACTTGTTAAATCCACTTCAATTAGCGTAGGTGAAGGGGAGGAGACAGGTTGAAGAAGGATTTTTAAGCCTTGAGACAATTGAGACATGGATTGTGTGTGTGTGCCATTCAGATGGCAAATGGGCTAGACAACTCAATATTAGGAAGGTGTTCTTAATGCTTGGTATACTCAGTGTATATAGGAAGTGAACGTGCATTTTTGCTTTGTGTGGTTTCTGAAATGCTCCCTTCCAGGTATAGACAGCCACAGCTACAGCAGCAGCCTGCGTAAGTAACGGAGTCGTCTGGACATCTGCAGTGCTCCAATCAATACTATAGTGTCTGGCCAGGTGTCCTGTTACCCAGTCGTCCCTAAGCCTCCTCTCTCCCCTGCTTAACGGGTAGGCAGGCTGCCCTTTGTTGGCAGTCGTTCATATCAGCGCTGGCTTATCATAGAACATCGTAGGAAATGTGAGAACAGCCACGTACAGATCGGTGACACTTAATTTGTCTCGGGTGATAGAGTTTGTCAAACTATTCCTGGTCCGCCTCATCATCACCGACCGCATTTGCTCACTTAGAGGTTGACTTTCACCCTCTTGAGAAATGTGTCGACGCTACCTTTATCTTGACCTTGATGTTAAATTGCATCATGTTTTGAATTGAATTTATTTTCTAATAGGAAAGGTCCTCTAGAATGGAGACTGCATTGTACTGCAATAGAAAGTGGTGCAATGCATTCCGCACAACAACTAAGAAGGATATGAGAAGAGTTTTTAATATATAGATGTCCTTTGCAGTATGTCCTCTTCAAATCATCCAGTTACCAGAAAAACTAAGCTAAATCTAAATGGAGTGAGATATTTTTAAATCTATAAAACGACACCCTATAAACAGGTCACTGCTTGGTGATGTCTAAGGATTAAAATGAACCAATATGGTACTGGGGTACAAATTAACTTTTCCTAAATAGGTGTTCCAAATAAAGTGCGGTAGGATATTATATTTTCAAGTTGCCATTAAGGCGGCATCAAAATAGCTTTTAATGGATTGTGTACTTTAAATAACTTTCTAAATAATAATTTTCATGGTTTACTTTTCAATCTGATCCAGGTCTTACATTGAATTACCAAGATAACATGCTATTAATTATTTGGATGGTCGATATTACTTTGAAACAAGGGAAATATGATTAGAGAACAACTGAAGCATTAAAAGCTGAGGCGAACTCGACTCTGCAAACTATAAAACAGCTCCTTCTGATAGTTTTGTTTATTTACACAAATCTGCCCAACAGACTACCTTAGCGCAAAGTCAAAATGAGTAAACACGCAATAAAATGGACATTTCATGACTCCACACCCTTTTTTCCCCCTCTTAAATCTTTCACATTTGTGGTCTGGCATTCATCCAAATCAAAAAAAATGTTGTGTGAATTGAAACAAGGAGCAAGGACCCCACCCCCCTACTTTCACTAGAAACTGTGCATACGTACTTTTAAAAAGACCAGTCAAAACATTACATACAGTACGCCTGGACGTTAGGGTTAAAAAAATCCCCAAATAGCAAGTGATGCCTTGTAAAGCGAAGGTCGACATTGCAAGTCAGGTCTCTTACACCATAACCCTACGAGACGTTAAGTGTCAATCAAAACAGACTGGCATCTCTAACGAGGCCCAGGTATAGTTACAGCCAAAATAAAAATGATCTAATGTTCAAATTGTCTTCCAGAGTGGAAACTATAACAATATTATTTATTTTGGAAGAGGGTACAATTACATGAGTATATCCTATTAAATGACTAATCATACAGTAGAGGCAAAAGTAACATCCTTTGTGTTGAAATGCCATGCCAATTAAAAAGTCTGTCTGTAGCAACAGTGACAACTACCTTCCATTACATTACATCCCTGTGCCATCTAAAATTAGCTCATGGATTTAGTCTCTCGCTCGGGTAGGGATCCACTTTAATCTTTATGATTTTTTCTTCATTCCTGGGATTGGCGGTGCAGATGTATTTTCTGTGTGCTAAAGCTCCACAGCCATATGTCGCCGCTGCCCTGTCCGTGACACGCACACTTTTAATCAGCGCTCAGTGATGGAGCACATTGTGTCTTTTATACCCGTGCTTTGAGCCTGTTGGCTGCCTGCATCCAGTGCTGAGCTTCATCACACACATTCCTGGGTAGCAAAAAGTTTACAATAATGAATAACTGAGTTACTCTGACCCATCGGAGTCTCATTATATTTACATCTTATAGTGGCTGGCATTTAACAAACTGAATATATACAGCAGATAACGATAGAGTCCTCTATCACTCTAGCCAAGGGAACATGAACTAGATTCAGCCGCGGACCGATTTTTTTCTTCAGCGGATGGTCGGGGGGAACATAATTACAAGTAATTTGTAGACAGCTAATTGACCAAAAGAAGCCCAAACAGATACACTAAGTATGTGGACACCTGCTCGTCGAACACCTCATTCCATTAATATGGAGTTGGTCTCCCCTTTGCTGCTATAACAGCCTCCACTCTTCTGGGAAGGCTTCCACTAGATGTTGGAACACTGCTGCAGGGACTTGCTTCCACAAGAGCATTAGTGAGGTCGGGCACTGATGTTTGGCGATTAGGTCTGGCTCGCAGTCGGCGTTCCAATTCATCCCAAAGGTGTTCGATGGGGTTGAGGTCAGGACTCTGTGCAGGCCAGTCAAGTTCTTCCACACCGATCTCGACAAAGCATTTCTGTATGCACCTCGCTTTGTGCACAGGGGCATTGTCATGCTGAAACAGGAGGCCCTTCCCCAAACTGTTGCCACAAAGTTGAAAGCACAGAATCGTCTAGAATGTCATTGTATGCTGTGGCGTCAAGATTTCCCTTCAATGGAACTAAGAGACATAGCCCGAAACATGAAAAACAGCCCCAGACCATTATTCCTACTCCACCAAACTTTACATTTGGCACTATGCATTAGAGCAGGTAGCGTTCTCCTGGCATCCGACAAACCCAGATTCGTTGGTCGGACTGCCAGTGGTGAAGCGTGATCCATCACTCCAGAGAACGTGTTTCCACTATTCCAGAGTGATGCTTAGGCTTGTCTGCGGCTGCTTCATGAAATGGAAACCCATTTCATGAAGCTCCCGACAAACAGTTCTTGTACTGAAGTTGCTTCCAGAGGCAGTTTGGAACTCGGTAGTGAGTGTTGCAACTAAGGACAGACGATTTTTACTGGCTATGCGCTTCAGCACTCAGCGGTCCCATTCTGTGAGCTTGTGTTGCCTACCACTTTGCAGGCTGAGCCGTTATTGCTCCTAGACGTTTCCACTTCACAATAACAGCACTTACAGTTGACCGGGCAGCTCTAGCGGCGCAAAAATTTGATGAACTGGCTTGTTGGAAAGGTGGCATTTTGCTACACCCGCAATAACATCTGCTAAACATGTGTATGTGACCAATAACATTTGATTTGATTTGATCCTATGACGGTGCCACGTTGAAAGTCTCTTCAGTGAGGCCATTCTACTGCCAATGTTTGTCTCTGGAGATGGCTGTGTGCTCGATTTTATACAACTGTCAGCAATGGGTGTGGCTGAAATAGAATCCACTAATTTGAAGGGGTGTCCACATACATTTGTGTATATATAGTGTATAATATTTGACTAAAACATAATAATTTCAAACCTTGCTTACATTTGTAAACGATCAGCTGATTTCCTGGTGTTGTTAGTCTATTATGTCCAACAAAAAATTTACAAAAATGTATAATTTATTTTCTCAGAAAACTTGCTCTAGCCTCTAAGGCTGTTCATAGCCAGGAGGGCTATGTAGTCAAGTCAATCAGGAAAGGTCAAGTGTAAAAGATGCTGATGTGGATTAATGTTGACAACATTGACATGTTAATGCAGATGCCAGACGAAAGACTTCACCCGCACTCGCGTTCCACAGTAGAACATCAAATCATAATTCCTACTCCCTCAGAATGCACTGTAGTTTAACGACAGAGCAAGTTGTTGGGAAAAGGTGAGCGTGCGCGCGCGTGCACGCAAGTGCTCCCACCAATTATGTAGATTTGAAAAGCATTCTAGGTTCACTTCGGTGCCGTGCACTAAAAAAGCACAGACAAAGGACAATGTCAAGATGACAACTGCAAACAGCCAAAAGCTAAAAAAGGACTTCCTATTAAACTAAAGTAGCTATTTTGGATGACAGCCAACTGTCCAAGTAAATCAATTTTAATTTGTTCAGGAGTTATCTGAAGGGTGAAAGTGATGTAATGTTAATAAGCAAATATGAACTTTAAGATGATTAAATGAATTTTGATTTTCCCCAAAAAATTATTCAATAGCTGAACACATTTACATACATTAAGTTCCACTCCAAGACAGCTCAGTAAATGTCTTAAGTCAAACGACAAAAACAAGTCTCATTACTTTACAGTCCATTAAAGTTAAAAGCAAACCTGCATTTACTAACCTACCGAATTGTCTTTCCTTAGTTTATCGTGAAATAACATCGCAAACACTTTAGGACTTTCTAAATCTGCGACAAAACCAGGACTGCTACTTTTAGAGCCAACTAGCATCATATAGCCACCTTCTGAAATGAGAGCACTTTCAGTATTTATTTAGACCTCAAACCAAGAGACTGGCAAAGAATCACCCTTGGTGGTGGTTTAGTGGGGTACAGCAAAACACAATCAGGAAACCTGAATCTCCTACCTGACTGATGTCTTCATCCAGACCAGGCGGTGAGGAGAAAGGGTAGGAGAGGGTAGTGGAGGTCAGATAGGCCATACATAACCAGCCTTGCTGTTGACATTGTAGAACTCACTCTGTAGTTTTAGAGGTATTTCTCTTCCACTTTGTTGACAGGATTTATTTACTTGTCTCTGCCTGCAGCTTTCATTTGGCTAGATTTTATGGAGTGAGAGAGTCTAGGGTTTGGAGGAGTAAGGTCTGCAGATGACAGTAGAGCTGTTATCACAGAGGGAGTTCTGCTTGTCTCCTCACAGCTTAAGTACTTAAGGGTGTGTGTGTGTGTGTGTGTGTGTGTGTGTGTGTGTGTGTGTGTGTGTGTGTGTGTGTGTGTGTGTGTGTGTGTGTGTGTGTGTGTGTGTGTGGTTTGGATCAAACCCTACATCCTGGAGTGTCTGAGAGGACATCTCTTAAAATATTCCATGCTGTGTGAAGGTCTTTATTTTTGTATTTTTTTTGAGGAACGTTAACTGGCTGAACAAGTTGCATCACTTATTTGGCCCTTATAACATTCCATGTGGAAAGAAAATGGCCGCCACGTTACTTCTAACTCAGCAAAGTACAAAAGCAGAGCATGTCCGTAACTACATATGAGGACACCGAGGTCCGGGACTCAAAACATTTCTGTAATTTGAAAAAATAAAAAATAATAATACATATGTTGCACACAATAAAGAAAATCAATTACTGGTCAACATCTAAATACTGCTCTCAGCATTCATTAAAGCTCTGAACGCTTATATTCTTTATTTGACCATTTTAATAGCACCTGCCTTTATGAAATATTGGAATCATGTATAGTGGTTTGTTCGGTATGTTTGCCTGCATCCCCCGGATGCAGGCAAACAGCACATTCACTACTCTCTCAAATTGCTAACTCCGCCCTCTTGCGGCACAGGCAGAGGGCCTAAGTTATTTGATTTAATCCACATTTTGTTGTGTTACAGCCCGAATTTAAATTGATAAAAAAAAAAAAATCCACTCACCCATCTACACACAATATCCCATAATGAAAAAGTGAAAACGTTATTTGAAATGTTAACACATTTATTGCAAATGAAATAAAGAAATATCTCATTTGCATAAGTATTCACACCCCTGAGTAAATACTTTGCAGAAGCACTGTTGGCAGCGATTACAGCTGTAAGTCTTTCTGGGTACATCTCTAAGAGCTAGACAACCATTTTCAAGCAGATTTAAGTCAAAACTGTAACTCGGCCACTCAGGAACATTCAATGTCTTTTTTGGTAAGCAACTCCAGTGTAAATTTGGCCTTGTGTTTTAATTTATTGTCCCGTTGAAAGGTGAATTCATCTCCATCGGTCTGGACTAAACCAGGTTTTCCTCTAGGATTTTGCCTGTGCTTAGCCTCATTCTATTTCTCTTTTATCATGAAAAACTCCATGAGTCCTTAATAATTACAAGCATACACATAACATGATGCAGCCAACATTATGCTTGAAAATATGGAGAGTGGTACTCTACTCAGTAATGTGTTGTATTGGATTTGTCCCAAACATAACACTTTGTATTCAAGACAAAAAGTGAATTGCTTTGCCACATTTTTTGCAGTATTACTTTAGTACCTTGTTGTAAACAGGATGTATGTTTTGGAAAATGTGTATTCTGTACAGGCTTCCTTCTTTTCAGTCTGTCAATTAGGTTTTCTCCGATCACAGCCACTAAACTCTGTAACTGTTTTAAAATCACCATTGACCTCATGGTGATTTCCTTCCTCCCCGGCAACTGAGTAAGTAAGGACGCCTATATCTTTGTAGTGACTGGGTGTATTTATACACCATTCAAAGAGTAATTCATAACGTCACCATGCTTAAAGGGATATTCAATGTCTGTATTTTATTAGATTTTTTTACCCATCTACCAATAGGTGCCCTTCATTGCGAGGATTTGGAAAACCTCCCTAGTCTTTGTCTTTGAAATTTTGCAGCGCGACACATTTCCTTCGCATAGAGTTGATCAGGCTGTTGATTGTGGCCTGTGGAATGTTGTCCCACTCCTCTTTAAATGGCTTTGCGAAGTTGCTGGATACTGGTGGGAACTGGAACACGCTGTCGTACACGTTGATCCAGAGCATTCCAAACATGCTCAATAGGTGACATGTCTGGTGAGTACGCAAGCCATGGACGAACTGGAATATTTTCAGCCCCCAGGAATTGTGTACAAATCCTTGCGACATGGGGCCGTGCATTATCATGCTGAAACATGAGGTGATGGCGGGGGGATGAACGGCACGACAATGGGCATCAGGATCTCCGTCACGGTATCTTTGTGCATACAAATTTCAGTCGATAAAATGCAATTGTATCAGTTGTCCGAAGCTTATGTCTGCCAACACCATAACCATACCGCCACCATGGGGCACTCTGTTCACAACGTTGACATCAGCAAACCGTGTAGCTCAGATGGTAGATTCCCATGGGGGACCAGTACGAAAAACGTGCACTAACTTAGTCGCTCTGGATAAGAGCGTCTGCTAAATGACTAAAATGCAAATGTAACCTGCTCGCCCACAAGATGCCATACACGTGGTCTGTGGTTGTGAGGCCGGTTGGACGTACTGCCAAATTCTCTAAAATGACATTGGATGTAGCTTATGGTAGAGAAATTAACATTCAATTCTCTGGCAACATCTTTGGTGGACGTTCCTGCATTCAGCATGCCATTTGCACGCTCCCTCAAAACTTGAGACATCTGTGGTATTGTGTTGTGTGACATAACTGCACATTTTAGAGTGGCCTTGTATTGTCTCGAGCACAAGGTGGATCTCTGTAATGATCATGCTATTTAATCAGCTTATTGATATGTCACACCTGTCAGGTGGCTGGATTATTTTGGCACAGGAGAAATGTTCGCTAACAGGGATGTAAACAAATTTATGCCCACCAACATTTGAGTGAAATTTGATTTTTGTGCGTATGGAACATTTCTAGGATCTTTTATTTCAGCTCATGAAACATGGGACAAACACTTTACATGTTGCATTTATATTTTTGTCCAGTGTATTTCCACTTTGACATTAAGGGGTATTCTGAAGGCTCTATCTGTCAGTCATGTGGCTAGCAGCTGGCAGAGACTTCTATTGAAGTAACGTTGAAGGGCTCTGGTCTGGCTAGTATTACTTAGCCAGCTAGAAGGATGAAGTAAGAAGCTAACGCTAAAAACGGAGCCTACCTCAGCAGGAGAAAAACATATGCTACTAAATTCTCATAATAGCTTTGCTTTACAGAGAGTAGGCAACTGAGACAGACAGTGATGTGGCGCTAAGTGGAGAGGTTGAGGCAGGCTGCAATATTTGAGAGAAGGGAAGCAAGCAGAGATAGAGGTTAGTACAGGGGTTCCCAAACCTGGGGCCAGAAAATATGTACTAATCTTAACAAATTAGGAACTTCAAAAAAGAGGATATGTTTAAACATGAACATCTCAACATGGCCTATCTTCCCTATAGTCCTACATTAAAATGCAACCAAAATGCAAAAACAATACCGTTTTTAAAATGTAATACGTTTCATTTCATCGCTCTTTAATTCCTTGAGAGGAAGAACACACAGAGGAGATATTGTGAACGGTTCTCCAGCCTACCTTGCTTCTTTCTCACTCATCTCCACCGTGCTACCTCCCATGGTCTCTAAGGACCAGCCGAAGTTGGGGTGCATTAGCAACTTCCCACACAGAAGATCCCACAGATGCTCAGGGGAAAGTCCCACAGGATGCAATGATCTGTGGATCAATATCCGGAGCTTAACGCAATGTGTTCACAGAATATTAAGTAATCGTGGGAAAGTTATCCCATCACGCTCCAGGTGAAAAGAACCAAAGCCCACAATTATCCTAAGCCAGCCACCCACCCACACACAATGCTACGATTTGAGATGATCAAATGCAAATCATATCAATGAATAGAGAAACACTACTTTCAGGTAGGAGTCTGTCGATTTACAAAATGCGAGAGCTACATCTGTAAGCAAAATATTGATGCATAAATCAAAAGTAAGCAACATGCATCAACCTGCATTGAAACTGGATTTATTTGAATAGTTTCCACAGGGACTTCGGGCATTCAGACACAAACTCGTTGCTCAAATGTCGACAATGGCAACTGTATAAACAGAACATCTCGTTGCTGACATCCTTACATGTACAGTGCCTATATTCCTATATTGCTGTAAACCCCTGAGTCTCC
This sequence comes from Thymallus thymallus, assembly GCA_023634145.1. Lineage (NCBI taxonomy): Eukaryota > Metazoa > Chordata > Actinopteri > Salmoniformes > Salmonidae > Thymallus > Thymallus thymallus. Next base: position 14,255,063 of record CM042415.1, on the reverse strand, counting down.
TAGGCCTGCCATTAGTCTGACTCTTGTCTGTGTCAAATCCCTCCTTGTCCCCCTCTTCTTTCCAGGGGAGCGGAGCGGAGAGCCTGTGACAGGTTACGTGCACCTCCACTGCACACATCATTGATGGTAATGGGGAGGGTAAAGTAGGCAGGGAGGAGTGTGTGTGAGAAAGTGTGTATGCAGGGGGTTAGCAAGTCAGGATTACACTAGCGGAGCAAGTGTGCCACTCCGCGAGATCAATTCATGTCACCATGGCAAACGGCGTGACAACCAGTCTCCTCCCAGTCACCATCTGCCTTGTCCCCAAGCCAATTTGTCACAGTAATGCCCTCCTTTAACATTGATGAAGATGGCTGTGGAAAAAAGGAGGCAAGGAAGGAAAGAAGGAAGGAAGGGAGGAAACCAAGTGTGAAGGGCGGCAGGAGTTTTCAAAACAGTGGGCAAAGGCAAACTGGCTCAGGAACTTATGTGAACCATTGGCAGCACACTTATTGAAGTACTACTGGTTTAGATTAGTGTCATAACTTTGCACCCAACTGAATTAGAATTACCTAATTGAGGCAAACAACCTCCAGCATGCGGTGCTTGAAATCATTGTTCTTCCTCTGTCAACCATGGTTACCTGCAAGGAAACACGTGCCGTCATCATTGCTTTGCACAAAAAGGGCTTCACAGCCAAGGATATTGCTGCTGGTAAGATTGCAACTAAATCAACCATTTATTGGATCATCAAGAACTTCTAGGAGAGAGGTTCAATTGTTGTGAAGAAGGTGTCAGGGCGAAAGTCCAGCAAGCGACAGGACCCTCTCCTAAAGTTGATTCAGCTGCGGAATCGGGGCACCACCAGTGCAGAGCTTGCTCAGGAATGGCAGCAGGCAGGTGTGAGTGCATCTGCACGCACAGTGAGGCCAAGACTTTTGGAGGATGGCCTGGTGTCAAGAAGGGCAGCAAAGAAGCCACTTCTCTCCAGGAAAAACATCAGGGACAGACTGCAAAAGGTACAGGGAATGGACTGCTGAGGACTGGGTTAGAGTCATTTTCTCTGATGAATCCCCTTTCCGATTGTTTGGGCCATCCGGAAAACACCTTGTCCGGAGAAGACAAGGTGAGCGCTACCATCAGTCCTGTGTCATGCCAACAGTAAAGCATCCTGAGACCATTCATGTGTGGGGTTGCTTCTCAGCCAAGGGAGTGGGCTCACTCACAATTTTGCCTAAGAACACAGCCATGAATAAAGAATGGAAGAATGGCTCCAAACTTTTGGCCACAACTGTAGCTCCTAATTGTGAAAATCACTCCACTCTCCGTAGCTACGACGCACTGGCTACTACGGCAAACCATGCTCAATCAGCTGAGCAAACTAGTGCTAGCCTGTTTGAATGGACATTACGATAGGTAGTTTGCCAGGTTGTTGATGAAGTTAAACGGCACCAAAGTTATGGGACTGTTCTAAGAAACCAGCATGTGTCTGCCTGACAGCTGACACTGCGCCTGGGTACTTTGTAACATTTGTCCAACGCCATAACGTCGCAGAGAGCAGTCAGCTGTGCTGCAGCACTATTCACAGCAGAACAGAAACTGCCTTATCATTAAAACTCATAAGTGCTATTAGCTAGAACACTAGCTAGCGGGAGTATTCAGCATTGAGTGTGTGAACTTGTTAGCATCATACGTTCATATGGATTGATTTGAGACAAGCAGGTCACTAGTTACAATAGCTAGCTAATTTTGGTGCACATTTCGATTTTCATAAATACTGATTCTACAACCACAAAACACCTTAGTTAGATGTAGAATAAGGTTGTGAAGACTTGCTCATGAAAAGAAAAACATCAATTTTAGCTGCAGGTTTATAGTTTTTGGTAAGATTAACTGACGGATGAAATGAGTGTTTGCGAGTCATCAGACAGATCAATGAATACCTTCCAGTGGCAATGGAAACGGTTGGATTAATGTCTTATATGAGCCGTTATCGAGTAGTGAGACAAGCAGGTCACTAGTTACAATAGCTAGCTAATTTTGGTGCACATTTCGATTTTCATAAATACTGATTCTACAACCACAAAACACCTTAGTTAGATGTAGAATAAGGTTGTGAAGACTTGCTCATGAAAAGAAAAACATAAATTTTAGCTGCAGGTTTATAGTTTTTGGTAAGATTAACTGACGGATGAAATGAGTGGATGGATTAATGTCTTATATGAGCCGTTATCGAGTAGTGAGGTTTCGGACAGGGCAATAAACTGGTGCCAACCAAGGAATTAAAGGAGTGTACATTACAAATCAGAGCTTATTTCTTACTATATTTCACTAGAAAAAGCAGTGAAACAACCATTGCAGCAATGCATCGAAGATATGAATAGGCCAGTGGGACGCGGCCAGTGGGACTGGGACAGTGCTTTATTGTGAAGCGAGTGGGTGACAAGGTATGAAAGCAACGCGAGACACAGTCCTCTCATATCCACACACACTGTTTGCTGTGACAATTCCTCCATTCAGTGCTCCGTCTGATCCCATTACATGCCTATGCTCCCACTGACTGGTGCTCCTTCCCATTTTACCCTTTGTGGCAGCCATAATGAAATCCAGAAAATGTCTAAACACATCAGGGCCAGCTGTAGACACCCAACTACTCTGCCAGTGACCAATTGAGCACAATACCTATTTCTTCTTTCTACATGGCCTGCACACCAAACCCTAATGCATTGTTTGCCTGCTAACATTTTTGACAACAATGCAAGTAGCTGGCTTGCACTCACTTTGACTGATGCACAATGCTACACAGTGGCCCGTGGTGTTTGTATACATAGCCGGCCAAAAGAGGGATAACAGCACAAAGCCAATGCACACAAAGGGGTATGAAAGCAGAGGTGTCTAATGTGAACCCTCGTCCCATCAAAAGGCTGAAAATACGGGCAACAGGGAGTGAAAAGGGTGACAGAGACAGAATAGCAGCTGTGTTGTTGTTATATAAAGCATTGAGGGTGGTTGTCTGTCAAAGCCGGGCCTATACAGGTAAGGTTTCAATTAAAGTCCTGAAGGGCCCATTTGCACGGCGGAAAACAATCACTTCATGACCTGAGGGCTTACGTAATCAGCTATGGGTGTTATCCGGAAGGCCATTGAAACATCTACTACAGGCGCCATAGCACACCACTCTTGATCATCATCATCCAACAAGCTTCAGGGTTGTGAGGCTTGAGTTATAGAACAAGTCAGCATTTATTACACCCCACCCATCATGTTTGACGTCCTACTCTATCTAAACCCATGGGTTAGACTACTTGGATCCTGTTTTCATGTCTGAAACTTAGACATGGAGAGAGAAGAATAATGGTGACAGTACTCACTTTGTGTATCAGTACAGATGGATGGTTACTGGTGACACCGGCCCAGTCTATCTTTGGTTCCTCCCAACAGAGTTGAAGAATTCAGAGAGTCTGATCCAATAGGTACGGTGGGGGAGGGTCAGGGGGTTGAACCCCCCTCAGATTGTTTCACAATTTGTTTTTTGCAATCCTCAGCAAACTTCCTGTGAGAAAAAAAAAAAACAAGAGACACACTACATAAGCGATGCTCTGCAGCGTTGATGGCCCAGTATGTAAAAACAACAGGAGGCAGATTCTCAGAAGCACAGCTGCGCTAAAAACACACAGGCTAATAACCTCTGCCTTTTCAACGCACAGCCTTGCAACGTTCCGATGACCCATGACTGAGGAAGAAGTGCGGGGGTGGGAGGGGGGGCAAAACGTCCTCTTAGCATAATCTCCTCAGTCGCTTTACTGTCATAACATAGCGGCATAGCACAAGCAGATGAGCTCTAAATAGAACGAGACGCGTGGGGCTCCACAGGAGTAGAGGCGGTGAGATGGTGAGGTGAGAGAGAACTTATGTCTATCCTTATCCCCTTCTTAAATAGCCCGTTCCCCCATAGTCCCAAGTTATTTTGATTATAACAGCCTACTATGGATATGTAATATAGACACTAATGTCAATCACCTAAGGTTGTTTGTTACATAGTAACGCTAACAGCCTAATGGTACGTCATTCAAAGTTGCTGGTTATTCCTCTGAAGCTTGTTTATGAGCTCCAGAGTCTCATTGGTTCGGAACCATCTGGGGGTTTGAATTATAACCGGCCTTGTCAGCTAACTGTACTGTCATGGTTTTACCATCACTCCTAAAGAAACCCTTGCAGTCATGGGAACCCGTGACAGATGAACTTCTCTCCAATCCATTCCAGAAAGGTCAGCACCCTGACTGGCCCATCTCTAACGACCTGTGCTGACTAATGGAATGTGGTCGATGCGTCTTGCGCCCATCGCTAACGCCCATCGCTAACGCCCATCGCTAACGCCCATCGCTAACGCCCATCGCTAACGCCCATCGCTAACGCCCGCAAATACTCCATTCAAACACACGTGCACAGTCGCACACAAATGGCTGCGGATTGCAGGTCGTGACCCTGGAGCTATCCCTTACATCCTCAGTGATTACTAAAGTATGTCCACTCACTGAACTGACTCACACAGCACAGCGGATGGAGGACATCCGTCTCTCTGACCCCCTGGATATTAAACCAGCTGACTGCAGCTGCTATAGACTGCAGAGTGACTCAGGAGCCTAGCCAACAGTGGTCTAATGCACTCATGAATAAGGCTATAAACCCAGAACCACCCCAGCATTCTCCACATTAACTAGGCTAGTGTGGGCTCCTTGGCATAAGGACCCAGTGACTAAACCTATGTGTTGAAGAGGGTGACGCGAACCTTCGCTCACACGGTGTGGGTCGGTAAGTGGATGCGTTTTGGTCTACATGCCAAACGACACAGGGTCCAAGTCACGGGAAACAGAAGTTTGCTGTATAGGATTGATGTCAGTGCTAAAGACTTGTTTAAAACCACCAGGCTCAACAACGAATACCCTCTCCCACTAATTTCCCTTTTCACATACTTAAGAACTAAGACCCCAGTGGTCACATTTGGCACAGAGCAGCCATTTTGGAGTCTCTCACGAAACCGTCGCAAAGGCCCTGTCAACACGTGTTGAAAGATGACAACAACAAGCATTCTAGATAGCTAGTTTAGCAGCCTCTGGCACACAGGATAGCTCAAATTAAAGTCAGCTGATTTCGTTGGCACACAATGCGTCTTTTCAGAGTAGAGGCTAAGAGAAGGCATGAGTGAGGGGTTTTGTTGTTTTTGCTCACTTGTTTTCCCAACATGGAATGACTTGCAGTATCGATTTTACAAAACGAAAACATCTAGATGGGGTCTTTTTTTTTTCTCTTAAAACAAACCATAGCATGCCCTGGAACCAATGTTGAGAGAATTGGTTTTGGTGAACACATGATGTGGTATAAATAGGGAGAATATAAAGCATTGATCATGTTTTTACTATTCTGATATTTCTAATCTTATTTGCTTGGATTGGTCCCACTGAGCCTCCCTTTCCCCTGTCTTAGGGACAGCTTGTCCAACTTGAGGCGTCATAAAGAAAATGCACCCGACCTGCAATCCGCAGCCATTTGTGTGCGACTGTGCGCGTGTGTTTGAAAGGATGTGTGGCGGGGGAGTATCCCTTTTAACTCTGCATTGTTGTAAAATGACCCATAAGTAAGCAGATCACTGTTCGTCTACATCGGTTGTTTACGAAGCATGTGACAAATACATTTGATTTGATCATATTGATTTTCTTGGTTGAAATGATGTGGAAACTTTTGACATTATTTTGCTGTTTGAGTACTCGCATTATTATTTTTTTCTTCAAAATATCTTGATGAGGAAATGTGTCTAGGATGGAAGAAATTCTAAAAGTAAAACCTGCAAAAGAGAGAATGCAAAGCCTGGAAAAAAAGGCATCACCCTCATCTCTGCCTCAAATCCCTCCTTTTCCTTTCCTTGCAGGCTCCTCACCTCTCGCCCCCTTTCTCTATTTTTAAGTATTTGCCCTCTCCCTCCAACCATTTATGTGCAATTCCTCCCTCCTTCCAAAAAAACCCTCCAGTGTCCTCCTTAAAAGTCTTTGCAAACCCTCGCTCCCTCCAACACCCTCCCTCCATCTCTCACTCTTCATTCTTCCCTCCAGATATCTCCCAGCAGGCATTGCGCAGTGCGCTGGTTCGCTCTGGTGAAGAGGTGATCAATGGCCCCTGGCCGTGGGCGCCTCGGGGCCCCTGGGTTCCTGAAATGGAGGTATTAATAATGCAGGGCCCGGCTGTCATATCCTCCATTAGCGTGGGGGAGACATGGGGCCCGGACAGCTGATTGATTACTAAATTGGATTAATTGTCTTTTAGGGGAAGAGAATGCAATAGTCTGGAGGCCTAGCTGGCGACTGAGAGGGGAGTGCATTTGGCGTAAACTGTGAGGGGGTTGGGTAGACTGGGGTTGCCTGTTAAGTTTCTCTGGTTGACGCCAGGGTTGAGAGAGTATGTCATTTGAGATACCGTAACATTTGCGCAACACGCACTTGATAGAAACGAGGAAATGATCAAGCGGCTTCTCAATAGAGGCTTTCTCCATTATTGCACAGCATGTGCCTGCTGAACGAAATTAACCTAAATGGAATCAACATCCTGTTTACCAAATCACCCATCCTGGTGATATTGTTACTTTCATCTGCTAGCTATTTCCTCATCCTATTTCCTTTGGAAGTATCTTGTTAGCAATCGACATCTGGCTACATAATTTGGTAATACAGAGACGTACTGTAGATTTGGTAAAATATGTGTAATGATAGTGTTGTTCATCAGAAACATTGTGTAATCTTCTAACCATCCACTGAGATAAAGTTAATAATCTGAGCCTCAGATGTGCATTGGCACAAAACATGCAGTCATGTCAATGCCTTTCCATATAAGATTCTAATTGTCGACCTATCCATCGCACTGACCGTAGACGTACAAATCAATGTTTATTTGTCGCATAAACAGTTTAGCAGATTTAATAGCGTGTGCAGCGAAATGCTTAATTTACTAGCTCCTAACAATGCAGTGAAATGTCAAACAAAGTACACAAATAATATATATACAGTGGGGAGAACAAGTATTTGATACACTGCCGATTTTGCAGGTTTTCCTACTTACAAAGCATGTAGAGGTCTGTAATTTTTATCATAGGTACACTTCAACTGTGAGAGACGGAATCTAAAACAAAAATCCAGAAAATCACCTTGTATGATTTTTTAATAATTAATTTGCATTTTATTGCATGACATAAGTATTTGATCACCTACCAACCAGTAAGAATTCCGGCTCTCACAGACCTGTTAGTTTTTCTTTAAGAAGCCCTCCTGTTCTCCACTCATTACCTGTATTAACTGCACCTGTTTGAACTCGTTACCTGTGTAAAAGACACCTGTCCACACACTCAATCAAACAGACTCCAACCTCTCCACAATGGCCAAGACCAGAGAGCTGTGTAAGGACATCAGGGATAAAATTGTAGACCTGCACAAGGCTGGGATGGGCTACAGGACAATAGGCAAGCAGCTTGGTGAGAAGGCAACAACTGTTGGTGCAATTATTAGAAAATGTAAGAAGTTCAAGATGACGGTCAATCTCCCTCGGTCTGGGGCACCATGCAAGATCTCACCTCGTGGGGCATCAATGATCATGAGGAAGGTGAGGGATCAGCCCAGAACTACACGGCAGGACCTGGTCAATGACCTGAAGAGAGCTGCGACCACAGTCTCAAAGAAAACCATTAGTAACACACTACGCCGTCATGGATTAAAATCCTGCAGCGCACGCAAGGTCCCCCTGCTGAAGCCAGCGCATGTCCAGGCCCGTCTGAAGTTTGTCAATGACCATCTGGATGATCCACAGGAGGAATGGGAGAAGGTCATGTGGTCTGATGAGATAAAAATATAGCTTTTTGGTCTAAACTCCACTCGCCGTGTTTGGAGGAAGAAGAAGGATTAGTACAACCCCAAGAACACCATCCCAACCGTGAAGCATGGAGGTGAAAACATCATTCTTTGGGGATGCTTTTCTGCAAAGGGGACAGGACGACTGCACCGTATTGAGGGGAGGATGGATGGGGCCATGTATCGCGAGATCTTGGCCAACAACCTCCTTCCCTCAGTAAGAGCATTGAAGATGGGTCGTGGCTGGATCTTCCAGCATGACAATGACCCGAAACACACAGCCAGGGCAACTAAGGAGTGGCTCCGTAAGAAGCATCTCAAGGTCCTGGAGTGGCCTAGCCAGTCTCCAGACCTGAACCCAATAGAAAATCTTTGGAGGGAGCTGAAAGTCCGTATTGCCCAGCGACAGCCCCGAAACCTGAAGGATCTGGAGAAGGTCTGTATGGAGGAGTGGGCCAAAATCCCTGCTGCAGTGTGTGCAAACCTGATCAAGAACTACAGGAAACGTATGATCTCTGTAATTGCAAACAAAGGTTTCTGTACCAAATATTAAGTTCTGCTTTTCTGATGTATCAAATACTTATGTCATGCAATAAAATACAAATTAATTACTTAAAAATCATACAATGTGATTTTCTGGATTTTTGTTTTAGATTCCGTCACTCACAGTTGAAGAGTACCTATGATAAAAATTACAAAATCGGCAGTGTATCAAATACTTGTTCTCCCCACTGTATATATAAAAATCAAGAAATGTCAGAACAAATCCAATTAACAACCCAAACAGCACTGTACAGTATTTAAAATGTAACCTATACGTAGATACACTGAGTATACAAACACCTGCTCTTTCCATGACATATCGTTCACCTGGATTCACCTGGTCAGTCTATGATCCCTTATTGATGTCACATGTTAAATCCACTTCAATCAGTGTAGATGAAGGGGAGGAGACAGGTTAAAGAAGGATTTTCAAGCCTTTAGACAATTGAGAAATGGATTGCGTATGTGTGCCATTCAGAGGGTGAATGGGCAAGACAAAATATTGTGCTTTTATAATGGGGTATAATAATAGGTGCCAGTTTGTGTCAAGAACTGTAACGCTACTGGGTTTTTCCACATGCAATAGTTTTCCATGTGTATCAAGAATGGTCCACCATCCAAAGGACATCCAGCCAACTTCAGGAATAGAGTCAATACATGGAACGCTTTTGACACCTTGTAGAGTCCATGACCTTGCAAATTGGGGGGGGGAGCGGTGCAATTTAATATTAGGAAGGTGTTCCTAATGTTTGATATACTCAGTGTATACCGGATGAGTTTACACAATAAATACTAAGAATGATATGTACAGCAGTGGCTATATTAGTGCTAGCTATGTCAAGAATACAGTATATAAATAAATATGCTGTGTGTATAAAGTGTAACTACAACGCAATATTTTTTAAAACTTTTAGTTAACTAGGCAAATTCTTATTTACAATGACGGCCTATACCGGCCAAACTCGGACGACGCTGGGCCAATTGTGTGCGCGCCCTATTGATTTTTCAATCCTCAATTGTCCAGTGTTGGTGATTGCATGCCCACTGGAGCCGCTTCTTGTTTTTAGCTGATTGGAGTGGAACCCGGTGTGGTCGTCTACTGCAATAGCCCATCCATGACAAGGGCCGACGAGTTGTGTGTCCAGAGATGCCGTTCTGCACTGTTATTTGCCTGTTTGTCAACCGCCTGTTACTGTAGCTTGCACCATTCTTGCAATTCCCCATCGACCTCTCTCATCAACTAGCTGTTTTTGCTCACAGGACTGCCGCTGACTGGATGTTTTTTCTTTGTTGCACTATTCTCTGTAAACCCTAGACACTGTCGTGTGTGAAAATCCCAGGACACCAGCTGTTTCTGAGATACTGGAACTGGCACACCTGGCACCGACGATTATACCAAGCTCAAGGTCGCTTAGGTCATTAGTTTTGCCCATTCTAACGTTCAATCGAACAGTAACTGAATGTCTCGATGCCGGTCTGCCTGCTTTACATAGCAAGCCATGGCCACGTGACTCACTGTCTGTAGGAGCGAACCATTTGTGAATGGATGTCCAGATAGTGTATGTATGTGAAAGGTGTATATAAACAGTATGTGAATAGAAAATGTGTTATATAGGATGAGCCATGACTAGAACGCAGTATATATTGTACATATAAAGTGGGTTAAACAGTATGTAAACATTGTAGAGTGCCGGGTGGTAGCCGACTAGTGACAATGTCTAAGGTAAGAGCCCTGCATGTATGTGCATATTAATGCATCCAATGCTGTGCTTATGTGTCAGCCCTACGTGTTGTGCTTGGTAACTGGTGGTCAGGCATAAATCGTGGTTGGAATAACTAGTGTGTGTATTTGTGTGTGCGCACACACTGGGAGTATATGTGTGTGTGTGTGTGTGTGTATACTGTATGTTTTGGCTGGTATGACCAAACCTATTACAATACACCAACACCCACAATAGAGACAAATCCACATCATTGTGTATAGCAATTCATATCCTGCCAGCTGGGGCACATAAACCTCAGGAGTGTACAGTGTGTGAAACAAAATACTGTAGCGTCCTACTTCCAAACTCATCAGGTTATTTTGAAGGGTAAAATATGATTTTATTGGCCAAACAAGGAATCACAAAGGCAACTCATTATATCTGAATAACGTACAGCCGGACTGCATCATCCTTTCCCCAGTACAGAACGTCATAGTGATACACTCCTGTAATGGGATTTCTAGAAGAGTTCCTCTGTGATCCATGCTCTTCTCCTCTCTGTCTTATGAATCATTAGAAGACCTTCATCCCTTATCAGGGTTTTTGACAGTACGTGATGTCATTCCGCTTTATTACCAATAGAAATATCCATCTCTACATTTCACTCTTGACGTGCACACATACCCTTTGCTTCCAGGCCTACAAAAGCATTCTTCCTTGGGACAAGCATCTCTCTCTCTCTCTCTCTCTCTCTCTCTCATCCCCTCCGCCACCTCCTCCCAGACCCTGTGGCTAGCTGCAGTGATGGCACGCTGCGCTAATTGAAAGCGACCCTGACTCGTCCTTTTCCCCAGGCGCTCCAGCCGATGCCCCATTGTTTTCTTTCACCGGCGGTTGACAACTGGCCTTTCAGCTGCGGCGTGCTGCAGCGCAAACTCTGACCCCAGCGCACTGTCCTTGCAATCTATCCCCTCCCCTCCACATCCCCTTTTCAGGCCCATGGTGAAATGGAGAAACTGCAGCGTTGCAGATTTGGTTGTAGTTCTTCTTCTGCTGCTGCTAAGGTAAGAATGGTTTGTCAACATTAGACTAAATTGCATGTAAGTGGATTAAGTCATTTTGATAATGGCCCACTTATTGAAGCCAGCAACCCAAGAGGTGAAAATGAGAGGAGTGCTGATGATGAGAATTCATTACTTCCCCTTTCTTAGCGAGACTCCACAAACTTTCACAGGATAAAACATTCATTGGAACGCTGATACACACACAACACAAGCAATGCGCTTAGATTAGACTTCCTTCATATGCTACCTTCTGAAAAACACCAGCCATGTCCACTTTAAATGAGGTGAGTGAACAGGGGGTTTTCCCATGGCGGTGGGCTGTTCTTTTCACCCACACGTAACAGAGCTGGAGCCCATAATCTAATAGCCTCGCAGCACAGTCATAAATCACCCTGAGAGACTGCATGCTGCAACACACTGACACTTCCAATCTGGCAACCTGTGTCTTTATTAAAGACCACATTATAGAGGGGAGACCCCCTCTTCTCTCTCCCTTTCTTACAAGTCTCCTCCATTGGAAAAGCATACTTCCTGTACAAACACACATAAGAGCGTTAACACACACACACACACACACACACACACACACACACACACACACACACACACACACACACACACACACACACAAACACAAATGCCATACACGCCGTGTAAATGTATGACCTGGGGACTGAGAGGGGAGGGTAATGAACGCTAGAAGCACATTTCAGCGTGCATGTGTGTGTTTGTATGTGGGTTGGTGTTTGCCTGGCTGCCTGCCTGCGTGGGCCCATGCATGCATTTGTTCCCTTTCAGTCACTTTGACAACTTCATTGGAAAATGTCAACGTAAACATGGCTTCTGACAAAGAGTAGCAATGTACGGTCTAAGATAGCCATCGTAGGCTCTCTCCTTTCATTTCGAAAGATAATTATGGCACAGTCCCACAGAAAAATTACAACATAGCACATCCAAAATGGAGAGAGAACATTGGCCATGGGACGTAATAAATGAACAGGCAATTATAAGCCATCCCAACCCACAGGTCTAACTTATCAAACCTGAAAGACCAGTAGGCCTATTATAAAAACATTAACATTTTGAGAAGGAGACAATGATTTTGGTAACACATTCACAGCTATTCGGTGCTCTTTCTATGTATGAAAGCTTTCTCTTTATAGTTCACAGAAATACTATACTGTGATGTATGCACCAACCAAATAAAAAATGCAGCTTTCGCTGCCTGCCTCAGTACTCTCAACCAAAATAGTGCACATTCCAAAAAGGAGAGAACTCCCAAATACCCTTTTTCCCCCAATCCGTGTGCACACATTAAGTGCCCCTCTGTAAACATTGCAGGAGGAACATGTCCTCCAAACCGAGTCTTACTGTGGAAGGACATTTCTGAAGACATGATATTTAAATTGCAGTTGTTATTCTGTAACAATACACCGCTGAGGAAGTGGATTCTACAAAGACACGAGTCAGGGCTGTTCTTGGGGTTTTCTTGTAATCCATTCCACTGTAAGGTGACCTATAGTTCTGAACCACAAGAGACAAGTCTCAGAGGACCTCTCTCACACACAGAGCTTCAGTGACGATCTTTATCAGAACCAGACACCCCCAGTCTCTCTGCCAGCAGACACCAGCCCCCCTCACCTGTGTCAATACCACACATCCTTCCCAGACCCACTGTGGAAACCTGGGCACTGTGCAGGCTGGGAAACTCACAACCAACTACCGCTGCTGTGCAGATGGTGCAGAGCCATATCACAGAGACAAACACTCACACAGCGAGTCAAAGTCTGGGCCGGTGCCGTTGTCTCTGCTGACGTGAATCGTTGACACAGACGACAGAATCGGACAAGTAATCCTGGATTACAGTCCAGTCGTGTCATATCCTGGATGCCCTTTAGATGTGGGCGTAACCTCATCCTCCCTTACATCCTCTCCTCTCGTGCCCATCATCGGAGCGCCGTGCCCCTGCATAGATGGAGAAATAATGAGCTCTAGTTGCCTTGTCAACGCTGTCCTTTCTATCGCCGTGTTCTAAGCTCCCGTTCGCCCATTCCCTACCCACCAGGCTCTTTTGTAATCATGGAGATCCAGGAGGCAGATGAGATTTCATATTGTCTGAAATCCTTCAATCTCCGATTGGAAACCAGGAATGGACCTTACTTCCACGCAGGTGACGATAGTAAGGGGATAATGGAAAAGGCCACGCTTTGCCTCAGATCTCAAAGCCATCAACCTGGTAATAACAATGACAATAGATGGGGGAGTTTTATATCGGAGGATTTAACAGCCCTTTATATTGGGTGGAACGAACTCACCCCGAGCAAACAAAAATTATCTTGTGCACAATTGGGTGACTCACTACAGCCAGTTTACACCAGTAAGCTCACCGCACAATTATCACAATTATCACTTTAGGGTGGTTTCCAACAAACTTTCCTAAAGTCATACATCAAAGGTAAGAGAGCATTGGCTTGTAATTATGTAGGTTGGTTTCTGGTTAGGAGAAGTGGTTGACTTTCTGGTTTTGCTTCCAGCCCTCTTAGGTTCATCACTCTACTACATGACTTAAGAAGACACGGTATACTATGACATTTCCTGTGGGGGAGCATTATGCTCCTTGCCCATGTAACAACATGGTGTCAACCACACTCCAAAACAAAAGAAAACTTCAAATTCAGACAAACTGAAAAGTTGTGTTTCCTCATGATGTAGGCAGTCTGCCATGACTAAACTAATGTGTGTGATGTGTAACACAAAACGTCCTCATACCTCACGTTAACAGTATACTTTTTAACTCGGCTTCTCTTAAGCAGTTCCTATGCATGACAGACCATTTTTCAGACTAGCTTTTCGTATATTCATTGCTTAAGTGATTCTTACTTCTAAACTGCCTTCACCTTGTGAATAAAACATGACTTCAAAAAGGTCAAACAGGAATAACTAGTATGGAGTTTCTCAATATTTACTCAAACACTTTTAGAAAGGTTCTACACGTTCTACTAAACTCAAGGGTGTGTGTGTGTAACTTAATCTACAGTCCCAAAAAGGTATTAGACTACTTCATACACTTCATCCCTTCAAACCTCCATTAGTGCTTAATGTACTGCTAATTGAACAGTTACTATAGCAGAGACAGACTTCCAGTTCTGGCAGACGGTTTGGATTAAGTCATGTTTCTCTCCCTATAAATGACTCATTATTTATATTTTAACAAAATAATATATAGATGTTTTTCATCAACAAAAGCAGCTGCTCAAACAAAGAGGGAAAAACACATGCTGACATTCAGAATAACAAAATGTCTCTTTACAGAGCCTGGTTAACTAACGCAGGCAAGCTAACCTCTCACCCAATAGAGAAACAGTTTAAAGAGAGGACTTGCTGAGCAGCAAAATTCCTACTCAAAATCAAATCAACGCAAATTGGTACACATCCAGTTGGAAAATTAGCATGTTTCCAATGTAGGACATGTGGGGGTCAGGATGACACACTAAAATGCTCTGAGATTTCTCAGAAATTACATTTCCCCAGCCTTGGATATGGAGATGCCTCGTGTTTCAATATCTGAGCAAAACATAGATTTACACTTTTTTTTTTTTTAACTAGATAACATGGTTGAAATAAATTCATTTTTGACAGCCTCTGAGTTTCTATAAAACCATTACTCATGAAATGGTTCAGAAAAGACAGAATAAACTCTGACCCTCATGTTCTTGAACCATTGGAGGGTGCACATTAATGACCGCACTACTGTGTGTCAACATGCTGTTTGGATGAATGGATGCAGTGAGGGCCGGGGGGCAGGGGGGTGCCCATACACACTGACATGTCGTGGCCTGGCACGAGCCAGTGTTTTGGAAGGAGACTCATGGAAACCAGTGGGACATGGGCTGCCAGGCAGGCCCGCTACGGGACTACTCTGGTCTGCTAATGGGCCTCAGAGTTTGTGGCTGCCAATGTCGGCCCCACTGATGTGAGTGCCAGAAGGACCAGCCTCTTTCCATCGCTCCACCAGAGGAAAAATACTCCACTCCCGCTGGCCAGCACTGTACAAACACACACCCACTCATAATGATCAAAACATACGAATGCACAGACACAGACATAGAATACTGTACACAAAAGGTGGTGTGGATGTATTGCACATGGAGGAACAAATTTGCAGCAGAACTGTACACTTAACACAAACTAACCCACATAAAAACACAAAGGCAAATTGTCAAACTCACCCGTACCTGACCCTTCAACAGCAGACACAGCCAGAAAAAAAACAAAGCAAGATGGTCTGTTCCGATTCTTGGCGTGTTCCCAGCACAAAAAAACGTCTCTCTCTTTCGACTGATTGGTATTCAAGCCAGGCGTACGGGATCCAAACAGGAAACACTAAACCTCCCGTGAAGAGAAAGGGGGACAGAGAAACAAGAGTGGGAGCTAGCTAAAGTGAAATAAAAGGAGAATGCTAAAAGAGGTTGAGGGGCCCCGAGCCTCGTGGTTGGCCATTTCACAGTCCCACATACTGACTAACACTGACAGGTCAGCTGGAAGACTCGCTGCCAAGAGAAACCCACAGCGGAAAGAGCCAGGCACCAGGCTGCACACACAGACCACACCTCCCGTCACAGCAAAAACTATTTCCTTTTCAATCTGCCACACAATAACTGGGCTGCTGTTTATTGACCTTTTGCATGGGCTTTCATCAGGCAATCAGTTCCATGCTCCAGGTATAGAAATATAATCTTGGCCCTCTGCCCTCGGCTATAAACTTGCCACCTTCCAGTTGGATGGAGCTGCGAACCCTGCTAACCCTGCTTCTCCATTCACATCAGGGTACGGTCAGGGACGTGTAGCTGCGAGCGCCTATGGGACTGTGCGTCTCAGTACTGCCAGCTGTCACTCCTTTCAGAGTTACTAAAATCATCATGGGTGACAATGAGATATCATATCGAAATAATTAGTGGAATAACAAATGAAATGTAATAATGGAGCTGAAAGCCTCCATACACAAGGGGGTCTGGGAGACAATGTTTGTGAATGCAGTGCACACTGTTTAAGTACTCATATCATGTCCCTTTGATTGCCATAGGAACACACATCATTAATATGGGGTGAATGTCAACATAGCATATTATGACATATTGTGAAATTGCAAGCCACTTTCGGATGTGTGGGATACTAAATCCTTATAAAAACATACCAGAAAAAAAAAATTAACAATAGGACTGAATTTTCCAAATTATAGAATTAAGGCGTTTCAGCATCAACCTTTTGGCAAAAAGCTTTTGAGTTGACAGGTGACAGCAACAAATAAATGACTGAAATTGTATCATTCAGAAAGTCCTGTCCTATTGTTTAAAGACTATCTTAGCAACACAAGCTACCTTTCGAACATACTATCGCCTTGCTCCATAGGCTCTTCAGCCATGTGGACAAGGATCTTATATTTTCAGAGTTCATCATTTCCATTATCGTCACTGTCTGTGTAGCTGGAGGTGGAGCTGCTCTATCGATTTGGACTCTCACCATCTTTCTCTGGGACAGGGGATTAGGCGATGGTTGGTGACGGAGGCTCCTTTGTAGTAGAAACATGCCCGTCCCACGTGAATAACGGTGACAGTGCGAGTCCCGTTCGACTGACAAGCGGCAGGAAGCCGGGCGGGCAGGCAGCGGCTTATCTGCCAAAACAGCTGGAGTGCACCGCATCTCCAGCTGTGAGCACCGTCACGACTGAACGACCCCACGCAGAGAGAGAGAGAGAGAGAGAGAGAAACAGTATAACAAGAGGAAATTGGAAAGAGTGGTAGAGGAAGAGGAAAACTGGGTGGGAGGAATCCCACTTTCTCTCTACTTTTTGCGCTCCCTCACCTGGAGATTACACTAGCCTTGTTCTGCTGCTCACTCACGGCTCGTTCCACCTCCTCTGCTGCCATTTCAATATATTCGGCCCGCTCCCAATGTAACACATCCGGAAAGCACAGGATTTCAATTTCAGGCAGCGCTCTGTGCCAAACTCATCTCCGGAGCCTGTGAAGTGTTGACTAAGCAGTGTGGGGCCGCTGTACTGGGCTTTGTGGAAGGTGTGAATGTGAGACCCAGGTGTCACTTTAATTGAGACTGAGATATCGCTGTAGGAGCAAAACAACTGAATTGTGGGTGGACATTTTAACTTTGCAACAATGTATAACCTTACTGCGATAGCTCTCGCATCTAAATAAACTGAAAGTGTCTAATCCCCAGTCACAGCCATAGTCCCGGAGAGGGTTAAGTCCCCAAACTGCAAAAGGAAAACAGTGGTCTGTCTGCTGCATCGGCACACTGGCTCCTCTTTCTGCCATTGTAATGAAATTACAGTGGGCCCCGTCTGATTGATGAAAGTGCCATGTCTGCGAGTGCCTCTTTTACATAAAGGAGAGGCTCTCCCGCAGACTGCAATTCATCATCTGACAGTCGGATGGCTCCATTCGTCTTAATTCACGTCAGACCCAAAAGCAAGGGCCCGGGTCGTGCAGCCCTGCCTCAACACCCCTGCTCGCATTGGGGAGGGGTTGGCAGGGCAATCAAAAGAGTTTAACCTTTAACCCACAGCAGAAAGAGCAAGGCACCAAGCTGCACACACAGACCACACCTCCCATCACATCAAAAACTATTTCCTTTTCAATCTGCCACACAATAACTGGGCTGCTGTTTATTGACCTTTTGCATGGGCTTTCATCAGGCAATCAGTTCCATGCTCCAGGTATAGAAATATAATCTTGGCCCTCTGCCCTCGGCTATAAACTTGCCACCTTCCAGTTGGATGGCCACTCAGCCTCCCTTAAGACTGCTCAAAGAGTGTATGCATTTTTCTGGGTCCAGTAAAAGATAAATCAAAACAAACAACAAATTATTACTCAGATCCTGTGCTTTCCATTTCTTCCTATAGCAGTCCCTCCAATCTATATGAAGACAGGCCTACACCGTCCAAGGGTTGTGATGAGGGGTCATTGTAATAGAGGCCTATTCATCACTCAGGGCCACCCAAACTGCAAGGAGCTTTCCCCAAACATCTTCCAATAACTCTGCCACTTTTTACCACCACGACACTATAGACAGAAATGTCACCCTCCCCAAATAGACTGCCACAATTGAATCCTGATCCAAATACTCACCGGCAGATAGAGAGTAACATGGTGTGATTACACACTACAGTGTGCCCTGCTATCCAGGGTCAGGTAAGAAAAACCCTACCAGCCCGTAAAGAGGAAAGTCTCATCTCTCTAACTCTTGACGGTAAACTGCAGATCAGTGCTATTTGGCATCCTTGGGACGTCTTAACCCTAAACCCTAACCTTAACCACTAACCTTAACCCCTAACCTTAAACCCTAACCTTAACTCCTAACCTTAACTCCTAACCTTAACTCCTAACCTTAACTCCTAACTATTTTAACTTCAAATGGGGTAGGGACATCCCAAGGATCCCGGATAGCACGGACCATAAACTGCCAGCCTTACAGTATGTAGGCCAAACCACATGTGAGAGAAACAAAGACTATGCATTCAGCCCATAATCTACCACGAAAAAAACATGGTCATTTGAAACGTCATTACAATGCGTGACTGTTTCTTGTGACTCATGTAGTGAATAGACATGGTGCTTTAGAAATGTGTTTGCCTCAGCAAGTGAGCAAATACCTCTTTATTTTATTTATTTCGCTCTTTCATTGTTCTTGGCAAGGCAACAGGGTAATTGGCATGCATGCCCTGGCAGTGCACTAGACGAGCCGGGTCTTGAGTTTGGGCACGGAGCACAACGGCTTCGCTATGCCCACGTAATTTGTTTAAAGCTATGATTCAGCTACAGGCAGCGTCCTGTAGGGCTCAACTGATGCAATCCATCACACCGCTCTCTCCCCGCACAACCCCCTGAAGCCAGTTACCACTCCTTACCACTCCTTCAGAGTAAACAGCAGGAATGAGGCGAAGCTAAAGAGGGCTGAGAGGTGTCTAACCAGCCACAACCCCTATAGCCATGAGTCAAGCAGCCATGAGAGAAAAGCAGCAGCAGAAATAAGGGGGTGGGGATGAGGGAGAGGGTTTCAAGGGGATCGAATCTTCTCATTAACTTTGGCCAGGCCTGGGGAGAGTGGGAGGATGAGGTGGAGGGAGGGATTGGTTTAATGAAGACTCCTGCCGTGAGGGTCTGTCTCCCAACTGCGCTGCCCTGTGAGTAAGCTTGGCAGACAGATGGGCTGAGGAATTGATCAGCAGAGACTGTCCACAGAGACCTGAGCAGACAGAGATGATTAATATATATATATATAAAAAATATGGCTTTTTCTTTGCAACTCTGCCTTGAAGGCCAGCATCCAGGAGTCGCCTCTTCACTGTTGATGTTGAGACTTGTGTTTTGCGGGTACTATTTAATGAAGCTGGCAGTTGAGGACTTGTGAGGCGTCTGTTTCTCAAACTAGACACTCTAATGTACTTGTCCTCTTGCTCAGTTGTGCACCAGGGCCTCCCACTTCTCTTTCTATTCTGGTTAGAGCCAGTTTGCGCTGTTCTGTGAAGGGAGTAGTACACAGCATTGTACGAGATCTTCAGTTTCTTGGCAATTTTCCGCATGGAAAAGCCTTCATTTCTCAGAACAAGAAAAGACTGACGAGTTTCAGAAGAAAGTTCTTTGTTTCTGGCCAATTTTAACCTGTAATCGAACCCACAAATGCAGATGCTCCAGATACTCAACTAGTCTAAAGAAGGCCAGTTTTATTGCTTCTTTAATCAGCACAACAATTTTCAGCTTTTCAGCTGTGCTAAAATAAATACATTTCTAATGATAAACTTGGATTAGCTAACACAACGTGCCATTGGAAGACAGGAGTGATGACTGTTGATAGTGGGCCTCTGCACGCCTATGTAGATATTACATAAAAAAATCTGCCATTTCCAGCTATAATAGTCATTCACAACATTAACAATGTCTACACTGTATTTCTGATCAATTTGATGTTATTTTAAATGGACAAACAATTTGCATTTCTTTCAAAAACAAGGACATTTCTAAGTGACCCCAAACTTTTGAAAGGTAGTGTATGTATGTATATATATATATATATATATATATATATATATATATATATATATGTAAATAAGAGTTCCTCTACGGTTATACAGTTGAAGTCGGAAGTTTACATACACTTAGGTTGAAGACATTAAAACTCATTTTTCAACCACTCCACAGATTTCATGTTAATGAACTAACGTTTTGGCAAGTCGGTTAGGACATCTACTTTGTGCATGACACAAGTAATTCTTCCAACAATTGTTTAC
The DNA here is from genome assembly GCA_023634145.1 of Thymallus thymallus. Classification (NCBI taxonomy): domain Eukaryota; kingdom Metazoa; phylum Chordata; class Actinopteri; order Salmoniformes; family Salmonidae; genus Thymallus; species Thymallus thymallus. Next base: position 14,234,581 of record CM042415.1, on the reverse strand, counting down.
AGACAGATTATTTCACTTATAAATCACTATATCACAATTCCAGTGGGTCAGAAGTTTACATACACTAAGTTGACTGTGCCTTTAAACAGCTTGGAAAATTCCAGAAAATTATGTCATAGTTTTAGAAGCTTCTGATAGGCTAATTGACATAATTTGAGTCAATTGGAGGTGTACCTGTGGATGTATTTCAAGGCCTACCTTCAAACTCAGTGCCTCTTTGCTCGACATCATTGGAAAATCAAAAGAATCAGCCAAGACCTCAGAAAAAATGTTTGTTCATCCTTGGGAGCAATTTCCAAACGCCTGAAGGTACCACGTTCATCTGTACAAACAATAGTAAGCAAGTATAAACACTATAGGACCACACAGCCTTCATACTGCTCAGGAAGGAGATGTGTTCTGTCTCCTAGAGATGAACATCCTTTGGTGCGACAAGGACCTTGTGAAGATGCTGGCGGAAACAGGTACAAAAGTATCTATATCCACAGTAAAACTAGTTCTATATCGACATAACCTGAAAGGCCGCTCAGCAAGGAAGAAACCACTGCTCCAAAACCACCCAAAAAAAGCCAGACTACGGACTGCAACTGCACATGGGGACAAAGATCGTACTTTTTGGAGAACTGTCCTCTGGTCTGATGAAACAGGGGGAGGCTTGCAAGCCGAAGAACACCATCCCAACCGTGAAGCACGGGGTGGCAGCACCATGTTGTGGGGGTGCTTTGCTGCAGGAGGGACTGGTGCACTTCACAAAATAGATGGCATCATGAGGAAGGAAAATTATGTGGATATATTGAAGCAACATCAAGACATCAGTCAGGAAGTTAAAGCTTGGTCGCAAAGCTTGGAACAAGCATACTTCCAAAGTTGTGGCAAAATGGCTTAAGGACAACAAAATCAAGGTATTGGAGTGGCCATCACAAAGCCCTGACCTCAATACTATAGAACATTTGTGGACAGAACTGAAAAAGCGTGTGCGAGCAAGGAGGCCTACAAAACTGACTCAGTTACACCAGTTCTGTCAGGGGGAATGGGCCAAAATTCACCAAACTTATTGTGGGAAGCTTGTGGAAGGCTACCCGAAACGCTTGACCAAAGTTAAACAATTTAAAGGCAATTCTACCAAATACTAATTGAGTGTATGTAAACTTCTGACCCACTGGGAATGTGATGAAAGAAATAAAAGCTGAAATAAATCATTATTATTCTGACATTTCACATTCTTAAAATAAAGTGGTTATCCTAACTGACCTAGGACAGGGAATTTTTACTAGGATTAAATGTCAGGAATTGTGAAAAACTGAGTTTAAATGTATTTGGCTAAGGTGTATGTAAACTTCCGACCTCAACTGTAGATACGAAAACAATGTTTTCAGGATCTGCTAATCAAGAGGAAAGGCTGTATTTGAAGTGGATGCACAGGTGAACTTGAGGGATGAGATGTTTACTCAAGGTGCATAACATCAGAAACCCTTCTACTAATTACTTATCAAAACAGAACAACATTGCAGATGCAACACCCCAGAGCGCAGGAGACTGATGAATAAAACGTATCTGTGCAGGTGTGCTCAGGTCAGTATTCCCAACGAATTAAGAAAGAACTGGCTGCCATTAGTTATCATCTCTGCCCTGGTGCTGTCGCTCCACTGTCCTTCTGAGAGCTGTCCTACTTTCAGCCTAGTCTCTGTGTGACATCCATCTTTCACAGACATGACACCCCCCCACCCCCCCCATTCTTTTGTTCAAGGCTCAGAGATGGGGCCCGGCAATTCTGTCATCTGCAGAAGCTCAATACCTGCCTGCACCACTGATAAGCAGACAGGTGCTAGTCGAGGCTGAATACAGCACATGCAGTCACAGGGAGGACGCCTATTTGTACCAAATAACCCAAGCCGAGCATTTTGATTCAAGCCCTGAGGACAGGGAATATGGCTTTTCTTTGTTGCGGCCCAGAATTCAAACACTGCGTGAGTGACCTCTCAGGCTAAAGCTTCCCATATCCCCCCTGTGTTATTGCAAATCTCATGCCAAAGGGGTACAAGGACAGAGAATCTTAAATGTTCCTTTTGTTTAACCTAATGGTCATCTCATTGTAGGTATAATTATATATAGTGTCCCTCAGTCACAATTAGCATAGCACAGAACGATAAACGTGCTACCACACTGCTAATTTGCTCTGTATTGTACGTTTTTGTCAGTGCAGACAGTGTGCTGGTACCTCATTCTTTTTCGGACTAGCAAATATGAGATGGACATTTATTTCAGTAGATCCTCTCTACGACCCTTTAAAAAAGAAGTAGCAAGGAAACAAGGACTGCTAGGCTCCCAGATTCAGAGAGCTCAGCGGTACTCCCTGGGGGCTCTGACAACTCTAGCTGTTCAGAGCACTGTCACCATAGTTACCACTGCTTGGCGCTTATGGCAAATAGACTGACCACAATGGGGCACACGAGAGGGCAATGCCAAACACGCTAATAGCCAGAGGGCACCAGTCTCGCCCTTCTAATGCCATTCAGGGAATGCCAGTTAAGGTTAGTACCTTCAGGAAGTTGCCCGAATGCTCTTTTAGGGGAAATGGACAACTACAGGGGAAAGACTTGCAGGCTGGTTGCCTCTGTCTGTTGGCACAACGTGGAATGTTTAATTAGGCCCTGAAAAACAGGACATCGCTCTCTTAAATGTCACATCCTTGTGAGGAGAAGGGGGACGGCGGTGAGTTAGATTAGGAGAAGGGGGGCGGCGGTGAGTTAGATTAGGAGAAGGGGGACGGCGGTGAGTTAGATTAGGAGAAGGGGGACGGCGGTGAGTTAGATTAGGAGAAGGGGGACGGCGGTGAGTTAGATTAGGAGAAGGGGGACGGCGGTGAGTTAGATTAGGAGAAGGGGGGCGGCGGTGAGTTAGATTAGGAGAAGGGGGGCGGCGGTGAGTTAGATTAGGAGAAGGGGGACGGCAGTGAGTTAGATTAGGAGAAGGGGGGCGGCGGTGAGTTAGATTAGGAGAAGGGGGGCGGCGGTGAGTTAGATAAGGAGAAGGGGGACGGCGGTGAGTTAGATTAGGAGAAGGGGGGCGGCGGTGAGTTAGATTGACTTCTGTGAACTGATTGATGCCAGTGTTTATTTACCTTTCCCTTGGCAATATATGCTCCCCATGCCCACCTTTCCCTCCACCTCGCTCTTTCAGCTCTCGTTCCCCCTCTCTCCCTCTGCCTTTCCGTTCCGCTGTTTACTCTGTGATGTATGGCTTCATTTCAAGTTGGGCTTTTTTTTGGCCAGAATGAGATTACAATCTGTGCAATTGTGCGGAAACAAGATTGATCTATCCAAAAAACGGGAGAAAGACAGCAGTAGTCCTTCCCTTTCTGATGTACCGTATTAACTCCTTACTAAAACATGTTCTGTTGCATTGAACTTCTGATAAGGTGTCCTGCAGACCAGACAGTGCTTAAAACTGAGACCATGGAAGAAGGTAGGAGGAGAGAAGAAACAGAGTGGTTTGTAATGAGAGGCGACACTTGAAGAATGCAGCCGGCAGAGGCATTTTAAATGGCAGGCCTCGTTACCGGGCTGGTTTCATACCGTCAGAAGGGCAGAGACAAAGATAAAGGGAACATTGTTAATGGATTGGAAACACCAAGGGCTGACATGCAGCGACTGAACTAGCCAAAGTCGCAATGGCTAGGATAGAGGATACCTGAGAAAATATCCCACAGTCCATGGATATGTAGACTATTTGAGTTAATTTCTTGGTTCTGAGTAATGTTATACACTATCAAAAGAGTAGCTTGGGCTCATCATTGAATAATTAAGCAATGCAAAAAAAAATGACTTGAAATAATAATTGCCTCCCTCTAAATTCCCACCAAATTAATCAAACAGGCACCAAAAAGATTGAAAAATGAACCATTCCTTAGCAGAGGTGAAAAGAGTATGACTGACTCATAGCAATGATCCGGGGGCAATTTAGCTGTCATAATGGTTCATGCTTGGGTGGGTTTTTCTTTTTTTTTTTGACAAACTTTGAAGGGGCAAATTCATCCCAGAGGTGAGATGCCAGATTGTATGCAATGGCTTTTCATTAACAGGAGTGGAGCAAAGGTAAAAAGCCTGTCAAAGCAATGACTCAGGAGTATGTTCCCAACCTTCCTACCCTCCCAACAGAGGGAGCGCAGCAATTCACACACACTGAAAAAAACGCTTTAACATTCTCAGCTAAATATCATAGAGAGAATCTGAAAAGAAAAAGAAGAAGAAAAAAAACAAAACTGTCGAAGCTCTGAGGAGTTGAATGGTTTACACGCTGGCTGCCAACTCACGTTTCGTCTTAGTGTCACAATTTGTTTGGAGAGTGTCACGGACATGCTAAAAAGAGAGAGCCCTCTCCGAAAGCCTTCCCAATGACTGCAGTTGCTAAACGTCACTCACAATCTTTCAGCCACCAGGGAGGGAGAAAGGGAGAGAACAAGAGAAGGAGAGAGACAGATAGAGAGAGAGAGAGAGACAGATAGAGAGAGAAAGAGAGAGAGAGAGAGACAGATAGAGAGAGACAGATAGAGAGAGACAGAGAGAGAGGCTCATGCATCCTAATTCGTGCCTCCTGTGGTGCTTGCAGAATAATCTGAGAAGAGACTGTAGAGTTCAGGTTTCAAAGATGGGAGATGTCAAGGGATTGGACATATTTTCCCAAAATAACAAGAAAACACAAGACAAGTGTTTGTTGAAGTCTCCTAATGTTCACGTTGTTGTTGCAGAGGCCTGGGTTTGGTTTCTTTAGTTTGATTCAGTCTAAAGCCCTGCTTATCTCCAACTCACTTCCACCAGCACTGAGGAACGTGGGAACTTCTTTCCAAACATTCAGTGGGGGTGGTAGAATGACCCGGAATGATCAACCGGTGCTTCAACCACGCATCTGCCATGGCCGACTGCCAGAGAGCTGACTGTTCAGAAGCAGAATCTTTTGACTCTACAAGTTGCTCTCGTCTTTCGCTCTATCCGAACGAAAACCACAGGTGCCGAAAACCACTCTATATGCAAGACGATGTTCTTCTGTATCAGAGAGTCCACAAATTGTTTATTTTGATGGTGTTTGTGCCCTTCCCTTGGTAGTTGCAATTTTACTTGTTCTAATTTTGAATCAAATTGGCTTATATGAATTCATTGCCTAGCCCACACTGGTATAAAGGCTGTGAGCAAGAACTAATGACTGTTGCAAAGTTATCCCTATCTCAGATAAATGGTGGAATCCTATTATTTCAGCTGGTCATTCAGCTGGATCCTATTATTTGAGCTGGTCATTCAGCTGGATCCTATTATTTGAGCTGGTCCTGTAAAAACAGTGTCTGCAGGTGTTTTGACTCGCTCAAGAACCAGGCGCTAATGTTGAACATGCAATCAAACGTCAATGTGCTTTAAGCATCAAACTCTGTGAATGACAGCGTGGTGAAGAGCCCCTTCTCTTGGCTGACATGGCTGATTTGAATATCAAAACATGATGTAAGACGGTGATTAAAACTCAATTACAGCGCACACCGATGAAAAGTCAATTAGCTTCTGGGAATGGGCTGCTGCCAAGGTGAGTATAGAGGGAGTCGAGAAAGGAAACAAGAGCGAGATAAAGCGAAAAGGGCTGGAGGAGTGAGTCGGAGAGAAGAAGAACCAAGAGACAGATACAGCCGCTGAGGGAGTGACGGAGAGAGCAGCAGTGAATGAGTCAGATAAACACAGGCGTTTGAATTCTGGAGTCAGACTGCGAGCACATTTTACTGTAGAAAAGGATTTCTGTCGGTCCCTTCACAAACCATCCATAAATGATGACCAATTTGCATTAGGAGGAGTCAAATTAAGAGCCCGATCCATTGTGAGACAAGCAGGGCCCTTTTCTGATGAGGCCCCCAAAAAACAAAGCCCCCTTATTTAAATAACTCCATTATACAGTCCATGAGTTCCCTCCAGGCCAAGTTCCTTCTGATTGATCCTGCATTACTTATTTATGCACCCGTAATGACTGTTGAATATAAAAAAAAGGAGAGGGATGGAGCGAAGGAGAGGATAAGGGAGGGGGGGAAAATGTCAGGCATGGTGCCGTGCTGGGCTTTTTGATCACGAGTCTGGAGCCCGCAGGGGAGCGGTGTTTAAATACAGTAGTGGTGACACACCGTCGCAGGAGCCGCACCGCCATGGGAGAGCAGGCTGTGGTTTAACAGCATATATGTGGCACAAATCAGCCGTTACATAGAGCCTCTTTCATGACAAACCAGCCTGCGTCCCCATGGACTGCCCCACCAGAAAATAAATCCATAGAAATGAATATGCGGCAGTGGTGCTGCTTAAACCTTCACATGAATTATGGAAATATGGCTGAAAGTAGTGATACACACAAGGCTCTTGTGCTGAGGAGGTTTTTAAGAGGTTAATGAGAGGGTTAAGACAAGAGGAGATCATTTCAGAGAGCTGCCAACCTGTGGCTGACATGCTTCAAGTGGATATCTTTTGAAGTGTTTGGCTGCTTTTTAAACAGTTCATGGAGTGGAGGAATATTTCAGGAAAGCCTAGAAAAACACCACAGATAGAACAGCAAGAGAACGTTAGGGCCTGGTCTTTAAACACATTGCATTTGTTTGTTACTCAAGATATCTGGCAGAATCCAAGACTGCACACACACGTACACGCACGCGCACACACACACAAGTCCACACAGGGCAATCAACTGAAGCACGCAACCCCAGCAGGACTCCGGCACGCACACACACTCACTCACTCGTCTCCCAGCGAAAACAACCACAGGGTGAAATGTTTACTCTGAGCATTTTTCCCAAGATCTGAGGCCTGGAAAGGTCTGGGAATTCAGACCAGTGTTATCTGAAGAAAAAGTCTACAGGATATCAATTAGGGTCACTGACAGTGCATGGGCCAGACAGCCAGCAGTTTCAACTGTACTCTCGCCAACAGCGCCAATGGCCATTGCCTCATCTGTGTGTGTGTGTGTGTGTTTAATAGAGAATTAAAAACACACTCAACGGGCATGAATCAAAAATTAAGCAAGCCTCAAAATCTGTCCTCCCTCCACATTAGTGTGTGATTGTTTTCTTGTAATACTGGGATTATTTTTTTAGATGGTATGTGAGTGTATAAGACATGTGAGTATTTACATGCAAACAAGTTATTCCTTCCACTCTATGTTTTTATGTGTGCGCACATTTTAAGCCACCACCCAATTACCTCAGGGGACCAGACTTGACGGAGCTCAAAATGGCTGGCTATTGACAAAGTCCATCCTCAACCCAAAAGGAAGAGTCATTCAAGGATTCGAGCTGTTTATATTACTCCACGGAAAATTGCATCAGCTTAATTTGACATGGTTTGGGCATTAGTCAAGGCAATACCAGCAGAAAGCTGCACAGGCATCAGCTGAATATGATTCATGGCTTATCCGGATTCTCCTAAATGGGAGTGAGAGCACAGAGAGGACAACACCATGCACATGTTTTTACTCAGCTTTCACTTAATTACCGCAATAACAATAATCATAGACCCTCGGTGCTGTGGTGAAAAGCTGGGGCCGTCGGTCAAATGATTCAGAGACCAGATACTCTGCAAATGGCGGCCGATGCCTTGGAGACCCTGAGCGACCGCCCATAAAGCAAAGCTTTTAGGAGTTGAGTCAAAACTCGGCCAGGGTGCGCCAACATGTTCCCGCAGCATTACCATTATAAAAAGGGAGGAGAGGAACACACCAGGAGAGAAATAAAATTACACTTAATAAGAGAGAGAGAGAGAGACAGAGAGAGACAGAGAGACAGAGAGAGAGTGACAGAGAAAAGAGTGAGGGGAGAGGATGAAAAGTGCCTGACTTGTTGAACTTGGCATGTGGATGAGTGTCTGTGCCAACAGTGTTCTTCATCCCACTGACTTCTGGGAACCTGTATCTTGTGTGCGTTTAAAAGTTCTGGTTTTAACCCTTTGATACGTACGCTCAAACCAGTGTGATTAGAACACTTCTTTAGAACGTCCAGTTACGATTGACGCAACAGTCAGTGTTTGAGCTGGCCACACATTATTGTGGAAAAAATTTAAGGTAACCAATTTTAGAATAACGCTATAACGTAACACAATTTGGAAAAAGTCAAGGGTTCTGAATACTTTCCGAATGCACTGTAAATACGGTGTGCTAAAGTAGAAACGACAACACGATATTCAGAAACTATAATGATAACGTAATAAGGCACTTACTTTGATAGGAATGCACACATGTCCAAAGTTATGATAAGTAAGGAAAACAACAATGAAGGCAATGCAGGCGCAAGACGGAAACATTTTTTGTTTTGACTGGAGATGCGCAAATGGCTCCATACTTGATCTGGGGAAACACTGGGAAGTGCTTGGGCTCTCCTTGAAGAGACAAGTTTGTCCGGCTCAGTAATGCCTCAATTGTACACAAGAGTGAAATGGGCTACTTCTATGTGAATTAATGAGGTGGAACACACCTCAATTCAAAACTGTTCGAAAATAATTTGAAATTGACAAGTTGCAACATAGCCCATAGATAGTTAGCAGGCAGCGTGCCATGGTTTGAGGGCAGCACAGGTTAACTGCGCTGTTGCTTAACAATCACATTTTGGAACAGTGAGCGCATAAAAAAAAATAATCACACTGGGGTGACCGTTAGAGATATTTGGAACTCACTCGTGAAAAGGTGCATTCAAACATTTCACTGGAAAAGATGGAGGGGAAATAAGCAGAACCACTTAAACTGGCTCTCAAACATTCATTGCCTGGTTGAAATGGCACTGTTAGCTGAGCCCTGTTCTATTCTCCCGATCCAATCTTTACACCGTTCACCACTGCATTGTAGCCAGGGTTGGTGGGAAGTGTTTTGAGATGGATGTGTGAAGAGTCCTGCGTCTGCAGTAAACGAGTGTTATCGATTTCTCTACCACTTCACCATCTCTAAGAGACACTGGGAAGGGCAAAACGATGAGAGGAGGGAACTCAGAGTTACACACATCTTTGTGTTGGTGTCATCATTTAGCTAGCTTTTCTGAAAACCGGTTGGTCTCCTGCAACTCAGGGCAGGTGCCTGCAAGCAGGTAGTGACACCTGTTTCCACTTGTTGTTGTTGGGCGTTCTCCACCAGCAGTTCCAACTTATTTCTTTTTAAGTTGTTGAATGAGTTCCACCCATCCAACAGCCAGATAGATGCAGGCACCAACACATTTGAATGTTTCCAAGATGGCGTAACAGTGCAGACGTGTTTTTGTTCGTCCCGTCTCATGTCCCGTGTAAATAGTTTGTAATAGTTTGTAATTTGTCTCTCTTTCCATATATTTTTTATTGTTCCCGATCTACCTCTCCTGCAAGCCGCCTCACCCAATGTGAAACGGATCTAATATCCTTACTTTTCATTATTTAACTGAACCGCAGTCAGAAGCTAGCCTGCTAGCTAGCTTGCTAACTAGCTACTAGCCATCGCTAACCACTGCTAGCGGTCCTCACCACCGCTCTGCCTGCATCAGCCGCTTTTAGTTCGGACATTATCGACCAGTCTGCACAGCACGCTACCAACCCAGCGCATATCGGACTGCGTTCCCTTCCACTTCACCGGATTTCTACTGAAATCACAGGACCATCACACCGGATAATCACAGCTAGCTAGCTGCAATCGAGTGACTGCTGTCTTGGCTAAACTTCATTGTCCATATGCTACCTAAGCTAGCCGTGAGCTAGGCCCATCTACCGGACAGCCGACGTGTACTAGCTACTCTCCCGGGCTACAGTACCTTTGTCAACCTGCCTGGACCTTCTACTGTCGACACGGAGCCCAGCCGAGCCACCGCGACTGGTCTGCCGACGTAATTGTCAGACGTGGTCTCAACAGGCTTTTCCTCTGCGACGTCGCTGAAGTTTCATCCGCTAGCCCCGGCCTGCTAGCCCCGGCCTGCTAGCACTCTGAACACTGTGCCTCCTCGCTCGCCTAGTGCAGCGCCCATTGAACTGCTCCCTGGCTCACCTCTTTGCTGCTCATCGGATCCTATGATTGCTCGACTTCACAGCTGATGCCTGCAGGACTGTTTGGTTAAATGGCATTTCATTCTGTTTAACTGCCAGGCCCCAGGTCCTGTGTGTAGCACATCACATTTCTCTACCTGACCCTCTTTGTCCATTCATCGCCATTACCCGTCGTTGTCTAAGCCCTCTTAATTAACTGTGTTTGTTTTTATGCCCCTCATTAACTGTGTTTGTTTTTATGCCCCTTTCTTATTCCAATATGCCTTGTCTTTTGCTGTTTAGGTTAGCTATTATTGTTTTATTTCACTGTAGAGCCCCCAGTCCTGCTCAACATGCCTCTGATAGCTCCTTTGTCCCACCCCCCACACATGCGGAGACCTCACCTGGCTTAACTGGTGTCTCCAGAGATGCAACATCTCTCTTCATTACCCAACGCCTAGGTTTACCTCCACTGAACTCACATCCTACTATACCCTTGTCTATACATTATGCCCTTAATCTATTCCACCACGCCCAGAAATCTGCTCCTTTTATTCTATGTACCCAACATCCTGTGGCGCACTGCATTAGCATCGAATAGCCCCCGCGATATGCAACTTTTCAGGGAAACCAGGAACAAATATACACAGTCAGTTAGAAAAGCAAAGGCCAGCTTTTTCAAACAGAAATGTGCATCCTGTAGTACTAATTCCAAAAAGTTCTGGGACATTGTAAAGTCTATGGAGAATAAGAGCATCTCCTCCCAGTTGCCCACTGCATTGAGGCTAGGAAACACTGTCACCACCAATAAATTCACAATAAATTCACAAATTTCAACAAGCATTTTGCTACGGCTGGCCATGCTTTCCACCTGGCTACCTCTACCCCGCCCAACAGCTCTGTCTCTATGGGGGTGCCACAGGGTTCAATTCTTGGGCCAACCCTATTCTCTATATACATCAACGATGTCGCTCTCGCTGCTGGTGACTCTCTGATCCATCTCTACGCAGACGACACCATTCTGTATACATCGGGCCCCTCTTTGGACTCTGTGTTAACTAACCTTCAAACAAGCTTTAATGCCATACAACACTCTTAAATGCTAGTAAGACTAAATGCATGCTCTTCAATATAACGTTGCCCGCAACCGCCCACCGGACTATCATCACTACCCTCGACGGGTCTGACTTAGAATTTGTGGACAACTACAAATACCTAGGTGTCTGGTTAGACTGTAAACTCAACTTCCAGACTCATATTAACCATCTCCAATCCAAAATTAAATCTAGAATCGGCTTCCTATTTCGCAACAAAGCCTCCTTCACTCATGCTGCCAAACATGCCATTGTAAAACTTACCATCCTACCGATCCTTGACTTCGGCGATGTCATTTACAAAATAGCCTCCAACACTCTACTCAGCAAATTGGATGTAGTCTATCACAGTGCCATCCGTTTTGTTACCAAAGCCCCATATACTACCCACCACTGCGACCTGTATTCTCTTGTTGGCTGGCCCTCACTACATATTCGTCGCCAAACCCACTGGCTCCAGGTCATCTATAAGTCTTTATTAGGTAAATCCCCGCCTTATCTCAGCTCGCTGGTCACCATAGCAACACCCACCCGTAGCATGCACTCCAGCAGGTATATCTCACTGGCCACCCCCAAAGCCAACACCTCCTTTGGCCGCCATTCCTTCCAGTTCTCTGCTGCCAATCACTGGAACGAATTGCAAAAATCCTTGAAGCTAGAGGTTCCTATCTCCCTCACTAACTTTAAGCATCAGCTGTCAAAGCTGCTTATCGATCAATGCACCTGTATATAGCCCTTCTGTAAATAGCCCATCCTACTACCTCATACCCATATTATTATTTATTTTTTACTTCTGCTCAATTTTGCATCCATCATCTCTATTTGCACATCATCATTTGCACATTCCATCATTCCAGTGATTATGCTAATCTGTAATTTATTTTGCCACTATGGCCTATTTATTGTCTTCCTAACCTTACTGCATTTTGCACTACATTTGCACTCTGTATATAGATTTTTCTATTGTGTTATTGAATGTACGTTTGTTTATTTCCCATGTGTAACTTGTTTTTTTTGTCGCACTGCCTTGCTTTGTCTTGGCCAGGTCGCAGTTGCAAATGAGAACTTGTTCTCAACTGACCTACCTGGTTAAATAAAGGTGATCTAGAGCTATTTAGCAGGCACACTGAAGCACAAACAGTGGCCACAAAGCCATTTAGACTGAGGAATGGCTGTGGCTAATTGTTTCACTGGTCTAAGCTAAATAACTTTGCCTGTTTTTTCCCTTACTGCTTATGGTTCTAATCCCTTGGGATGCAGTTCTGGGTACGGCTGCAATGGAAGAATTTGACGTTTCTCACGTTTCTCACATACAGTAAATAAATGCCATTACCCATTCTATGGAATAAGCACAAGAGACATTTCTCCGAGGCATTACAGGGAATCACCTAACCTTGAGGAAAGTGTCCTCCGTCTACCTGCTCTGCCCAACGGCCAACTCTTGACAGCTTGATCCAAGGGGAAAACAATCCCATGTTCTATAGGAGTAGGCCAGAAGTCAAAGACCGAACAAAACCTCTGCAAAAGTGTGCTTGACAGGGCAATCTGAGAGTAATGGAACTGAAGTTCTCTACTTAGAGCACAGAGTGCAGAATCACCATGGAAACCCAGATGGTGGCTTGGCAGTTTTGAGCTTTCTGCAATTGAAACCCTTTTGTTTGGAGGACCTTAGGTATGGTGCCATTTTGGAAGTGATTTCCTTCAGGAGTGTGAAAAACCCTGGTTACATACTGTACCTCACTTAAAAGTGACTATAAAGTCAAACAAAATGTCTTAAACAAAGACATAAGAAGTGGAAAGTGGCAAGAGTGTTGGAGGGATGCAGACGGAGAGGGGCGGGGGAAAGAGACATGTTCAGAAGACTGAATAGGGATGAGATTGGAGAGCCCACGTCGTCAGTGAACCAATCACAGGCTTGAAAAGAAAGGAAGAGAAGATGGGGATAAACAATGGAGTGGATGAGAGGGCTAGCATAGGCACGGGAGCAGGTGATTGAAAATAACCACCAACAGGATGAACAGATTGAGAGACAGGCTGATGGAGAGCAAGGCTATGTGTGTGTGTGTGTGTGTGTGTGTGTGTGTGTGTGTGTGTGTGTGTGGAGGGGTTGCAGGTTGCTCCATCCTAATACCCATCACAAAGTACATGGAATCTATCACCTCCCTCACCCCACGGTCTGCCCAAAGTAACCTCCTTTTCCCTCCACCTCTTCATCTGCCCTCGTCTCATCAGTCTGCTCTCATCCTCCTCTCTCTGTGTCATACAGGTGCTCGTAAGGAGGGTGCTTAACCCCTCTCTCAGGCTTGAGCTGGCAGATATGGAAGGAGGGTGCCGGTGGAGCATGGTAGCGGCAGGCAGGCAGGCAGGCAGGCAGGCAGGCAGGCAGGCAGGCCTGTATTGTGCAATATTTGGCCAAATTATTTTAAAAATTATTCAAGCTGGCAAGGTGTTGGGGATCATTGCCAGACAGCAAATTTCAAATCTTGCCATAGATTTTCAAGCAGATTTAAGTCAGACTCTAACTTGGCCACTCAGGAACATTCACGGTCTTCTTGACAAGCCACTCTTGGATTTGTGTTTTAGGTTATTGTCCTGCTGAAAGGCGAATTCCTCTCCCAGTGTCTTGTGTCTGGTGCAGGTTTTCCTCTAGGATTTTGCCTGAGCTTAGCTCCATCCCGTTTCATTTCATCCTGAAAAACGAACCATGTCAAGCATACCCATAACATGATGCAACCACCACCAGGCAGTTACTCAGTGATGTGTTGTGTTGGATTTGCTCACTTTAGGCCAAAAGTGTATTCCTTTGCAATCTGTATATTTGTATTGTTCTTTTCACTTTGTCATTTAGGTCATCATTGTGAAGTCACTACAATGTTGTTGATCCATCCTGAGTTCTCCCATCACAGCCATTGAACTCTGTAGCTGTTTTAAAAAGTGCCAATGGCTTCATGGTGAAATCCCAAAGAAGTTTCCTTCCTGTCCTGTAGCTCAGTTCAGAAGGACAACTACATATTTGACGTGTCTGAGTGGTTTAATACATCATCCAAAGCATAATTATTAACTTGACCATGCTTAAATATATATTAAAATGTCTGATTTGTTATAGTTACCCATCTACCAATCACTGCCCTTTTCTATGAGGCTTTTGTAAAGCTCCCTGGTCTTTGTAGTTGAATATGTGCTTGAAATTCAATACCTGACTGAGGGGCCTTAGATGTTGTATGTATGGGGGACAGAGGAAGGGGTAGTCATTCAAAAATAATATCAAACCCTTTTATTTCACACAGAGTGAGTCCATATAACTTACTACGTGATTTGTTAAGCCACATTTTACTTCTGAACTAACTTAGGCTTGTCTAAACAAAGGTGGTGAATACTTATGCAACAACTATATTTTAGCTGTTGAATGTTTAACTAGTAAAAAAATATATAATTTTCTTTTCACTGACATAAGAGTATTGTGTGGCTCAATGACAAAAAAAGTACAGTTAAATCTATTTCAATCCCACTTTGTAACGCAACAAAATGTGGAAAAAGTTCAAGGGGGTGTATACTTTCTATAGACACTGTATATAATCTGGGATAAATTGGATATTGAATGGAGAAAGGGATAAGGGCCCTGGTGGAAGATGAATGTAGATTAACTAATTTCGCCCAACCACACATATGCAGGGAGCAAGTCGATAATATTGAGTAAGGGGAGGGGATTCAGGACCAAGAGGTTTAGTGACCATGTCCAATCCACCGGTGTCAGCATCCATAGAGAGGTCCTTCATTATGGGACAGACAAGCGGCAGTGGGGGAGGGAAGGTTTGTGAAGCTCTGGATTGCACTGCAAACACAAATGTCTGCAAAAAAATGCAAGGTCGTGGTTCAGGAGAAAAGGTAACAAGATAATCACATACATTATAAACACGGAAATAGGAAATGTGAAATGTCCTGGGAAATGTCCTTGAAATGCACAGCCATATACTAATGGAAAGGAATGGGAGGTGTCAAAGAAAAGTAAGGGATAGCAACTATTTTAGTGTCTGTATTTATTAATGAAATGGGCCTGTAGTACTTCCATATAAATAAGCTCCATTAAAACACAAGCAGAGTGCATTTATATTCCAGCAAACTGCTTGCAATTACCTATTTAGAAGACATACGTTGGCAATTAATACAGCAATCCCCGTAATGCTGTACCTAGGGAATTTGTAACCATCAATTATATGAAATAGGAGAGTAAATGAGATAGAACTTGTAGCGTGCTGCAGCAGTCACAGCATGATCCCACTACCAGTAAACATCCCCCTCAACGCTAACAAATGCTTCACTGGACAAAACCATCCAACTCCACCATAACATTTCCAAAAGAAAGCAAGAGAAATTCAAATTGGGGTTTTGTGTTCTACTGCAAACACCAACAGATTTCACATTGTAATAACCCAGAAGTCCCTTGACAGACAAAGAAGGGAGGTGGAAAAATAACCCAGCTCAGTGGAAAACAACCTACCACTGTAAATCTCCAAGCCCTGCTCCACTGTCAATATCGCTGATCAGACTGGTTCTTCCACATTATGCAGTCTAACTCCAAGTCCATGGCTGCTTGCAGTACCAATCTTTCACATAAACCAATCCATCTAATGACCAGATCAATACAAGCAGTCTCTTCAGCTCCCTGCAAAGGGTAGGCACAAATTTCCACTGGTCTAATGTCTATTGCTCGTGTTTATTGGCCCAAGCAAGTCTGTTCTTCTTATTGGTGTCCTTTAGTAGTGGTTTCTTTGCAGCAATTTGACCATGAAGGCCTGATTCACGCAGTCTCCTCTGAACAGTTGATGTTGAGATGTGTCTGTTACTTGAACTCTGTGAAGCATTTATTTTGGCTGCAATTTCTGAGGCTGGCAACTCTAATGAACTCATCCTCTCTGCAGCAGAGGTAACTCTGGGTCTTCCTTTCCTGTGGTGGTCCTCATGACAGCCAGTTTCATCATAGTGCTTGATGGTTTTTGCAACTGCACTTGAAGAAACTTTCAAAGTTCTTGACATTTTCCGGATTGACTGACCATCATGTCTTAAAGTAATGATTGACTGTCGTTTCTCTTTGCTTATTTGAGCAGTTGTTGCCATAATATGGACTTAATCTTTTACCAAATAGGGCTATGTTCTGTATACCACCCCTACCTTGTCACAACACAACTGATTGGCTCAAACAAATTAAGGAAAGAAATTCCACAAATTAACTTTTAACAAGGCACACCTGTTAATTGAAATGCATTCCAGGTGATTACCTCCTGAAGCTGATTGAGAGAATGCCAAGAGTGTACAAAGCAGTCATCCAAGGCAAAGGGTGGCTATTTTGAAGAATCTCAAATATATGATTTGTTTAACACTTGTTTAACACTTGTTTTGGTTACTACATGATTCCAGATGTGTTAGTTCATAGTTTTGATGTCTTCACTATTATTCTACAATGTAGAAAATAGTACAAAATAAAGAAAAATCCTGGAATGAGTTGGTGTCCAAACTTTTGACTGGTCCTGTACATATTACCTCAACTAACCTGTACCCTATAATAAAATATTTTCTTACTTACGTTTAAAAAAAAAACCTCTGCATTGTTGGTTAAGGGCTTGTAAGTAAGCATGTCACGGTAAGGTCTACACCTGTTGTATTCAGTGCATGTGACAAATAAAATATGTCACATGCACCGAAAATTTGAAATTGACATTTCAAAGCTGACCTAGACATCAAGTATTCTTATCACCCTTCTAACAAAGAGGTAAAATTCATGTAAATCAATCTGTAGAGAAAGATCTGCACTAAAGAACAGGCTAAGGTTTGCTAATTGAATAAGCTAAATGAATTACAAAATACACATCTACTAATGTATCTGTAGTTAACAGAAGATCCTATTTTTTCTACTACACCTTGCGGACCTCTCATGCAGGGTTAGCCCAGGGCAAAGCTGTCTTAGTGACATGTTTAGCTTGGTTCAGCAAATGGCAAAGACCATTAGGGCTGAATCCCACTCTCCACACATCCCAGCATTTTCCTGATCGAGGATGGCAAAAAGCATAATCCAGAGCCTGGGGAGTCCACTTAAACAAATTACCAGGTTGCATGGGCACGCTGCATTCGTTAAACAAGCGAGCAGGCAAGTTATCATCAGGAGTAAGGAGTCCTTCACTGTAATCATTCCTTTATAAATTGAGAGAACCTTCTCAACCGTCCAAGCAACAAAGACTTCTGATAAAAAATTTAATAACGAGACAAATAACTCAAGAGGAAGACACAAAATTAGGACAAACATTTTAGCTTGATTTCCACTTTGTCTGACTAACAAGCACATGGGCACCAACATTTGTGATTCAATTCTTTGAATTTGAAGCCCACCAGATTAGTCATGCCAATTGGTATAACCAGTACGGTATTGTGTTAAATAATTTCTAAGGGTGACAGAAACTATGAAAAAATGCATACAAACATGTTTGATCACAGGCTTGTTAAAACAGTTAACTACTGTTGATCACAAAAAATTGTAAGTGCAATGACCCTGAAAAATCCTTCTCAGCTGGCATGAATCCAATCAAGCGAATTGCTATCTGATAATCTAACTGTGTATGAGCACCCAAAAAGAATGTACATGGTAATAATTGGAGGGATTCTTGGCAAAAGAGCAGCAGCATTCTGTAGAATTATAAACAGTGAGATGTCTCACGATTAATAAATCCAGAGCCAAAATCTTGACTCACGATACAGCCTGTACATAGATAGACTTGTTATGACAGTTCAATTAACATAATCTGACAAGAATGGTACAAGGCAAAGGTATCATCATTACTATAAATTACTAGGATCAATCAAAACTCAAATTCAAATACTCAGAATTTGGAGTTTGTCAGTTCAAGAATTAAAAATACTTAAAAAAGAAAGGGGTTTTCTATTAATTATTTTTTTCTCTGCAATTCACTTGAAATTGTACCTTTCAATTTGGCAGTACCTTTCAATTGGGAAAAATAGCTTCACAGGCCTGCCATCCTTCTGTCACGTTTCACACACAAACACATCTGCCAAACCAGCTATCCCCCACCCAGTACCCCAATCAACAAAACCATCCCCTCGAGACTGTGAACTTCTCTGTGTTGCCTTGGGGAAAGTGCATAGGTAACGTTTGAGGTGACCCTCGGAACAGGTTTTCTAGCAGCGGGACTTCATTCACCCAGCCCACTTTCTCAAGCCTTGTATCCCTATGACTTTGAAGTCTGGCCAGAGACGAGCTTTGAAAAGCCAGCAATCTCCCCACCATGACCAGGCACAGGATTAGCAAGGCCCTGTAGGATTGGGTAGGAGTACAGGGGGTCTTTTTTTCAGGGTAGTGTGTGTGCAAGCATTTCCCCTAAGGACAGAGCTGGGGATTAACAAGCTACTAAGGAAGCAGAGAACAGAAGGAGCCAGCCTCTTTCTTGAGTTCCTCAGAAACCAATTTGTGGAGGGAGAAACTGAGGGAGGCAGCTAATTCCGCCCGCGACCTCTCTGCATCAACTTTCTCTTGTTTTGCTGCTCAGAGTCTAAACTATTTTCTCAGTAAAAGAGAGCTGTGTCTAGGCAGTCAAAGTCCCTCTCCTTCACAGTGGCTTTGAAAACAAGCCTCCGCAGGGCACGGCAGAATGAGAGCCTGAGCGAAAGGGGGACTTCAATGACCGAGCATTAACAATTTACTGTGTGAAGAAAAACACATTTCTCCAAATGACGGCTTCAAGGTAGCGCTGAACCCCATCACTGAAAAAGTGTCGCGTCAAACTGGATTTGAAAAAAAATTCTGAAAGCCCTGAAACTACTGAACACACTTGCATATTAACTAATCGGTCCTTAAACATAACTATCTGACAGCGGCATGTTTTCAACTGGAACTGTGTCAGAGGAGCAGACAACCATTTGGACACAGAACCATAGATAGCTTTCCCACTAGTGTTTGTAGATTAATGAAGTCTTTGTCTTATCTCTGAAAGAAAGAAGCCTGAGGAGTTTGCCCTCTATGCCTTTGTTGAACAGAGTCTCTTGTGGAAATGGAAGATTGGCCTGTATGTGTGTATGTGTGTGGGAAAGCGAGGTGGACGGGCCACATCCAAGTTCAACTGACTTAATAAAGCTTCTATCTACCCCGAGATCTCCTCACCCCAATTATACGCCTGACACCTCTAACCTCACTCCCGGTCCCCAATCCCACATCCAGCTCTTGTCATGCCCCTCCCTTCACTGCTCTTAAATCACTCTGCAGGGCTGGTGAGTGTTGGGCTGATGGTGGCAGTCATTCCCCAGGCTCCTCTCACTGTTTCTGGCTGTTTGAATTCGGCCAGAGTTGGGGCATCGCCTCTGAGAGCCCTGGATGGTCAAGCGGCACGTGAGACGGGAATTATTAAGAAGAGACAAGCTGCTGTTTAAGCGATAGAGGGACACACTCGCCAAAGACTGCATATGTGCAGAAATTGCTATAATGATGCCTCTGTATGTCCTCAAAATGCTAAATAATGTAAATCACTCACTAACAGACACAAAACAATAACAAAGTACTGTAAAATGGGTCTTAGACTGATATTATGGTTTTTGAAGACATTTGCACGGGTTCTACCCTCAGATTGGTCCAAGGTCGAAGCTAGATTGCATCTGGCCAACCATCTGTTTAGACCCATCCCGTGAGATGGCCTGTCACCAGCACACCTTGGCCCTGTCCTCTACTGTCCATGGTCATGGTCGCCAGGGACTGTCAGACCAGACAGGATGCCTCTTCATCTAGGCTACACAGTCACTAGCGGAATCTATAAAGTTGTTTTTTCAATACCCATATGACTGGCGGGTTGTCCATAATTCAATTTGAGCCAATTTCCACCACGGCCTATCTGCTTTTGTCATGCTAATAAATGTATAACATGATAATATATGTCTAATCTACTTCTACAAAAACAAAAAGTGAGGATAATTGAAAGTTATGAAGAGGAGATACCCTCTACATTTCCTCATGAAAATTACACAGCTCTCTAGATTGATTAAAATAGTTTAGAACATCTAATAAATAATATAGGTAATTAAAGGAATTTTAACAAGTGGGTTAATAACCTTTCACACTGCTTCAATTTATCAATCAGTCACTTGGTGCATCCAGCCAGTAGACCTTGCCCCTATCCTATCAAACCATTCTTATCCATAATTATTAAAGATCAAACAGTAAAAAGAAAGTTCATAGCCAGAGCTACAACTCCCAATAAACATTCATCTCACTGCAAATATAAATTCACTGCATTCTTACCTTACCTTTCAACAAACTTGACAGCGGAGATTCAGCCAGCTTACACGGATAGATGAATGTCATTAGCTGGTTTGAATTGCCACCCCGAGTGAAGACATCCACAATCTAAACATAAACAAAAATAAGAATTATTTAAACAGGGACAAATTCAATGACAAATTCAAGAGTGACTTACAGTTAGACATTCATAATACAGCGGGTAAAATACGTTTTTCTCAGTAAATATATTTCCAAAGGTGCTATTGACATGAAATTTTCACCAGATGAAATTAAGTTATGTGTAATAATGTGAAATGACACAGGGAAAAAGTATTGAACACACTTACTGATATTTATTTAATACTTTGTACAAAAGCCTTTGTTGGTAATGACAGCTTCAAGACGCCTCCTGTATGGAGAAACTAGTCGCATGCATTGCTCTGGTGTGATTTTGGCCCATTCTTCCACACAAACAGTCTTCAAATCTTGAAGGTTCCGTGGGCCTCTTCTATGAATCTTGATCTTCAGTTCTTTCCATAGATTTTCAATGGGATTTAAGTCAGGTGATTGGCTGGGCCATTCTAGCAGCTTTATTTTCTTTCTTTGAAACCAATTGAGAGTTTCCTTGGCTGTGTGTTTGGGATCATTGTCTTGCTGAAATGTCCACCCTCGTTTCATCTTCATCATCCTGGTAGATGGCAGCAGATTTTTGTCAAGAATGTCTCGGTAAATTTGCCCATTCATCCTTCCTTCAATTATGTGAAGTTTGCCAGTACCATTTGCTGAAAAGCAGCCCCACACCATGATGTTCCCACCTCCAAACTTCACTGTTGGTATGATGTTTTTAGGGTGATGTGCAGTGCCATTTCTCCTCCAAACATGGTGTGTATTATGACATCCAAACAGTTCAATTTTGCTCTCATCTGACCACACTATATTCTCCCAGTATTTCACTGGCTTTTCCAAATGTTGTGCAGCAAACTTTAAACGAGCTTCAACATGCTTTTTTTTCAGCAATGGAGTCTTGTGTGGTGAGTGTGCATACAGGCCATGGCGGTGGAGTGCATTACTTACTGAGACAACAGTACCTGCTAATTGCAGGTCTTTTTGAAGCTCTCCACAAGTGGTCCTTGGCTCTTGGACAACTCTTCTGATTATTCTTTTCACTCCTCTGTCAGAAATCTTGCGAGGAGCACCTGGTCGAGGCAAATTTATGGTGAAATGATTTTCTTTCCATTTACGTATTATGGCCCCAACAGTGCTCCCTGGAACATTCAGAGCTATAACCAATGCCATCATTATGTTTTGCAACAATTATGTTGCGAAGGTCTTGAGACAGCTCTTTGCTTTTACCCATCATGAGATGTGTCTTGTGTGACACCTTGGCAATGAGACCTTTTTGTAGGCCATCAGTTGGGACTGAACCAGCTGATATTAATTTGCACTGAAAGGGGGCTGGATTGCTTTTTAATTACTGATCGTTTTCAGCTGTTGTCTTGGCTTTCCATGCCTTTTTGCACCTCCCTTTCTTCATGTGTTCAATACTTTTTCCCTGTGTCATTTCACATTATTACACATAACTTAATTTCTGAACTTATTTGTTTTGGTTTCTTTGTATGTATGGATTGGGTTGTTACCAACATCTGGTGAACATTTCATGTCAATAGCACCTTTGGAAATATATTTACTGAGAAGAATGGTGACGTGTTCAATACTTATTTCACCCGCTGTATGTAATGGTCTAGCCAAGAAATAGAACAGCTGCTCTATTTGGTCATTTTAATCAAGATCTGGCTTTTAGCGCAAATTAAGATGTCACATCATTCAAATCCCTCTGTCTCTGGCATGCATCAATTCATATATTGTGAAGCAGGATTCCCATCTGGTACATAAAGTTATTTTAGAACAGACACAATTATATTAACAAATGGACTATTTCTTAAAAACAAGATGCAGCAGATCAATAATATGAGAAGGTGATATTTACCAACCCTGCATAATAATTATGTATAGGTCAACCTACTTCCTTGGTGTCAAAATTGGCAAAGAAATGTCCTCTATACATTGTCTTGGGAATTGTCTATGCTCCCTGACTGACTAGATTTTGTATCTGTAGTTATTAGCAAGCAGGTCAGTCAAGAAAACTGTATGAATGAAGGGCTATTATCATTTCTACACAGTTGGTTTAAGTGATTTTAAAGTATATTGAGTTTCCGGATTCGTATGTTTGATACCCCTGCGCTATTCTATAGCTAGGTTTATAGTGGAAGGCAAACAATTATTAAGTAAAGGAAAGACCTGAATAACCAATACAACTGTAATGTACTCTGGAAATAACAAGAGCAGAAATTGACTACTGAAGTAGTCAACTCTGGTCAGTAAAAAAAAAGCAAGACATTTAAAATGTCCTGTGCTTAAGATGTCGGAACAGAAATTCCATTGACTAACAAAGCAGAAGAGGACAAGTTTCTTTACAGGTTCTTCTCTATTCAGAGAAAGGAAATTAACAAAGGTGCACCTAGTTTACATTGATAATGGGCAGATTATGAAGAAAATCTACTGACAAATCCTAGAGAGTTGGAGCTGGCCAAATCACAGGGCATCTCAGAACACAATCTGTTCTGGCAATCTGCTTAAAGAGAATTAGGCTTCACTTTGCCAGTTCCCCTTTCAGCACAGAGTGGTTTGAGAAAGCTTTGGATTTCTTTCTTTGAATTGTCTACTCTCTGACACAATATGGCAAAGAGATCTTTCAAACAATGAAAAAGAACAACCTGTGGGTTTCGTAAGTGCTTTTGTTCCTCTGGATAGACAAGGCCTTGTTGCGATTTTGGTTAACACGAGGGCCATCAATCACAATTAACATTTTGGACACACTTTAAGTTGGTCATTGTTCTGGAAAATTCCTTCTGCTAGTCAATTCAGCAGAGCCTCAAGAAAGTGCCTTTTCCCTCCCAATGAGCAGGCAATTTATAGTTAGACTGAACTTGGTCGGTCAAAAATCATCTGTGATTCAACGTTTTTGGGGCCATGATTAGAGACCATTGGTCTAGATCCAACACTAGGACGTTATCTACTCTAGACAAAGCGAATAGTGACAAATGGTCAAGGTCGGGTATGTGACCTAGTTCCCCAAAAACACAGCAGGTAGTTCAACCTGTAAAGACATTTTTTTTAAAGCCACTGGATAAAAAAAATAAAAATAACAGACCAGCTGGCAGCCACATGCTAACGCTGGTTGAGTTAAGTTTAAGGTAAACAGACTCTCCATCTTATTTCTCCTCTATTGTGTCAAATTCTATAATAGCTCTGTTTATTTGTACTTTGTTCTATTTTCACTCTGCCCTCAGTATGAGTAAAAAGGACAAGGGCACAAAGAAAGAACATCTAAACTGTAGTGTAT
Source organism: Thymallus thymallus (assembly GCA_023634145.1). Lineage (NCBI taxonomy): Eukaryota > Metazoa > Chordata > Actinopteri > Salmoniformes > Salmonidae > Thymallus > Thymallus thymallus. The sequence goes on along the minus strand of CM042415.1, from coordinate 14,210,833 downwards.
CAATAACATCTGTGGGTTGCGTGATACAGGTGGGCTTCTGGCCAAAATACTACTGTTTTGCTCTTTTTGTAGCAAAATGTTGATCGATGAACACTGTTACTTGCCATCTGTAAGAGCTGTAATGGATCAGTTCAGAATTCAAAACACAGCCTGGGAAAGAACAACACAAAAAAAGTTACATTTTCAATGCTTGTGTGCAGTGGAAATCCAAATTCCATTTCAAGTTCAATGCAATACATTATTAACTCCAAGGCACTAAAAGGTCCCAGACTTCAAATTGCTCCCAAATGCCCAGTAGATTACAGGGGAAGGTGGCACAGTTTAATCAACACCACAGATCAATAAGCCACCTGTTAGGATCATGCTCTTACTATCTGATTGGTGCACTGCGATCAACTCGTCAATGCAATTTCAAAGATATTTGGCTGGAGTAAGGGAAAAAGACGGAAAAAGCTTTCAAGGCTCTTAATATTTTGCACGTGGAGAACAATCTTATTTTACTTAGATAAGAAACTTGCCTCACTCTAAAAGCATGATACCCAAGCCAAGCCAGCATAAAGAGTAGCATAAGACAAACAACACCAAAAAAAAGGAAAAACTGAAATGTAAAATTGGAAGGAAAGAAATATTTGAGATAACGGTGCCAGCATAATCTCTTCTGATTGGGTAACGTGAGTAGAGAGGAACGATTCCACCACAAAGCTAAGGCAACAAACACTGGCCCGCCTGGGCTTCCTCTGAACTGGGCTTCCTCTGAACTGGAGTTAACATGTAAACACCATTACACAATCCACTGCTCGTAATCACAACTTGGTACGTAATCAAGTACAACGGGCCACTGAAATATTTTACAGGATATTTGTTTTATTTGCAACTCTATTCTACTCTTTTCAGAAGCTTCCATACATGGTTGGAAGGACAAACAAGCAGCTCACACACCTGCAGGTTAACATGTGTTGACATCCGCATGTGCGATTCGACATCGATTCTGAACATGGATCTTCCACAGTGAAAGAGGAGACACCACAACAATCTCAGAAGAAACCAGAAAATCTCCATTAACCAGCAAAAGAACACAAATGACAACAACCACAGATCTCAGATCTCGCCAAGTGGAGGAAGAGATGAAGGATAGGGATGGAGGTTAGGAGAGGACAGATTTCTCTACACAGACCTGGCAGCAGTTTGATTAATCACAGAGACTAAAGCGGAAAGACTTAGCTGCTCATTATCCCGGATCAAGCCCCAGTGTTCAGAATCAGGACCAGGGCTCGGCATGAAGATATTAGGATCATCTACAGCTGTGGACCACCATGTCACTGCGGGTGGTGCCCATTGTCCACCCCAGTGTGGTATTGTGGGTCAGTGTGGTATTGTGGGTCAGTGTAGTACTGTGGGTCAGTAAGAGTGAAAGCACAAGGAGCACACCCACAGTCCAGTAGAAGGGAGAGGCATGTCGTGCCTACTTGTCTCTCTCCATTCCTTCACCACATTCCCATACTGTTGTTAACAGTGGGCAGGGGTAAAAGACCTGACATCCCTCCTCCCCCTAACATGGCCTCTTTCCCCAGACAGCCACGAAGAAAATCAATTAGTATTCAGGTCAAGCCACAACTCCACCTTAACTCCTGACCCCTGACCTCACCCAGTTCTCCTTAGACCATGACGGGGGTTTGTCTGTGCTGCCTGTGTCAGGCTTTAACAAAGTACTTGTGTCAAGGGGAGGAGCAGCGGTCTAACCCTGTCAAGGCCAACACAATCAATCCAGCGGAGGAGTTCAAGGTGGTCTCACCCACACCTGACCCTGACGCTGAAACCATGGCGACAAGCTCAGCCAATGATTTTGCCGTCAAACCGCCACAGAGAGTGTCTGAGAAACAGTCCAGGATATGCTCATGTTTCAGGGGTGGCACTGGAGGACACTTTTTTTATTATTATTATCTTTGCTCTAGTTTCTACAACAATGTGCCATTGCATAGTCTAATCTGGAAGGCTGAACAACCCTGCTGCTGGTATAACTGGGGACCGGGGCGGGGGGGGATATTAGCATAATTACACTGGGGAAAGACCCATGGAACAATATTGTGGACACCAGGGAGCAAGACATTTAGCCATTGTGCTCCTTCCACCATTACTCCATTAATATTGGAGAATAATGCCGGAATTCAGACTTAGTTTAACCGATGGTGCATTTAGTATAATAATAACCAGGCCGTGGACACAGTGAATCTGATTAGAAACCCTGTGCTGACACCTCACCATCCTCCCCCCCGTTGGGGTATTATCATGCTAATCTAAAAAGAGAAAAAAAATACATTTGACTGAATGGGAAATATAGGAGGAGGCAGGGACCTCGGAAGCCAAGTGAACACAATGCCTGCGCATTCAGCCTAGTCTGCCAAAGCGAGTGTGGGAGACAAATGGACATAGACATAATGCTAGCTGGTTAATTAAAAGAACATAATTAAAAAGGTCTTCTGTGTGAATGGTTGCCTCAATGCAATCAATGACCTGAGTGTCCAATACATGTTTCTCAGAGCTCAGTCAGTCTCTCCATTACCGACTCCATTAGCACCTCAGAAGTGTTCCGAGAAGAGGGAAAGACAAAATGGGACAAACTACAGGATATGTAGTTCATTATAGTGGTGGAGGGGGGAGGGGCTGGCTGGTTACATGAGACAGGATTTTCATTAACCTAGTCAGGTAATGACACGTCGAACTCCCTCATCTCAAAGAAATGTTCTTATCACTTTTTCAAAATCAGACAAACGTCTTGACATACTGTTTGTTGGAACATTTTGGTGACCATTTAATAGTCACGGACACTGACTGTTATTATAGTAGTAGGTATGGGAACCATGTTTAGATTGTGACCGTGAGGGGGTAGGGGTCATTTCCGCTGTGGTGGCTATTTGGTCGTTTTCTAATTAGGGGACTAAAGATATACCCGTTTTACCCCTCTCTCTCTCTCTCTCTCTCTCTCTCTCTCTCTCTCTCTCTCTCTCTCTCTCTCTCTCTCTCTCTCTCTCTCTCTCTCTCTCTCTCTCTCTCTCTCTCTCTCTCTCTCTCTCTCTCTCTCTCTCTCTCTCTCTCTCTCTCTCTCTCTCTCTCTCTCTCTCTCTCTCTCTCTCTCTCTCTCTCCTCTCTCTCTCTCTCTCTCTCTCTCTCTCTCTCTCTCTCTCTCTCTCTCTCTCTCTCTCTCTCTCTCTCTCTCTCTCTCTCTCTCTCTCTCTCTCTCTCTCTCTCTCTCCTCTCTCTCTCTCTCTCTCTGAGATGAAGCATTAAAGTAATATCAGGCTCTGCAGGTGGAGACTTGTTTACCTTGAGTAGTTTTTCATACTGTCAGTCAACAGTGATTGCCCCTCAGGGAGAGACTGTCGAGGTAGAGAGATAATGTGGGAAAGCAATATCAAATGAAGCCGCCTAGGATGCACTGGACATGTGGAAAGAGAACCTGTGTGTGTGTGTGTGTGTCAACACAAATATATGTTTACTGCATCTGTGTAAAAGATTAAACACATGGTAAACATCGTAACAACCATTATAACACACACACACTCAGCTGCGTGGATGAGTCACCACATGGTTAACTGATACACACCCGTGGAATGGGATGATAGCAGTGAGAAGGGGGGGGGGGGCAATTATACGCACCCTGGCCGAGTGCCCAGGGTAGAATTATATGACACTAACCCCCTGGACCTCTCCCCCCACAGACCGGTTTAAAAATAACTCTGATTCAGGCGAAAGGGTCTGGAGTTCTGAGAAACCCAGGAAAATGACCGCGCTAGGAGTCTGTTACTGAACTAATGTTGCACCTCGTCCAAACCAAACGACTGATATCATTATCACCACCCAGAGATGTATACCTATACTGTAAAAACCAGCACATAAACCCAAACTCACACATGCATAAATACACACACATCGAAGTTAAACAAAGCGCAGACTAGCATACACTTGAATGCGATCCATTGTCATCCCTTCCCTAAGGGGCTACAGTTGAAGTCGGAAGTTTACATACACTTAGGTTGAAGACATTAAAACTCATTTTTCAACCACTCCACAGATTTCATGTTAACAAACTATAGTTTTGGCAAGTCAGTTAGGACATCTACTTTGTGCATGACAAAAGTAATTCTTCCAACAATTGTTTACAGACTATATCACAATTCCAGTGGGTCAGAAGTGTACATACACTAAGTTGACTGTGCCTTTAAACATTGGAGTGGCCATCACAAAGCCCGGACCTCAATCCTGTAGAAAATTTGTGGGCAGAACTGAAAAAGCATATGCGAGCAAGGAGGCCTACAAATCTGACTCAGTTACACCAGTTCTGTCAGGAGGAATGGGCCAAAATTCACGCAAATTATTGTGGGAAGCTTGTGGAAGGCTACCCGAAACGTTTGACCCAAGTTAAACAATTTAAAGGCAATGCTACCAAATACTAATTGAGTGTATGTAAACTTCTGACCCACTGGGAATGTGATGAAAAAAATAAAAGCTGAAATAAATCCTTTTCCATTCTTAAAATAAAGTGGTGATCCTAACTCACCTAAAACAGGGAATTCTTACTAGGTTTAAATGTCAGGAATTGTGAAAAACTGAGTTTAAATGTATTTGGCTAAGGTGTATGTAAACTTCCGACTTCAACTGTACATGTACAGTACATACTACAAGTCTTTATAGACCCCAGCCAAGTTTCCAGTAACAAGGTCGAACAAGACTGCTATTTATGGTTAGTTGAGAAATTTGATGCAGGGTTTTGAACAAGCGAATAAAAACCCAATTGGCAATATGCATGTCATATTACACCAATGTGTGACAGACTAGCATATTTATTTTTCAATAGTCACATGATACCATTCAAAAAAAAGAAACTAAGCGGTTTAATCAAAACACTTTGTGTAAATGAATGCCAGGCACCTTTTGAGTGCGTGCAGAGCCTGAATTGGGTATGATGAGGCATTACTGCATGAAGCAGCGGCTTTAAGCGGGAAAAAAAATCTTATCTTAGGTTTTTAATTTCCTGCTTCATTTCACATTTCAGGCCCATAAAAATCCTAATTTCCAAAAATTGCAATAAGCTACTTTGAGACATGATCATAACTCAGAATAAGTTCTGCAGAAGCTAACCTCTAAATATATTTTTCTCCCATACAGTTATTGCTTTACGGTATAGGCTATATCTGTGACAACCGACACAATAACTGTGCCACAGATATTAAGAACACAAACAAAGACTATTAGGGGGGAATTCCAAGCAGAGCGTGTGTAAATGAACGTAATGCCCTTTTTAATGCAGCTTTCTCTGTACGCGTATTCTGACGTGACAATAGCATGCTATTCAGCCACTATTCGTTTGGTGTAGAAATCAAAAGATATGAAGGTGTGGCGGAGGTGTCCACAGACACACTGTATTCTGACCTTGACTGAATTCTGTCATAATTCCAACGCCTTTACACGCAATGAAATTATGAATAAGGTTCTTTTTTTCCCCCGTACATTGTTAGTTTACCTTTCTTTCCTCTGTCAAGTCGGTGTGGTTGATCCTGAGGGTCGCTAGCAATAGGCTAACACATTACAAGTTGTGCAATCATTTGGGAAATGTAGCCTATTTGAATCATTATGGAACACAGACCATACGTATATCTAAAGAATATATTTAGATGGCTTTCTTTCAAATCAACCAGTTCTCTCAATATACAAGAGTGTACAAAACATTAGGAAACACCTTAATATTGAGTTGCACCCCCAATTGCCCCTTAAGAACAGCCTCAATTCGTCGGGGCATGGACTCTACAAGGTGTCGAAAGCTTTCCAAAGGGATGCTGGCCCATGTTGACTCCAACAATTGCAAAATGAAAAAGGAGATCCGCACACTCTAAGAGCTCAGATGCAATAATTTAATAACCTAATAACCAACGTTTTGACAGACAAGCTGTCTTCATCAGGGTATAATGACAAACACTGCGGGTCACTAGTTTATATATAGTGTCAAAGGACACACACACAGGTGTCTGTAATCATCGCCGGGTGTGGCCTGATATCATTGGTTAATTCACAGTTGTAAACAGAACATACAAAAAACATGAATGGATAGGCCTATGGCTCCTTAGGCCTACAAACATTTACCATGAATAGAAAAATCACTGTAAATCACAAGAATGTCTTCAGATTAAAGTCTACGAAGGAAGCAAGAGTCTTTCAATTAAAGATCCAGGCAGCCTCTCTTTTTAACAATAAATTGTCGAGGTCACCTCCTCTCCTAGGGAGGGTGACGTGTTCGATGCCGATATAACGTAGGGCTCCCGAGTGGCGCAGTGGTCTAAGTTTTTGCACCTAATGGTCGAGTTTTTGCACATAATGGTGCTTCGTTTTGCCCACATAGTTTTTACCACAAGGACAAGTTCTAAGATAAATAACAGCTTTAGTGGAGCACGTGATAACACCTATGATTGGGATCGGTTTCCCTGTTTGGGGGTGCCATTGCATTAAGGGCAGCCATTACACTTGTAGTTTCCATCTGGTAGAGGCGGAATTAGACATTGTGCAGGGATATTTTGGGATGTTAAATCAGAGTTTACCAATTGATCTCTGAGGTTTCTGGCCCGCGAGAATACGACCAAGGGAGGGTCCGAAAACACATTACGGATACGGTCATCGGATCTTAGAATGAGCCAACGTTTGTGAACGATTCCCTTCATTTATTTAGAGCACTTTGAATAGCGGGTAGTTAGAACGTAAGAATGCTTCTTTTTGCGAGCCTGTCCGTGAAAGAGATCATGTCTCGAATTTGTTTTGAATTTTCTCTATGGCAGTATCAATCGGACCATTTTTGTACCCCCTCTCCTTGAATTTTCTTTGCGTCTCAGCCATATTTCTGTCCAAATCTGATTGGGGATAATGTTCTATACACTGATCTTTACAGGAAACCTACTGATCGTAACAGTTTGTTGAGGGCAGAAGATCAAGGAAACTGATTTGACAGATTGCATAGTAAATCTCAGGTGCTCAGAACAAGAGTTAAGAAAAGCATGGAATGCCTGGAGCTGTTAAGCGTCGCCCCTCCATAGAACAAAATGCTTCCCGCAGTTGTGTCTAATTGGCTGGTAGTGGATCTCTACTTTGAATAGCTCATCTCAGCACTTACATTTTTTGTCTTGCCCATTCACGCTCTGAATGGCCCAGATACACAATCCATGTCTTAATCGTCTCAAGGCTTAAAAATACTTCTTTAACGAGTCTCCTCCCCTTAATCTACACTGATTGAAATGGATTTAACAGATGACATCAATAAAGGATCACTGCTTTCACTGGTCAGTCTACGACACGGAAAGAGCATGTACACTGAGTGTACAATGTTTTGTACACAGTGTATATTCTATTGAGTCTGTAGAGAAAATTATAATTTAAAAAAGGTACACCGTATTTAAAGGGTTTTCAGAGATTTAAATAAATGTATTCAGCATCCGGAAGGGAACCGCACCTGCAAAGCCCGTTACGCACCTGCATACGGTAAGTCTGAATACCAAGTACTGAGAAGTGCCTAGGAAAGGCTTACATTTCCTGAGTCTGAATCGCCCCTAAATGATCACATGTATTATGTGGCATGAATTATGGATTTTAAGATGATCAAATTACATTTTTGTTGATCTCTCCCTCTCTCACACACACTTCCTGCATGCTAAGAAATGGTGCGTCTATTTCCAAGAACACACTCCCACATTTATATTCCTGGAATGTGGTTCGTGGATAACTTTTTTTTTCTTGCAGATTCAGTTTTCTACTTAAATGTTAGCCAAAAAATATATATATTTTGAAATCATACAGGAACTAGGTGGTTTTCAGCTAAAGTCAAATCCATTGCATGATCACAAAAATAGATTATACAAAAACTGTATGAATGCGCCACCAGAAACAGAATGAACTTAAACCAAATATAAGTATTTTGGATACAGCTAAGCCCAAACATCAGCAAATCCAAAGTAAACATTCATTGACGTGGAGGGACGCATTTCTTCAGTTTCAGCATGAGCAGCTAATCAATGAGGCAGGGTGGAGGGAGGCTGCCCTCATTGTGAAGTGATTAAGAGATAACTTGGAACACAAACCACTGCACCTTTAGCCCCACTAGGACTGCACCAATCAATAATGTGTTCCAACAACTTACGGGAGGGCTTGTTTCATTAACCTGCATTCTATGAGAAGAAGAGCGATGGAGTAACAAGATTGTGGCAAAACATGTTGCTTCCTTTATTAAGTAACCAATGGGAAAGTGTTTTGATTCAAGTTTACTGATACCTATTGGTACTGCATGCATATAATAGTATCTCAATGCCTGAATATTGTCATATAGGCCCTTGAGCCCCTTTTATGGTACATTGGGGGCTCTGGGGGATTGTGGGTGTCATAACTGAATTTGAGTTTTAAAAAAGGCAATGGTCTTAATCATTGCTCAGTAATCCTCAGTGATAATGAGACTCAATGTGTAAATGAAAAAGTAGCTTCCTACTCAGATTAAATATGCACGAAAGAGGAAGAAGTTTCATCTCAATACGATGTATTTCTTCCCCAAAACTCTTCTCCCTTACCAGCCCTGAGGGTACCGAGCACAATCTTCCAGTCGCACTAATCAAACAGCCGTGTGTGTGTGTTTGTGGCCAATCTCAGTAGAGGAAGACAAAAGGTTATGGAATCTACAAGGAAATACTCAAATGCAGATTGAAGCACCTTCCCAAATCACAGAATTACAAACAAACATAGACAAGCCACTCTGACAGCATGACTTAGATACTAATAGAACACAAATAAAAATGTTCACATACAAATACTATTTTAAGGGTTGGGAAACTACTGACCTGAATACATAAATATGACACTATCTGCTGACACAGGCTTTATACCCCCTGTAATTGCTGGAAACCTACAACTTCAGTTCATGGAGCTTAACCAGACAGTTACCCAGAATTCTCGTCCCGTGGCTGCTGCGGGTTAGCTGAGCAGGCTAAGACCATGTTTGACAAGGGGTTAACACTGCTGAAAAACACTTCATAAAACCACAGGAAGACAGCCAGTCTGGAAAGGAGGACCGAGGTTGTCACTTGTCCAGAGTGTGGTTTACAACCTTTTTTTTTTTTTTTTCCTTTTTTTTTTCATTCTACCCTTTGGTTGAACCCAGGTCTTTTTCCTCCAAAATGTACACATTCATCAGCTCTGGTATAATTACCTCTACTGTGCTAACCGCAGCGGTGTGACAGGAGGGCAGCCATCACTCACCAGTTTTTAGAATCAAAGCTAATTACTGCCCTGTCAAGGACTCTATTTAAATGACTGCTACTGATGGGGCTAATAGGATAAAACAGTGTCAATATTGAACACAGTCAATTAAATCAGACATTTATTTTAGGCGTGCAGGTCCTGGTGTGAGTGCTGAAATTAAACAGATTAACAGAGAAAAAAACCCCAGATGTTTTGAAAAGAGGTAATATTCAAACCAATAATAGAAAGTGCTATAAATTATGCAAAATCTACGATGACCAAACACAGTGAAGCTTAACATTGTGATGAGGACTCAGTAAAACAAGTTCCTGCATTGTGAAGAGCAAACAGCTGAAACACAGTACAGTACATTCCCCCTGCTGGTCCCGGACAATGATTGAAGACCACCTTCAGCTGCCATGCCGAACCCACGAGGCTTTCCTCAACCTTCCATTTGTAATGCTTGGTTCAACATGTTAATGTGATTTTCTCCCACTGTCCGTTGGAGGGTCAGACCTTAATGCCAAGGCCTGGTGGTCTCAGCAGATAGCTGGGACAAGCCTGTCCCATGTCAGCCTTGGGTTATGGATGATGGGGAGGCTCTGGGGCTGACAGGTAATAATTCACTCCCCAGGGTTCCGGGACCCGTCACTGAACAGAGGCAGGCAGGCAGGGAGGATTGGTGGAAAACGGCCTTGCAACCCCTTCATTTCCTTACTTTCCCACTCCCCCCTAAGCCAGATGTGTGGTTCCCATTGGCTGCCCAGTTGCGGTGGGTAACTAACTACCATCAGTGCTTCTCTAAGGTTCAGTGCCAAACAAAGTACCATATGCTGGGGGTGGGAGGCAAAGATTTACTGTTGCTTCCTCAAGCCAAACACAGTAACACTGCCCATTTTTTTCCACCAGGCCTCCAGTGCCATAGATAGTACTTCAGAGTCACCTCAGACAGATGTTTACTGTCAATGCAACACACTTACAATGCTTTAAAAAAATATACTATACAAGTCATATTGATCTCAAAATGGAAGTTATCAACACGGAAGGGACAGATTGCAGTAATTCAGCCTCTGCAATTAATATGTGCCAGGGATCAGGGCTCTCTCAGATTCACGACCAGAACCACTTAATATAATATTATAGATAGTATAATGGTGACACAGTCTTCTGCAGAAGACAGTTGACTCGAAAGACAGTTGACTCAAAAGACAGTTGCTTCTCTAACCAGTACAGTAACTTGAGTCTGGTCCAGTTCTGACGTGCGTTGGAACAGTTGGAGAGACAGCAGAGTTGGATGAGGGAATATCTACATCACAGGGGTGACCGTGGGTTGGGAGGTATAGACTACACTGTACATCCCACAGGACCATAGTCCTGGGCCCCTGGGACGGAGCCTATTTCTACCCTCATTACCCCGCGGACCATTAGGGAGACACAGCCATCCACACAGCACAGCCCAGCACAGCAGCAGACCTCCCGTCATTTAATACAAAAACTACAGCGTCATCGGAAATTGGAAATAAAATTACGCCCTGGTCTAAATGCACCATTAGCCATGCTAACCGAGAGGCGGCTCTTTCAGGGCAGAAATGAGAGCCGGACAACATGCAATTTGCGAGCCGACGTAGAGGGAATGGGCCGACCAACACTCGCTTCTCTCCACTTCAGTCATTTACAGCCGTCAGCCACCAGCCAGCTAGACTTGAGTAACTTATTGAATATGGCTGGGTAATAAGAAAGCAGGGGTGTGTGTTTCTGTGGGTAGGAGGAGAGAGAGAGAGAGAGAGAGAGAGAGAGAGAGAGAGAGAGAGAGAGAGAGAGAGAGAGAGAGAGAGAGAGAGAGAGATAAAAAGAGAGTTCAGAGGGGGCATACTGGTTGGGTAGGAGTTACAAATAATATGATAAACGTATTTTTCAAAACGATCAATCCCGAAAAAGCAACAAACCAGTGGGATATTCCAACACCGCTGAAGGGAAGTAATATCCCCACTTGTTGAATAGGCTATCACATCTAATCCACCTTTAACCGTGTTGTCATTTTCTTTGACAGATCAGCCCTGAGGACAATTCACCAGTAAAAAAAGCAATGATACCAACTTTGATTTCCGTTTTAATATGTAAAAGATGGGGGTGAATATTGTTTTTAATCAAATTCCTGCGGCAAGAAACATTTAAAAAAGGAGAAAAACAATCTTGCTTGTACTGTAAGATAATGATACCCTAGAGCTGGTGAGTTTTGCACCAAATTAACATGAATAATCACACATCAACATCACCAAAACTACTGTGGAGGGGAAATACAGTGGCAATAAAGATATGGCTTTATGTTGGTTGCGCATGCTACCAGTGGCGTCATGCCCATAGGGGGCACAAAGGCAAGTGCCGCCTCAGATTTGTAATGTTTGTTTATTTTTCAGATGTCAAATTAATTACTAATCTTACATTTTAAGATTGGTAAGTGGTTCCATCCAAGGTACAAAGATGTCTAGTGGTGTAGTATCGTCAGTGGAGGAGAGAGTGTAGTGACACACACAGCGTTTGATTAGATGTTAGCTGCCGGTGCTGGGCAGGAGCTATGTTTGTAAATGAATGTGATCAAGCTATGTAGCCTATTGATTCCTTCATAAATGAATAAAACAAAAAATGTTCTGTTGTTTGTCTGTAAATCTAGCCACCTAGCAATTTTATGAAGTTGGCTTTACCTCATAACCATCTACCAAGCCATTTCAGGCTATCAATCAAGTTATATTAGATGCTTGCCTGCTGGCAAGGTTGCTAGACTTTAGAAAAGCAAGCAATTACTAAAATGTACTGAATAAGACACACATACCAAGATGAGCAGAGACATTATTATTATGTTATTTATTTTGGAACCAGCAGTCAGGAGGATACAGACAGCTCAAGAGGTATGCTTAAATACCCCACTCTGTTGGGCATAGCTAAAATGATTCTAGAGAGCATAAAAAATAGCCTATTTATGTCTCAATCCAAATCTGTAGGCTACACACACTGTCACTCAGACCTGTACCTTCAATACGGAACTATTGGACATTATTCTCCCTACTTCGACACAATATTCGCTATTATAATTTGGCTACTATTTATCAAAACGCATGAAAGAAAACTCATATCAACATGTAACGAGAATCCCTTTTATTGAGAGCCTCTAGCTGTCTTTCAGGCTATAAATATAACAGTGCATAAACTCAAAAACCATTTTAAAAAAATCTAAGAATCAAGTTCATCAGCCTAAACATACAATCAAATGCACCATAATTTGTTCATTGCATTAGGACAGAACCAGCAGGACACAGGCTGCAGTTGTTGTGGAAAATTCAAAGTCATCCACAACTAAAATCACCTAATGCGCATTTTAATTAAGCAGCTGTCAAAATGACAAGACATTGGTCTATAACATAAATCTGGTGAACCAATAAGGTAAATCAAGGCCTACAACAAGTTTTTTTTTCACACCACACAAAGGACTGCGCGAATGCGATTCTGTGAAATCACCCAACTCGATACATCTCGGCGCACGCAGTTATGCATTCCAACTGACTTAAACTGGCAACAATTTTCTACAAACGCGATCTTGTATTCACACTGTTCAAATGGCCGAGTGAGAATCTATGACAGCGTTAGAAAGACACGTTTGGTTGCAGGTCTATTATATAGCCTATTCGAGTGTCATTTTAATTTATGTAAACTATAACCCACACATACGTTCGTCTGCACTACGAAACACAGTCATATTCAAAAACGGCTAGAGTATTCCTTGTATACTATTTGCATATTTATTTGATGAGAAATGATCATATCCCATGTTGAAAATGATCGAGCTGAAGCTGATGGTTTAGTACAAGGTTTCCCAAACTCGGTCCTGCATGCCAAAACGGGGGGGCTGGAGGTAGGTGGTCTAAACTTGCCAAACTTGTTATTAGTGGTAGGCCTTCCTATAACGACCTACTTAGACATCGTTTTGTTTTGAATAGCCCAATGTCATCTATGTACTATGTAGCTACTGGGGCAAACTTATTGCACCACAAAATATTCAGAATGCGCAAGTTAAATGTAGGTGCAGCAACCGAGGCAGTCGGCTACTGAAGGAGAAAGTGCCATAGTAGAATTCTTACCTTTTTCTTTCGTTTTGGTTATCTTGTTTCGTTGACAATAATTCGATTCTTGCAGGACAGAGACCAGTGTTACAGAAGCGTTGAGACAAGATTAGATATTTCTTCCAAAAAGGCTTGTATTCCCAGAGCGCGAAAGAGCGCCCCTTGTCATGACAGAGACCGACGCACGCTAAAGCTGGACTGCAATCACAACATACCTCACCCAGGGAAGAGCAGCATCGGAGAATACACGCCCTAGTGTGTTGAATTGGCAGGCAGTCGGTCCAATGGCAGGGGGAAGGATAGTACCAGACCTTGTTTGAGACGTTATTATATATTATTCGTTTTTTACCTTGTTTGAGACGTGTTTTGTTCAAACCTTTTCGTTTGACTCCTCCCTCCACATCTCACTTTTGTCCTGTTGTTGCATGCCGACACATCTGGATCCTTGCGACCCGAGCCTGCAGCCTGTCTCTCCGCCAATGAGATTTCAGACAAGGCCATTTAAATTGAGATATCATTGACCTTCTTTCTGAAGGGGGTTACTTTGCTCCGAATATAAGATAACTGAACAAAATACTTTAATTCTGTCAACAAGGTTCTCTGTTGCCTTCAGTTATTAACATTGTTGTCCAAATATTAAATTACATGGACCTAACTTCCTTATACCTCCCTATAATTACATGCATCATGTCATTATAATAGCATTTTCAGTTTTCACATTAAATATGTTTACAATAGTGTCCTTTGTATTGTAATAATAGTTTAACAATAAAACGATTCTTCTTCAGATTATCATCAAAAAAAGCCACCTAGAACTAATAGGCTATGCATTTAATTTCTATTTTCAGTAGGCCTTTAGGTTCAAAATGTATGCAGCCTAGCGTACAGTATTTAATGGTCTAAGTAGATTTGTCCTATCTATGTTGACAGGCAGGGAATTAGGCAGGAGGATGACAGAGTGCATAATGAGGGAACCAGTAGGGTTAATTGGTGAAGGTAGTTATACTGTAGGAAGCTATTGCTCCCCTACTGGGGTATTCTAATGAGATATCTGCATAGGAGAGCCTTGCTGATCATTATACATGATCAAACTGCAAATCACTGTCTAGTGGACATAGTAATCATGTAGAGAGACATGGATATACGGCTGATTAAATACAGTAGCTAGTTATCTGTAATGTTCACTTATTTTTCTTGCAGAAATATTCCGTTCACATCATCCTGTCTTTTAAATAGTATATTTCTATCTACCACAGATATCAACTCGTTAATTATATTTTGTATTTTATAGGTTCTTGGTTACACAGATTAACTCTAGTCTTATATTGACGGTTTGTGTCCACTCATAACATGCTTAGTCATGAACATTCCGTTGGGTTCAGGGCGGCTGGAACCACAGAAAAATTTACAATTATTTTTTTGTGAGTTTATGGTCAATGCTGATGATTTACTCCAGTCATTTCTCTTGGTAGTGAAATAGAGTCTGTGAGCCCGGCCAGTGAAATAGAGTCTGTGAGCCAGGCCAATGAAATAGAGTCTGTGAGCCCGGCCAATGAAATAGAGTCTGTGAGCCAGGCCAGTGAAATAGAGTCTGTGAGCCAGGCCAATGAAATAGAGTCTGTGAGCCCGGCCAATGAAATAGAGTCTGTGAGCCCGGCCAGTGAAATAGAGTCTGTGAGCACGGCCAGTGAAATAGAGTCTGTGAGCACGGCCAGTGAAATAGAGTCTGTGAGCCCGACCAGTGAAATAGAGTCTGTGAGCCCGGCCAGTGAAAAGGAGTAAGGAGAGGACAAACTCCCAAGTCCACGATCTGAGTGGACACACTAAATCTCTGTAGTCGTGTGTTCAGTGGTTTTGGCAGTCTGAAATAAAAGAGCTGTTCAACTTCGTTTCTCATTTTTAAGTTCAATAGGGAACCAGCTGAGTTTCATGATAGTGTGTAATACACACACCCCAAATACAGTGGGGAGAACAAGTATTTGATACACAGCCGATTTTGCAGGTTTCCCCACTTACAAAGCATGTAGAAGTCTGTAATTTTTATCATAGGTACTCTTCAACTGTGAGTGACGGAATCTAAAACAAAAATCCAGAAAATCACATTGTATGATTTTTAAGTAATTCATTTGCATTTTATTGCATGACATAAGTATTTGATACATCAGAAAAGCAGAACTTAATATTTGGTACAGAAACCTTTGTTTGCAATTACAGAGATCATACGTTTCCTGTAGTTCTCGACCAGGTTTGCACACACTGCAGCAGGGATGTTGGCCCACTCCTCCATACAGATCCTTCAGGTTTCGAGGCTGTCGCTGGGCAATACGGACTTTCAGCTCCCTCCAAAGATTTTCAATTGGGTTCAGGTCTGGAGACTGGCTAGGCCACTCCAGGACCTTGAGATGCTTCTTACGGAGCCACTCCTCAGTTGCCCTGGCTGTGTGTTTCGGGTCGTTGTCATGCTGGAAGACCCAGCCACGACCCATCTTCAATGCTCTTACTGAGGGAAGGAGGTTGTTGGCCAAGATCTCGCGATACATGGTCCCATCCATCCTCCCCTCAATACGGTGCAGTCGTCCTGTCCCCTTTGCAGAAAAGCATCCCCAAATAATGATGTTTCCACCTCCATGCTTCACGGTTGGGATGGTGTTCTTGGGGTTGTACTCATCCTTCTTCTTCCTCCAAACACGGCGAGTGGAGCTCTATTTTTGTCTCATCAGACCACATGACCTTCTCCCATTCCTCCTCTGGATCATCCAGATGGTCATTGGCAAACTTCAGACGGGCCTGGACATGCGCTGGCTTGAGCAGGGGGACCTTGTGTGCACTGCAGGATTTTAATCCATGACGGCGTAGTGTGTTACTAATGGTTTTCTTTGAGACTGTGGTCCCAGCTCTCTTCAGGACATTGACCAGGTCCTGCCGTGTAGTTCTGGGCTGATCCCTCACCTTCCTCATGATCATTGATGCCCCACGAGGTGAGATCTTGCATGGTGCCCCAGACCGAGGGAGATTGACCGTCATCTTGAACTTCTTCCATTTTCTAATAATTGCGCCAACAGTTGTTGCCTTCTCACCAAGCTGCTTGCCTATTGTCCTGTAGCCCATCCCAGCCTTGTGCAGGTCTACAATTTTATCCCTGATGTCCTTACACAGCTCTCTGGTCTTGGCCATTGTGGAGAGGTTGGAGTCTGTTTGATTGAGTGTGTGGACAGGTGTCTTTTATACAGGTAACGAGTTCAAACAGGTGCAGTTAATACAGGTAATGAGTGGAGTACAGGAGGGCTTCTTAAAGAAAAACTAACAGGTCTGTGAGAGCCGGAATTCTTACTGGTTGGTAGGTGATCAAATACTTATGTCATGCAATAAAATGCAAATTAATTATTTAAAAATCATACAATGTGATTTTCTGGATTTTTGTTTTAGATTCCGTCTCTCACAGTTGAAGTGTACCTATGATAAAAATTACAGACCTCTACATGCTTTGTAAGTAGGAAAACCTGCAAAATCGGCAGTGTATCAAATACTTGTTCTCCCCACTGTATCTCCAGAGCAGGAAATAATGGTCATGTCAAATAAAAAATTATTACCTGCTCACTGGCACAGTTTTCATCCCAAATATTCTGGTTAAGAGAACTACTGTAGGTTGATATCATGCTATCTTCCCACACCATGGGCTTGCAGAAAACAGACGCAAAATAATATAAACTAAATGCCAAGAAGCACTGGCTGTTGTCAAAAAGACAAGCACTCTAAAACTGGTCCAGCAACATATTGACTCTTTTCTTCCACAATTGAGTTGCAGTGAGCCAATGGGTGCTAAGTGAGGAGAAAGCATGTGAGCCCATCAGCACAATAGCTTAATTCATATAGACTTCTGAGTCCATGGGAATGACTAGAGGACTCGTCACCATGCGATGTATCCATATTACCATGAGGCTCTTTCAGAGGGTTGAGAAAGCGGTAAAGTAAAAGGTAAAGCATCTTAAATAATGCTGATAATGATACGCAGAAAGGGCACTGTGTTTTGCATGCTGTGTGGACGGAACACCTAAGGGTCTTCAAATCTGCCAAGGAACAATGACACTTGAGCGTCAACTCTGTCTTTAACAGGAAATGGGTGTAATGCCAGCTAGCTCATACTGTCCAGAGCATATACTCTCTCTCTCTCTCTCTCTCTCTCTCTCTCTCTCTCTCTCTCTCTCTCTCTCTCTCTCTCAACAGAAGGATTGATTGGAGTGTGTGTGCGTGTGTTTGTTCCTGTCATGTGTTACAAACAGGGTATATCCTGTGTAACAGTGCCTAGTTAAATAAAGGTTCAATAAAAAAATAAATAACAGGATGTGTTATATATACTCTGTATGTGTCTCCCTCCCTGTCCAGCGCCTGGCCTCAGACAGCTTACTGCTGGTCTGGGTCTATCACAAGACATCCTCTCCACACTGTTTACACAAACTGAAACATATAGACACATTAACTAATACAAATATGCTCATGCATGCCGGCAGACACAGAGTATATACAACACATCCTGTTATTAATTTTTTATTGAGCCTTTATTTAACTAGGCACTGTTAACGTAGGATATACCCTTTTTGTAACACATGACAGTAACAAACACACGCACACACACTCCAATCAATCCTTCTGTGGACGTCATGCCTTGCTGTGTGAGTGTCATGTGCTCACCCTTCCAGGAGTCTGGTTGTCGTTTTTGGGATATCTGTACTTAACTTCACTATTTATATTTTGTTCTACTTTTACTTCACTACATTCCTAAAGACAATAATGTACTTTTTACTCCATATATTTTCCCTGACACCCAAAAGAACTCGTTACATTTTGAATGCTTAGCAGGACAGAAAAATGGTCCAATTCACACACTTATCAAGAGAACATCCTTGGTCATCCCTACTGCCTCTGATCTGGAGGACTCACTAAACACAAATGCTTTGATTGTGAATGATGTCTGAGTAATGGTGTTCTCCAATAGAAATCCCTGATCACGCCTACAAGCGTGATCAGGGATTCCTATTGGAGAAGCAGTTTTAGCCTATCTTCATACTGCCATTTCTTGGTTGCTAAAATTCTAATCGTTTTTCTAATTTCAGTTTATGTGACAAAACAAGCAGTCATCATGTAGAGAATCATTGTACCATCTAAACCGATCCTAATGTCCAATTCACTTGCTGAAAAGACCCCTTTTACAAGAGGAAAGCAACCATTTGTCAATAACCTTGTTGAAAAGTATAATGCCAATTATGCCATTAATGACAGAATAGCATAGATGGATACAAACTGAGGATATGGGATGATCTCTGAAATGTCAACGCTTCAGAAAAACATCCACTTAGCAGCCAAGAGCCAATTTACGGCTAGAGGTAGGACAGGGATTATAAACTCAGCATCAAGACTTTTTCTGGCAGAGTAGCCAAGACCACCCACCACACAACACAATTACCTGTAGATGAAGGAAGAGCCAGGCCACTGAGGAGGGAGGAGAGGGGAAAATGAGGAACTAGCTCACTAAGGACCTCCTCTTCAGAGATTCATGTGATTTCACTCAACTGCCATTTATTTCGGGACCATTTAGAAAGTTACAATCGAAAGTGGGCAAAAGTTGTTGTAGCCTTTAGAGAAAATGACCTATTCATATATGTTAAACCACCCACCTACTCCGCTCATCACCATAATGGTAGCTGGCTCAGAGACAGAGGCTGGCCTGACACAGAGGACGATGGAGCCGTCTCCGTAGGGCATGTGAATAACAATTAGGGAGGATTTTTTTTGGAGGTTGGTGGGAGGTTAGGTCAGATCAGTTGGGTTGCTGAGCCGTGCCCCGTGGGTGAGGGTCGCGGCTGGGTGAGCACCCTGGAAGCCCTGCCCTGGGGTACTACTGGCCATGCTCCGCTGCTAACTTTGGGCTGACCTTCGCCTGCCTGCTGGCTCCTCTGCTCTTTCACTTGTGGGCAGTTAAACGCCGACTCATATTACAAAATGAGGCTGAGACCCCTTGGCCCTGGGTGGATGAAGGGCGGTATTTTAAACAGATCAGATCACACCATCGCGGCCCTCTGTGGTGTTCGGTGAATAAATCTGGGCCATTTAAAGAGCGGTGATTAAATGTTTTACTGGGTCCGTCTGCCGCGACTCACGAATGGGGACTGGTGCAGTTCAGAGAAATTAAATAAAATCCTGGTTTTACTCAGCATTGTCTAATGGCTTACAATGTTGATGGATCTGCAGATTTCCTCCTGAGATGTCCTGAGTCAGTTATTGGCCATGATATTAAAGCCTAATTCCTCCAACCTTCATTGTCTGTTTGTCTCGGAAAGGTTAGCTAAAAGCTCCTATTTGTATAGAACTAAGAGAAGTCCTTGCAAATGAGCAGGGGAACGCTTTTTTTTTTTTTAAATGTCAAGAGAACATCGTTTAATAATTTAGACGACGCCATGGGATTTTACAAAAGATAAATGGCTCATACCCTACTACACAACAACATGACCCATTTCCCTACCAGCAGCAGCTAAACAGTAGGCTTGTTTACAGAGAGCAGACAGCAGGAAACAAACAGCAGTTGGTGTGGAAGGAGAGAGAGGGCTGTAGATGACATCGTTAGAGCAACAGTGGCTTGGGCCGGGAGCGGTTGGTGACATGGTGTTAATCAAACCAAGGTGGCAGTATGGGAGCAGGGGGAGAGGTAGGAAAGGAGGGAGGGAGGGGTGATTAGTAAGAGGCAGGGCGTTGATGACCCACAACTCAGGAGGGCATTTCCCACTCCCGACCCCAAACACACACACACACACACACACACACACACACACACACACACACACACACACACACACACACACACACACACACACACACACACACACACACACACACACACACACACACACACACACACACACACACACAAACACAAACACAAACACACAGACAGACAGAGACAGAGCCCCAGCAACATGTCTGGGTGTTTACCGCTCAGAGCCTGTACTAAATAAGACTAATTTGACTGTCAGAGGGACATGAGGGGGGCTATACCCACTCCCTCCTCCCCCCAGTGAAGTGACAGCAATTAATTCCGTGCTGAATGTGGCTGTGATGGCAGACCCCCTCCTGGAGGTGACAGGCACACTGACACCTCACTGTACCCCAAGTCTGTTCTGTCGCCCGTAGAGGAAAACAACAACAACAGCAACAGCAATAAACAGGAAGAGAGAGACTGGGAATGAGGTTCTAGGTGCTACATATTCATATATGGTACACTGAATGAGTCCACCCTAATGGAGAAAAAAAAATCTGTACAATCTGACAAATGATCTGAAATTAGTGTAGCCTGCCAAATGATTATTAAAGACCATACAGTAGATCTAACATAAACAGCTATCATAAAACCGGACAAATAATCTAACGGCAGCATATTCAGACAAACTGAAATAATTGGATTCTAATTATAACAATACTGAAAGATAAATGTAATCTCATATCCTCTGAAAAAGGTTGGCAGATGAAAATGGCTCTCACATGCACTAGTGTACAGTATCTTGACTGGTGCCCTCTGCTACTGATCTCCTCTCCTCAGTGCTCTATTGAGAGGCGCCTCACGTACCTATCCACCCTGTTGTACCTATCGTCTCGTATAATACCTCAGTGACTGTATCACAGCGGGTGCCCTGTGTATCGTATATATCTGCATAACAATATGGGGCTGTTATATAGCTTTGTAATTTCCATCAGATCCCTGACCTGATTCATCTAGCGGGTTCGCTGCTTTTCCATAATTGTCGTCCTTGTAACAATTACCTTGGGTGAAAGAGGGGCCGTTGCGTGGGCTAACACGTGTAGATAAAATAAAGGTTCGAGAGGAGACAGGGAGAGAGGAGGGATGGAGAAAGAAGTAGGGCAGTCCTACTGTTCATCTCTGCAGGCTCCATCATTGTATGATAACCAGTGTTATCCTATCACGTCCTTAAACTGTAATATGACATCCTAAAATGTACTTACTGCAAGGTTTCAAAGCAAAAGAACAGTAAGACCTCACCCAGCATTCACACTCACACTATCTACAGCACTTCATGACTGAGAGCATGTAGCTTCCCGTCGAGGCATAATTCAATAATATCGACATCGCAACATGTTACGGCCGGTCGGCCACTCAATCCCCTGCTGCCCATTCTCCTCATTGGGAGATGAGAGACGGTGATTGCACTCTGTCACTTTCAGTTTCGCTCTCTGGAGAATTACAGAGGGCCGGCCAGATGTCTGCGTTTGATCAAATCAGACTCTCGCAATATCCCCGCGCCGCTGGCATTTTAATATTTCAGACATGATGAGGAGGAAAGGGAAGAGGAGAGTTAAAATAGTGACATTTCACTAGTAGAGGTGACATCCCTCTGCTCACAGCTTTCCTTTCAACTTTCCTGAGGGAATCTGGTGGGGAAGGTAGGCGATAAGTCATCCACCAGAGCAGAAATCAGGTCAGGTAAAGCAGGTTTAACCATAACACTCCTTCCACCTCCACCAACTTGCTAGATCCAGGAAGACGGCAAGTTGAGCCATGATCCCCTCACCTTCGCCTCCCTCTGGTACCCTGCTTTGGCCGGTAAGACCCAGGTCAGGTAATGACCTGCTTGGTGTATGCAGAAATATGGATAGAGGCAGAGGGCAGGATTTCCCATTTTATCCAGGGGCCTCTAAAGGCACCCAAGAGGAAAGATAATAACCTGCTAGTCTTATCCTAAACAATAAGAGGGATTTAAAGACAAGACCCGTCTGCATAGGTAAAGCTAAGATAAAACCCTATATTGCCATATTCAGCTTTCTATTAATGGGAGTAACTCAGCAAACAGCTAACATGGCTGGAAAGTTCTGTGATAGCAAACAGCTAACGTTCTTGGAAGGTTTCCCATCGTTAGATCTCTGAGCTGTTTCCTAAAACCATTGTTACTAAAGTTGCTCGTTATTTAACGACTGCCTCAGCTGAGTACGTCATTAAATGCTTTTTTGCCCTTCCGCGTCACTTTATACACAGAAGATATCCGCTAAACATAATATGAAGATTTTTATCTGTCTTTCTGTGACCGCAGATAACAAATGTGACAGTGACTACAAATACAAAGCTGCCAATTTCTTTGCATAACAAGCAAATGATATAAAGACGCTTCAAATAAACAAAAACGAGATTACTGTATTAAAAGATAAATGCAGCATAGACCTATGTATTTACAATCATATTTAAATCAATTTCATGTTCAATCAATTGTTTTATTTATCTATTTGTACGCTACTGTCCCAAATTTTTGCCTAAATATATTTCCTGATGTTTAATGTGAGAAATGATGTGGCAAATGTCGATTTAGTGCATTATTATGGGGTAAGCATTAGAATAAAACACCTCAATATTTGTAGCCGTAGGTGACATCTTTCTCTAGGAGCGGATCTGTGTTATGGAATCATTCTAATGTTAAGGTAAGGTTGGAAAGGGAGAACGCTGATCCAAGAGCAGTGCTTCCTTTCTTTCGATCCTATCAGTATCGACACATTCCTCAACAACGCACTTAGCAAACGTTCTCTCTGCGTGGTGTTTTGGGAAACGCGTGTTACATCTTCAGCCGCTGTAGGAAAGATGCATCCTTTAAACACACGTAAGCCTACGTTCCAGCTCTATCGGGAAACGGGGCCCCTGGACAGTTCCATGACAGCAAACAGCTAACGTTCCTGAAATGTTTGTTTACAGAAGTCAGCTCCCATTTAACTTCCTGGTCATGTAGGAAATCTAACAGAGGGAAACGATGCCGGTGCAAAAGATTATGGGCTTTTGTCTGAACTTTAGGCCTACTGCTCCTGTGTAGAGCAATGAGGATCTCTCCAGAGCAGAGTAGGAGACTGTAGCCAGACTGGCAACGTTCAACACATTACCAATATCCATATTCATAAAGGCGTTCAGCCGTCACCTGTTTTCCATTGATCTACATTTGTATGTGGGAAGCTGACAGATGTATGAGGATGCGTTTAGTCTTCAAACAACACTGTGCTGCCCTGAGGAGGCGCAGCGGGTAGAGAGCCAAACTCTCTGTTAGTCTCTGTCTGGGCCACTCACCTGGCTGTCAGTGATCACTAAACAATGTCTCCACCTGAACGTTCATTGAAGTGCTCATTTTGAACGGCGGTATTGTATTGGTGTGTTTTTAGATGAATATCCTATGATTCAAATGCAATCCAGTGATCCTCTGTGGTTAGGATAGTAAGCCACCTTCCTGTAATTAGCGATTCTGAAAGGTAGTAAATGGGAATGGTTTGATTTATTGCATATATTGTGACGACAGTCTGAAAAGTGTCTCTTCTCATTTTCAACCAACAGTGCCTGAACTTCAAACATGAGACAAACCCTCACCCCACCCCCCTTCCCATCTTTCAACGTCTAGAAATCTACTTCACCTTAACTGTGATAAAAGTCTGATTAGTAATTATGAACAGGGCCCCATGTACTGTATTTTGCCCTAATTAAGAAGAATATACTGTAAGAGGAAGGTAGTTGAAGAGAAAACCGTCCCTTCTTGTTTGGGGAGGCAGTTAGCCTAGTGATTAGAGCATTGGGCCAGTAACCGAAAGGTCACTGGTTCGAATACCTGAGCTGAAAAACCTGTTGATGTGTCCTTGAGCAATGCACTTAACCCTAATTTGCTCCAGGGACTGACCCTGTCAGTAGGCCATCGTTGTAAATAAGAATTTGTTCTTAACTGACTTGCCTGGTTAAATAAAAAAAACTATTGGCTTTGAAACAATAACAAAGCATATTCCCCGCCACTCTTTTGTTAAAAAGATGAAGGCTGGAGAAATGTAACCATTTACTTGATATCAAAATTATATTTTTAAAAAGTTTTGAGGATACAGTGTTTGTTTACATTTACATTGTTTACAAACATTGACATAAAACCATCTTATATTTTGGGTTCTGATGGGGTACGACAGTTGAACTAAGCTCATGAGGCATTTATAATATTGGTCAAACCATCTTATATTTTGGGTTCTGATGGGGTACGACAGTTGAACTAAGCTCATGAGGCATTTATAATATTGGTCAAACCATCTTATATTTTGGGTTCTGATGGGGTACAGCAGTTGGACTAAGCTCATGAGACATTTATAAGTTTCTTCAAGAATGAATGGGTACATATCGTTAATTTATAAGTCCAAAATGGATGTAGCAAGTGCAGATTGCCCCTTTAAGTATTTAAGCTTTAGGCTGTGACTGAGTCTGAGTCATGGTAAACGTAGTGACACTTTACGGTTACTTAACTTTATAGCCTGAGGACCGTTTCCTGACAGACACATCAATGAAAGTGGGCAGAAAAGCTCTCCCCAACTTCAAGGGTACACCAGAAGGTCAAATATCATTTTAAAGGGTGTACTGCCCTTGGGCACCAATTCTGGAAAATAAATCCCTAATTTAACCTTCTGTCAGAATCTGAAGTGATCAGACAACATCATATGTGAATCTGCTAACCCCATCTAGACCCTCTCAAATGTTACTGGCTTCAAAGATGATGTGAACTGAAGACATGAGAAGAGAAGAGGGCTCCTCCAACCGGGAGAGACTCATATCTAATTCACAAACCCAGAAACACTCAGGGTGAGGTTAACAAGAGCCGTGCACGTGTTTTGCTCAGAATAATGAATTCAAATCACCAACGCCAACCAAGGTTATAGGGGTGGAATTATTAAAAAAACAATCTAGAGAGTTGGAATACTACATGTACATTGGTACACAGTGAACTTGATAAAGTACTTGAAAGACATTAGAGAATAAAATCTTACTGTAGGTGTCAAGACTAATGATTTGGAGACCTGAGATCGACGTTGAAGTGAAAAAAAAAAAAAAACGATCTTGCCTTTAGAGAACTTTACCGTTATGTTAATGTCTTCTCTGTTTCATCAATAAATCACTGTTTGGAGAATATGAGTTGCTAAAAAAAAATGGGATGTGCATGTTATATCATACAGAGCAAATAAAAAGTTACCTACATTAAACACTGTGTCTCATGGTCATATCGGAGCTTTTTGTGATGAATGGTTTGACCCTTTTCTTTCCCTTTCAATGTCACTGTAGGCAATAAAAGCAACACTTCAACGACAACAGATATTCATTTGTTGGTGAGGCGGTGAAATATGTTAATGCTGTTTCTGTTTATGCCGTATGGAATGCGCTAACCTTTCCCGCCCACGCAAAGGCTGTTTCTCCCAGCTAATGTGCTTAGTGAGCGCCGCTGTTTATGTTTCTAGCAGGTTCTCATCTCTATATTAAATGGTCTCCATTTATAAAAGAATAAGTAACATTCTTTTAAATGGCAGGATGCAGCCTTTCATTTTCAGAAATAGCAACATATCTAATGACATGAACGTATGAGTGTGCCAAATCCACTGAAGTGAGAGAGAGAAAGATTGAGAGAGAGAGAGATGGAGAGAGAGAGATAGAGAGAGAGAGAGAGAGAGAGAGAGAGAGAGAGAGAGAGAGAGAGAGAGAGAGAGAGAGAGAGAGAGAGAGAGAGAGAGAGAGATTGAGAGGGGAGAGAGATAGAGAGAGAGAGAGAGAGAGAGAGAGAGAGTGGGGAGAGAGAGAGAGAGAGAGAGAGAGAGAGAGAGAGAGAGAGAGAGAGAGATTGAGAGGGGAGAGAGCGAGAGAGAGAGAGAGAGAGAGAGAGATTGAGAGAGGAAACAGTCTTCTCTTCCTCTGCTTTTTTTATTGGAACTTTTGAATGAGTTTGAGGTTTGAGGAGTGAAGCCATAATTTATTATACATGGGCGGTTTTATTTGATTTCGCGAGGTCACATTTCATTTCGTGGTCAAATGTTGATATAGAATGGTTGTTATTACTTTGGGAAATAGAAGTGGAGGAAGAGATTGTTTCAATGGTAAAAAAAAAAAGAGATATTTTAGAATAGAATAATGATAGAGTGGACTTTCTAAACTGCTAACTGAAATCTACCAATTATACACACTGAATCATACACACAAGCCCCAGTTCAACACCCGATATCTCTTTCTCCCTCCATATCTCTCTATCGGTCTGCATCTCTCTCTATCTCACTCCTCTCCGTCTCGCTCTCCCATGGTTGACCACCGTTGCATGTGAATGAGCTGAAGGTGGCGTCAGCTTAAATCGTTCCTGGAGACGCCGCTGGTTCCTATTAAAGAGAACATAAATCAGGCTGCGGCTGCATGGCGTGGTACGGAGCCCCTGCGGGCATTGTGCCAGGCTCACGTGGAAGTGGCACCCACACCCTGTGCTCATTACTGTCACCATACAAGCTGTCCTAGAGGGTGCCTGTCTGGAGACAGCTAGGCTGGAAGGATGCTGTTAGTCTATTCTCTGACCAAAACTGTGCCTAGGAAATCACTGCAGGGATTATGGTGTAATGTTGGATTGTCACCAGGCTCTGTCCACCTTTCCAAACCTGGGCATCAGCTTTGATGATCCCCCTTGGGGATAAACGCAATAGTTTATATAGTGTTGGACGGTCAGTAGAATGACCCAGGGCAGTGATGAGGACCTGCAAAGAACTTTCGGGTCCTGTTCCCAGCCTTGACAAGCCTTGTTGCACATAAAATATGAGCATACCAAAGCAATGAACCAGTCTCTTTATCACGTAACCTATAGCACTAACCTGAATCCTCCGAGTAAATTTATAGGATAATTAATACTAATGCTGTCACTTCTACAGCGGCTGCTAATGTTGATGATGATCATTATTGATGAGAGGCAACATTTTGAAGAATTTGAGCTGATTCTGCAACTACTGGGCTATGAACACAAGGGTGATTAAGGCCAAAAGTGAACAGCTTAAAAACACTTAGTCTGACTTGTCAGCCCCCCCTCACCCAACCCACCGCCAAGTCCCCGCAGAGACTTCCTGGTGAAATAAAGGTTATATTTCTAAAAACAAATAAATAAAAGCCAATGGTGCTTGATTTAAACAGGCGGCTACTGCCATTGGCTATAAACTATGGAAGCTTTAAAACCCTCTAAACCCCTCTCTGGTGCCCCTTTTCTGGAAACTGGTTTTGATTTATAGAAGCAGGGCATTTCTCTCCGCAAACCCCCTCCTAGAATCCTACCACACACTTTTCCTGCCTTACTCTCCCACAGTCGAGTCCCATTAGCAGTGGGGCTAGTGCATCTGTACAGCCCCAGGCCCACCAGTAAATCACTTCTAAATGAAGACCAAATGTTGGTTTAGGGGGGGGCGGCACGGAAAGAGTGGGACTTGGTAGTTCATTTGGGTATATAATCTTGGTGTGAGGGTTAGGTGAGCTGGGGAGACCCAGGGGGTGATTATACAGATTTGGGGATATCGTGGGAGTGCGGGTGAGGAGTTATAGCTCCTAAGTGTTGACACAATGAGAGGCGGGTCATGGGTAGAGAAAAATGTGCCTCTTGTTCAACATAGACGTGTATGTGCTAATTATACGAGAAGCTGTGTGTGTGTGTTGCTATGAATGTCTATTTATAGTGTATTCTGCATCAATGTATTCTACACATTTATTCAATACACATGATACTTTATCTAAATGTATGTTTCCCCTGTTAAACTTTAGTTGGAGATAGTTCCCTGAAAATATTTAAGATGGGAAGCTTCATTGCATGCAGTCTGCAATGAAGTGTAGAAATTCAATGTGGTCTCATGGGTCCATTTTTATTGAATCGAAAGTTGCCTGCTATATTAAAGAAGGATCTTGAAACAATTACCGCACCACAACAATATACTGTATGTACATGGCCATCATAATTCATCCTAATTTAATAGTACACAAAGAACTTCTGTGAAGACATTTTCACTGGAAAAACTGTGCGGAAAAACAACTATTACATATAATAATAGATTCATATCCAGGCATTCCACAAAAAGGAACAAGTACACGTTCAAAAGTATAATGTCTAAGACAGTCAGCAAAGACAAAGAGTCTAAATTGGAAGAGATGAACAGTAGTGCTCGCTTCGTCAAAGTCACACCCCAACTCAGTGCTAATATCTTCATGCCAGAGGGGATGTATCTCTCAGAGGGGCTCCATCTCCGCATGAAATGTAAACTGGGATGACTTCTCTGCTCAGATTGGGACTGGGGATGTCACTGTTACAGGGGAGTGAGCCAAACACCGTGACTATCCAGCTCACTATTTTATTCAATATTATTAGCAATACAATACTGCTTCAGGGGAAACACTTAACTTAAATAAGCTATTTTGCACATTATGGTAACGATAGCTCTAATAACTGACTTTATATAGTCTTCAATGCAAACTAATCAATAGACCATTATATACCAGGCAAGTTCATCGAGTTCTTTGAAAAGCAACAACGCTTACAGGTTCCCAATTTTAGTAGCTCTGCTATTGGTCTAATGTTCTAAGGAGATGTACAAGAAACCACAAGTATACTTTTAAACTTCTATTTCAGTTACCCAAAACTTAATGAATGGGCGATGTCACTTCGTCTCACAGTTCCCTGACAGCTTAATCAGATCTACCCCCTCAAACCCCATCCGGTGGCCCTTCTGCCGCTCTATCACACCCAGGGCCATATCCAACGCATACACAATAAGCCGCTATTGTGCTCGTGTCAGACTGGGAGCGATAAAGAGTCATTTCTCAGAGCTTCTAGGGAGAGAGAGCAATACATAGAGGTGACTAGCTGAGCTGAGGGAGAGGCTGCCTCAGAAAGAGAACGAGTGCATGAATCAGAGAGCACCCTGGGATAGATAGGAAGACATTAGACGGTTGTGGGTGGCGACCGTGCCAGGCTGTCAATTGGTCCACTGCTGATAAAAAAAAAATCCCACCAGGAAGGAAGTGACACCTACCTGTCATTACAAATTTTCAAACCCAGGTCCAATTAAATGACGACGTGATTTGGAGGGAACTCAATGAGGTTTTCCTGACCTTGCAGAGGCTGTGTGTGGTTTCATACAGTATTTGCGTCACTGAGGGAACATGACAGGATTAGTGTCCTAGCGAAACGTAGGAGTCTGTCGGCAGAACGTAAACAGTCTTACCCTCTGTTGGCTACTTAGCCTGCATGACAGCAGCAGCAGCATAGGAGAGGGAGAGACTCATGTGGTAACACACAGAGCCATGAGCTGAATGCACTGCAATTGAAGATTAACTTTTTCATTCAAAGGGAATAAGCTTGAGCAAAATATCCAAACTTGTGAATTGTGAATGAAACAAATGAAACAACAGCTGCTGGAGGGCTCAGGCGATGAAACATCCAAGTAAATAAAACTAAAACTCAAGAAGAGAGTCAGCACACATAGCAACAAAATGTGACTCTATTCTCAGGTGTCCACACAACACACCTCCAAGGTCATGTGACAGGCATTATAATTCTCAACTTCTGTACTCTAACACTAAGTTAGACTTGGGTTGAGAATCCTGTTACATGTGACTGAACAGCTAAACATTACAGTGACAAAGGCTAACATGGCCAGTCATTAATCTGTATGGTAGAACTCAACAAACTATTTCACACACAATTCATTACAGCTATCGTTTAAATGTCACAATTTATCTATTTCCATTTCATGAGCTGCTGGAAGCTTTTAGTATTCCTGCCTGTTCTTTATCATTTCCTGGAGACTCATAATTAAAGTGTTTTTGCCTTTAAAACGTTGTGACCGATTTACAGTGATTATTCAATCCTGCTTCCGAAATTGCTGTTCTGAGAGTTTCCATTTCATTCCTTTAAAAAGAAGGTGGATATTTTTCAATTTGCTCTGAAAAGAGAAATTGATTGGTCTGAAAAGCGTATGTCTGTCTATGCCTGGTCTCCAAGGTTGTCCTTCCTGTAGTCTTCATTCTCTTTCTATTCTCTACGCTCCCTCTCTCCCCAACACACACAAGATGAACTGGCAAGTTCCTATCAATCAGAAATCTTTCCTAAATAAGGGTCCTTGACTCTTTCAATGAGGTCCTTCAGCCTTTCGAAATGGCGTTGATTATCTCACTATAACTCTCGAGAGATGGTATGATTGCAGGGCAGGTAGGAACCATCCCCTTCACTCTTGTTATCTAAATGAGATCTGAGGAAGTGAAAATGTCCATGTTGTGAATGCACGGTGTCAATGTCAAAGCATGTGTTTGTGCATGTGGTTGTGGGTGGATAGTATATTTGTGTGGGTGTGTATGTGTTTGCACGCGTGCAGATGTGTGTGTGAGACAACTTTAACGTAGTTGTAGAAAGCCAACCCACCACCCTCCCTCTCCTACCACATCCCCTTCAATGACAGAGGCCATTACTAACATAGAGAGGGTGACAGGAACAAAGAGAGCGAGAGAGAGAGAGAGAGAGAGAGAGATGGCGAGATTAAGGGGATGAGGAAGCAAGAGACAACAGGAGAAAGAAAGAAGGAAGAGAGGAAGAACAGAGGCTGACAGGAGAATAAAGGAACGAGTGCAGATGAGGGTGACAGAGAGGGAAGAACAGAAAATGGAGGCAGACTTCAGGAGTGATGATGACTGAGAAATAAAGAGAGGAAGGAAGAGACCAGGAAGAGAAACAGAGGCATTAGTAACAACATGGTGGTGACCTTTTACCCACGCCCAACCATTAACCTTATCAGGCCCACTACTTTCATTTATCTGCATGTCCAGCACTTATATTTAGTATCACAAGTGTTTTAAGTGTTTTAGTGTGTTTTACAATTGTCGTTTCAGGACGACCAGGGCTACAAGTACAACACAAAACTATTTGACATAACCAGTTGAAGTGTTTCAACAGGCCAATATTCTACATAGTTTAATGCAGAAAACATGGTAATTCACTACAATGACCACAATCCATTGCGCGTATTTGTCCGGTCTGTGTGGGGCAGACATGGAGACTTGAGAGAAGAGAGAAAAAGGAGAAAAACATGCAATGGAGAGAGATAGAGAGCAGTTGCTTCGTATCTCTACCTGAAAATACAGTGCCTTCAAAGAGTATTCACACCGCTTGACACATTTTGTTGTGATACAGCCTGATTTTTCTTTTGTCATGTGTAAGTGGAATTATAAAAAAAGAAACAGATGAATAAGTATTCAACCCCATTGTTATGACAAGAATAAATAAGTTGAGGAGTAAAAATGTGCTGAACAAGTCACATAAGTCTCATGGACTCTGTGTGCAATAATGTGTGTGATTTTTTGATTGACTACCTCATCTCTGTACCCCACACATACAATTATCTGTAAGGTCCCTCAGTCGAGCAGTGAATTTCCAACACAGATTAAACCACAAAGACCAGGTAGGTTTTCAAATGCCTCGCAAAGTGTAAATGCGTAAAAAAAATGGTTGAGGGTCATCTCGGATGGTTGGGGGGCAGCTCTCGGGGTAACTGTGGGGGGAACTTGGATGGTTGGTAGCTGTTCCGGATGACTATGTGATCAAGCTCTCCGTAGCCGATGTGAGTAAGACTTTTAAGCAGGCCAACATCCACAAGGCCGCAGGGCCAGACGGATTACCAGGACGTGTCTTCCCTGACATTTTC
Organism: Thymallus thymallus; assembly: GCA_023634145.1. Taxonomy (NCBI): domain Eukaryota; kingdom Metazoa; phylum Chordata; class Actinopteri; order Salmoniformes; family Salmonidae; genus Thymallus; species Thymallus thymallus. The sequence continues at coordinate 14,178,929 of CM042415.1, read as the reverse complement.
AACATGTCCCTGACTGAGTCTGTAATACCAACATGTTTCAAGCAGACCTGCCTAAATGACTACCGACCTGTAGCACTCATGTCTGTAGCCATGAAGTGCTTTGAAAGGCTGGTCATGGCTCACATCAACACCATTATCCCAGAAACCCTAGACCCACCCCAATTTGCATACCGCCCCAACAGATCCACAGATGATGCAATCTCTATTGCACTCCACACTGCCCTTTCCCACCTGGACAAAAGGAACACCTACATGAGAATGCTATTCATTGACTACAGCGCAGCGTTCAACACCATAGTGCCCTCAAAGCTCATCACTAAGCTAAGGACCCTGGGACTAAACACCTTCCTCTGCAACTGGATCCTGGACTTCCTGACAGGCCGCCCCCAACGTGGTAAGGGTAGGTAACACCGACAACGATGAGACAGCCTATAGGGAGGAGGTCAGAGACCTGGCCGTGTGGAGCCAGGATAACAACCACTCCCTCAACGTGATCAAGACAAAGGAGATGATCGTGGACTACAGGAAAAAGAGTACTGAGCATGCCCCCATGTAGTGGAGCAGGTTGAGAGCTTCACGTTCCTTGGTGTCCACATCACCAACAAACTATCATGGTCCAAACACACCAAGAAAGTTGTGAAGAGGGCACAACAAAGCCTATTCCCCCTCAGGAGACTGAAAAGATTTGGCATGGGTCCTCAGATCCTCAAAACGTTCTACAGCTGCACCATCGAGAGCATCCTGACTGGCTGCATCACTGCCTGATATGGCAACTGCTTGGCCTCCGACCGCAAGGCACTACAGAGGGTAGTGTGTAAAGCCCAGTACATCACTGGGGCCAAGCTTCCTGCCATCCAGGACCTCTATAACAGGCGGTGTCCAAGGAAGGCCCTAAGAATTGTCAAATACTCCAGTCACCCAAGTCATAGACTGTTCTCTCTGCTACCGCACGGCAAGCAATACCGGAGCACCAAGTCTAGGTCCAAAAGGCTTCTTAACAGCTTCTACCCCCAAGCTGTCCCCGATTTGACTCGGTGGGAGATCTGTCGATGTGCCTTTGGGCGGGACACTTGACAGTTTCTGCTAGATGACTGACTGTAACGTAAATGTTGAGCGGCTTCACTGCAGGTAGATTGTATGTTTTAAAACTGTCACCAGCCTGCATGGCAGTGCCAAGGGATGGAGACACTCACCTCCCCCTCCTAAAATGGTGTCTAGGAACATTTCCCCTAACAAAGCTGTCACAGATCCCCCCGGTACTGATGCTCCATCTGTGCACCAGCTCCGGAGGTCAACATCACCGGTTTTCTATGTGTCACTGAACTGTCTCATCACGCACACCACGTTCCCATTCCACCTGATTAGATTGATATAAGTGTGCCCTTTGTTTCACCATTGGGTTGTCGATTATTGTTAGAATGTCCGTTGATCGTGTGAGTACCTATGCTTTGTTATTTTGGCTTTTGCTGCCGCGTGTTGTTGTGCGTGTATGATTACGGGTCTCGTCCCGTGTTGTATCTTTGTGCTCTTGTGTTTTCGGGTCTCGCCCGTGTATTTGTCTGCGGTACTGAATTTGGGTAATAATACAAAAAAAATATTACGCATTCCTGCACCGGTCTCCCGATCATTCTATACCAACGTAACAAAAGCCCCCACAATGCTACTCAAACATTTAGAAACCCACTCACTCCAAACTCCCCATTTTTGGACAGGGAGTGGGAGGATGCATGTAATTGGTTATTAGATTCCCTCTAGGTCGGCTCATTACGAGGGGAAATGGATGAACCTAAATGGGCTACTTTCTCGCCCATTCCCCAACCGTAAAGAGCTGCTACAAATGCTGCAATTCCAACAACTGGTAATCAGATGCCTGTCAACATCTAATGGCTAGAGTGCTGTGGGGGAAAATGTTGCCGGGGTGCTTTTAGAAACCAGAATGTAATGGTAATGTAATGCAAATACGGTAGGTTGTGTCAAATGCATAGTGACCAGGGTACTAATTACAGCAATTTCACCAACACAATAGTGATACTATGATGCCACTCAGAGAAAATAAATTGAACAGTAAACTGGGTCTAAAATTATACTAATTACAGCCTGTGGTGGCTTGACAAGTAGCAGGGTTATTTCCTTTAATATACAGTATGTGTGCTTCTGGTTGTGGTCGACTTGAATTGAAATGATTGGCACCAGGTTGTTGCTGGAGGTAGTCGAGACCAGTGTCCCAGTACCAGTAAATTAGCCATGATTCATGCTCCAAAGATGGTGGTGAACATACAATACATCAAGGACTTCTCAACACCACTTTGGTCCTAATTCAATTGTTTGTCCTAGCTAATACAATTTTTCAGCTATTTCATTTTATTAGTGGCAATGAACGCATAATAATTTCTTCATCCTCAGCCTGCACAATTTTTATTTTTATTTTTATAAATGTATTTGGAATTTACCAGAAAGGTAATCTTGCCAGTGTGAAGTTCTGTTTGTATGGGGCAAGGGGGAGTATTTGTTTGTGTGTGAGTGTGCGTGCGTGCGTGCGTGCGTTTTATAAATATGTATGTTTGCGGCAAGTCACTGGGGAATTAGGGGACAAGCCTGTCTGTGTTTCACCTGACTATTTCATTTCCTAATTGCGGTTACCGATCACTTGGCTGCTCGATCAATATTTGTTGTCCGTGGCGTTTTTCTCCCAGCTAGCATTTCAAGCCATCGGATATGATTTCACTGGGGTCACATCTGCCAAGCAAAGGATTTGTTGTCGAAACTCTGAGACATTTGAGAGCAAATGTGTACAAATATGCATTGCTTGCTCGTTGGGGTTTTAGACTGTGTTTCTGTATAAGCACTTTGTGACATCTGCTAATACATTTGATTGAATGATTGATTGATTGATTGATTGATTGATTGATTGATTGATTGATTGATATAGGGAATCACCACTCTGGAACATGTGCAATGTCTCCTTCTCAAGGTTGGGTCCATCTGTTCTGTTTGGTCATAAATAATGGGATCACAGGTTTCTCTAAGCAGTAATATCGCTGCTCAACATCCTCCTAATGTACAGATATTTTTGAGCTGCTTCTATGTTGGCAGAGAATCAAGGCCACGCTAGCTATTTAGATATCCCACAGAGAACCAAATGACATCTTTTTAGCTCCTGTTCTCCGTAGTGGCCCATCATTTTACATAGCATTTCTCTACTGACATGACAGAGAGAAGAATAGGGCGTTAGGAAATCATCTGGATGCATTTCTGAAGATGCACATCAATTCACTGGTCACCCCCAAAGCCAACACCTCCTTTGGCCGCCATTCCTTCCAGTTCGCTGCTGCCAATGACTGGAACGAATTGCAAAAATCATTGAAGCTAGAGGTTCCTATCTCCCTCAATACCTTTAAGCATCAGCTGTCAAAGCTGCTTATCGATCGCTGTACCTGTATATAGCCCTTCTGTAAATAGCCCACACTACTACCTCATCCCCATATTTATTTTTGTTTATTTTTCACTAATCTTGCACTCCAGTATCTCTATTTGCACATCATAATTTGCACATCCTTCATTCCTGTGTTAATGATGATAATTCTGTAATTTATTTCTACTCTATAGTCTATTTATTGTCCTACCTCCCAACCTTACTGCATTTTTGCACTACATTTTGCACTCTGTTTATAGATTTTCTATTGTGTTTTTTTGACTGTTTGTTTAATGTGTAACTCTGTTGTTATTTGTCGCACTGCTTTGCTTTGTCTTGGCCAGGTCGCAGTTGCAAATGAGAACTTGTTCTCAACTGACCTACCTGGTTAAATAAAGGTGAAATAAAAATAAAATAAATAAAAAATTCAAACTGCTCAATTGTATTGAGCTCTAAATGATCGAGATGACTTACTCATTATCAGCAGAAGCAGGAAGAATAACGTAGATAAACACGGCTAATACACGCACAAGTACACGCACACTCTTCCTAAACCTCTATTTAAAACCCCAGAAGGTAACCCAGGTTCTACTATTCCTAGGGGACTGTGCTGCTAAATACACTGTAGGTCATTTACATTCTGCCTCCTCCCTATTCCAATATCAGAGGCATTATCTTGGTTTTCTACAAAACACATTCTCCACTAATCTGTCTCCTGAGAAAAACCTTTAAAACTGTCAACAACAACAACCAAATCTTTAATGATGACTAATTGCATCCAAAACCCATATCCGGTTTTGCCCCCAAATGAATAGACAAAAGGAACCTTCAGGACAACACAATTATGATATGCCGCTATTCATTTAGTAATTAGGGAAGATGGATTTATTATAGTACCTGCTGAGAGGGTGAGAATACTAATGTTTCAGAAGAAATACCAATGCTCCGTCAATCCAGCCACAACAGATGCTCCAAACTTTGATCCACATATCTCTGTGCTTATGGGTTATAGGCCATGGGGTAGATTGAAAGGAAATGTCTGAACAGAGAAAAGTGGTGTGGATAAAACTGATTTTCTACAGTACTCCTCCATACATTTATCTGTGGTATCAGAAACAACACATTAAATAATTAAAAGACCGTGAAGACGGAAATGCTGGTTGAAAAAAAGAGACTAACCATACTACAAAATGTCAAATCAATATAGAGGTGATAATGATTTGCTGGCTGCACATGGCTCACTCACCACCTTCATAAACACATCCACCTCTTCGGTATAGTTCCACAACACATTGTATTGCTCTACCACTATCTGACAGGAGGCCTTAAAAAAGGGATGGGAGACGTAGTCAGTGACTTTTCCATTTGAAAAGCATGACATATGACCCAGCAGAGCTAGCCCCTTATCAAAGAAAAGACGATATGATGAATTCTTGAAACTGACAAAGGACCTGAAGAGTAAGGACATGGCACTGTATGAAAACAATACCCGCTTTGACGATGGGGAAAACGTGGTACAGTTGTTAAAAACGTATGTCAAGTCATAATGCTCTGCTTACTGTCAGGAAACAGCCTTTCTGAGGACTGTAATTTAAGGCTAATGTAGCTTACAGTATAATAATTGGCCTATTCATGAAATTGTCGGCTATGCAATCCACTATGATTATTTAACTGTGAAATATGCCTTGGAACTTCCAAACTTTTTAAGATTATGAATAAACTTTTGACTTTTCCATGGAAGCTCCATCAGAACATTGAGAAGGACGGATTAGAGTACAGTAACTTTGAAGAACAGTGAAAATAGTACGAATTTAAATCATAGTGCTAGGCTACCACTAATACCAATTGTTCCCTGGACATAGAAGCACATTCAATGGAGAACCTCTATTAAACATGCTGTTTAGTGAAGGACAAGGCTTAATCGTTGTCCGGGAAACCTTAAAAGCAAATTGTTCTATAGTGTTCATGTCAGTGAAACAGTCCCTGCATTTGACTGTGAATAAGTCACATTATTAAATTGCATTTCATGGACTTCAGACTTCTGAAATACATCTACACTGTGCTTTTCCATTATATAAACAATAAAGTGAGAAATAAATACGTCAGTCAATCCATTACTAACTCACTCAGTCCATCACTCACTCACTGACATAGCACAATAACTCTCCACTAACTTCTGAGCTCATTTCTCCCCTGTCGTATGGTTGGCAGGGCATACAGTGTCAGACAGTGTGGCTGGGCTGGGTGATGCCAGTGACAGGGGCATGCCCCAGACTGTCACCAGCCTGCATGGCAGTGCCAGGGGATGGAGCACGAGCTGGAGGGAGTGTGTGTAAGTAAAACGCCATTCTAAGTCTGTCTGATGATACAGACATACCACACCTCACTACACTCTTGTCTCTGAGCTTCCCTGATGACATATGGGAGAGTAAGCACAGAGAAACATCTTTGCTTAGTTTGCTGATCCGTGCACATTGATAAAATGTCAGCCATAGTAAACACAAGCAGCCTGGTATCATAGACTAGATGTAACATAGTGAACAAAAATCCTAGACACTAAAACTAGCATTATATACACTACCGTTCAAAAGTTTGGGGTCACTTAGAAATGTCCTTGTTTTTTAAAGAAAAGCACATTTTTTTCTCCATTAAAATAAGGGTTAGGGTTACAGAAATACAGTGTAGACATTGTTAATGTTGTAATTCACTATTGTAGCTGGAAACGGCTGATTCTTTTATGGAATATCTACATAGGCGTACAGAGGTCCATTATCAGCAACCATCACTCCTGTGTTCCAATGGCACGTTCTGTTAGCTAATTCATTTTTTTTTTTTTTTTTTTTTTTTACAGACACCTCACAAGTTCTCAACTGGCAGCTTCATTAAATAGTACCCGCAAAACACCAGTCTCAACATCAACAGTGAAGAGGCGACTCCGGGATTCTGGCCTTCTAGGCAGAGTTACAAAGAAAAAGCCATATCTCAGACTGGCCAATAAAAATAAAAGATTAAGGGCAAAAGAACACAGACACTGGACAGAGGAAGATATGTATTTTTCTTTGCAACTCTGTCTAGACGAGTTTCAGAAGAAAATTATTTGTTTCTGGCCATTTTGAACCTGTAATCGAACTCTGAAATGCTGATGCTCCAGATACTCAACTAGTCTGAAGTTTTATTGCTTCTTTAATCAGAACAACAGTTTTCAGCTGTGCTAACATAATTGCAAAAAGGTTTTCTAATGATCAATTAGCCTTTTAAAATGATCAACTTGGATTAGCTAACACAACGTGCCTTTGGAACACAGGAGTGATGGTTGCTGATGGCCTCTGTACGCCTATGTAGATATTCCATAAAAAATCTGCCGTTTCCAGCTACAATAGTAATTTACAACATTAACAATGTCTACAATGTATTTCTGATCAATTTTATGTTATTTTAATGGACAGAAAATGTGCTTTTCTTTCAAAAACAAGACATTTCTAAGTGACCCCAAACTTTTGAACTGTAGGCCACTTAAGGCAAAAACAAAACTCCTAACCCTAACCTTAATCCTAACTGTCACATCTACTCCCACTCCGGTGCTCAACATTGGCGGTTTACTAACCACCGGACTTGGCAACCCATCATTACGGACACCTGGCAACCCTCATTACGCACACCTGCGCCCCATCATGAGGCACACCTGGACTCCATCACTACCCTGATTACTCCCCCTTTATCTAGCACGCCCTAGCATCACTCTTCATGCGATATCTTCTTCTTCAAACTCACCACCTCTTACGTCTACCCCAGTCCAGGTTGACACAAGATATGCTCCAGGTAATTCAGTGGTGTTCCACTGTTATATTTCTGAAGCATTTAGCTGTATAAAATCAATATGCTCTTGAACTGCAAGTTACCTCTTACTGCAAAGTAATGTTCGTGAATGGGGATGTTGTTACCATGAGGGAATGAGTTAGGAGACATAAGTAGCTATTAGAGGTATTTAAACAAAATGCTGTAATCTAAAATACTCTTCGGGTTCTTCTGCCCTTTGGCTGTGAACCACTTGGGGTCCCAATTAATCGTTGGATGCCTTGAAATGGGTGTAGCTCTGATGTTATGTGAAGAGTGGTTACTGAGAGACCAGACGTATCAGGGAAAAAGCTGTCCCGAGGCTAGATAACACAACTGCAGCACTCTCGTTCTCTCTACAGCTGATAAAGGCTTGGGCTGTCTGTGTCTACATAGAGGATTGTAGCTGCCTCGTCAGAATGGGAGAGATGCTTCGGCTTGCAGGCAGGAAGCTGTTCATTAAAAACCATGCAGAATGTGACACAAAGCAGGAAGCTAAATGTGCCCCAGTGGGTGGGTGTTGACAATTGAACAGCTGTTAGCTTCATCGTACAATACCAATCGATTAGATGGCAGGATATGAATTCCTGTGCCTGGCAACGCTAGGTGTGTATTTTGTCCTGTCTGGTTGAAATTGGATTTGCATTTTTGGAAAACAAGTGTTTCCTGTGTGTGTGTGTGTGTGTGTGTGTGTGTGTGTGTGTGATGCATTAGATTCGTTGTTGCCCCAGTAACAGCAAGAGTTTAAGCCCTGGCTCTTGCACATCATTGTCCCAATGTATAACATTATGGGATGTTATTCTTCCTTTGCTCAGCTGTTGCTCTCTTTTTTACTCAACTGTAAAAGCACTCCAAAATCGCTCCATTAAACTGAACTAAACCCACAGGCTCTAACAGGGACTTGTATTATCTGTATGATAATTCTGTACTCCCGAAGCGACACACTGTCACTTGAAATCACCGTAGCATCTCTGGAATACCAACCTGAGGATTAGGATGGGAGAGACAATGACTTTTAATAAATGTATTCATATTTTCCACCCAAAAATAACAAGTGGTGCAAAAAATCGTCTCAAATCTCCTCTCTCGTCCAGCAATCCAAAAGCCCCACAAGACATGATTACACCTGAGATAAGAGGATTTGGGCTATTATTCACAAGGATATTGTGTATTTTTTGGACTGTAAAAATCAAAATGGGTCTGCTGATCAGAATCCCCTGTGTGTGTCTCAGTGGTTGCTAATCCTTGATGATACAGAAGATTGCACACTCAGAGGATCTTGAATATATATTTCAGAGAACTATGTCAAATAACCATGGGACCACGCGTAAACATTGGGGAAATGTTAAAATTCCTATTGCTCTGTGATCCTGTCTAAATTCACCCCAGTAGGGTTGGCCAGTTCTAAGACAGATGCACTACTTGTTGTCACCACACTAATACACGGTGTCTGAAACATTCAGCCAAACACTGCCACGTTCACAATCCAGCAGTGCTATTTAAAGGCTGAACAAATGACCATGTCTAATGCCTCTGACATCCTCAAGGCCTCAGAGCAGCCTCAGAGATACAAACATATTCTAATAAGCACCCAGACTGACAGTCAGGGTAAAGATTACTACCGTCTGGACATTTCCATATGTGTCTCCTCATTCTCCATTTATTTTCCTTATTTTCCTGTTTACTGAATCTGTTCCAGTGATATGAGAAAGTCAAAGGACAGACAGTCTGAGAGAGCTCTCTAAGGGTTCCGTCTGCAGACAGAGAAGCAGTCACAATACGGGCCATTTTCTCACTGTAGACACAACCCAAGTCTGAGGGTGAAAAGTTTATTCTGTCTATGGAAAGACGGGAGGGAAGGGAATGAGGGATGGAGGTGGGGGGAGTGAAGGAGTAAGGGAAAATGAAGGTGAAAATGAGAGCAATAAGGAGAGAGGATTGGTACACATATTCTTGTAATAATTTAACAGTGATCTGGATACGTATCACAGTAATAAGAATATGAGGAAAATGTAAGTCCCTCTTCTCTGAATGTGCATGTTATGGCAAATAATGTTCCCTAAAGACCTGCAACCACTTAACTTTAAACATACTGGGGTCATTCCACGAATTCGGTGCCTACTGAGATGTGTAATTTGATTTCACAAAATGTTTAAATTCTGTCATAAAGATCACATGTTCAACCAAAGTCTTTATTCATATAAAAAATTGATTTATTGAATTCTCCATGTGGTCTATTTTACTTCATTGACTATAACAGGCTTTTAAAATGCAATATTGGTGCAGAATTTCTACTTCAAATATTAAAGGTCACTCATTTTGTGGAACGACCCAGTAATGCAAAATACGTGTTGGGTATTGGTTTCTATTCAGCTACGATCTTCCCTCATATGGTATAGGTGACAGTCAAGACAAATGACTGGCAATGTTATGCTCAAAAAACTGGAATGCCGTTCAAAACCAACATTAACAAACACTGCATGTATCTAAAACTGACAGCCATCTAAGCTGAATCCACAATTCCATCGACGCTGGCCTGCTTTCACCACTGATCTGAGGCAGTATACACCCAGTATCAGACTCCAGTCTGAAGCCAGTAATGGTGGCCATCAAACCACCCGTTAAAAAGAAAGTATCACCAGACTTATGGTTACACATTGGAGTTTTGAAGCTCAGTTGTGGTTGACTGGATCTGTGTGTAAAGTCAGGAAATCACATCAAGCTGGTGCTGAGGCTCCATAATGATATAATGGGGCTCTGGTGCATTCAACAGAGACGTTTTGGACCATGATACAGAGGAATGGAGCCATAAAACCTGGATCATCGGCTTAACGTACCGGACTAAAGCTACACACTACTTAATCTGAGGAGAACTTGGCTATCGCTGTTATGGAGTCGTAGTCCTTACAATACTTTGTAAGAGTATAAATCTGTCTGTCTTTTTCAAAGAAAAAACACCTAAAGATACTATGTTACTACATTACACTCACAATATACAAACACCCTATATTTTGCAGTCAGGCTTTTGCTTTGCTGTTGTTGAATACACAGATGTATATTCATGCGAATAATCATTCACAAATTATGTCAGTACTCCATAGTGCTTCAGTGTGACTCATTACAAAGTTGTGCCATGACAGAAGAATCCTTGATACAGAAGCTACTCTGCTGCCACTGAAGTGCAGAGGACATGAAGTGTAGTCATCCATCTTGTTCCCCGTAAGCGAGGGTTTCATCTCGCAGGGCTTTTGACAGATGGCTTCAGGGAACTGTTTCCCTGTGAAAGGTCAGGATCTCTCCAGATCTCATATGTGGTGTAGAGTCTTCATGTCACAGGGGGCAGCACATAAACATGAGAGGGGAGAGAGGTGATGCTATCAGATACAGGTTAGCTTCAGGTGATGTTTACTAAAGAAATGTATATGATCAAATGGAATTCATAGTTTAGATATGTTTCTAAGAGGGGGTGATAACCTAATATTGGAGAATGACTTGTTCAGTTCAAGTATATCTAGCCAATTGGTCAGTCTCGCAGCTATCCTATTGCATAATGGAATCCTTCTCTCTCCAATGCACCCCGTGAACACCATCACCACCCCTTACCGCCTCACCCAAGCCAAGAGACACTAATGAAAAGAAAAACGGTATGGAGGGTGGCGTGGTCGCCGAGTGCAAAACAGTCACAGCCGTCAAAAACCTCATCTTGGTAATTACACCCCTCAGTTCCGTAACATTGACAGTGTGGCACTAATTGCTTTCTCTGTAGTTGTGTTACTTATTCATTTCCCTGCGAGAGATAATGAAGGAGAAGTCATCGGCCATCTGCGCCAGAGGTACCTGATAGAGCCTGGTAGAGATGGGAGGATCAACACTCTGTGCGTTTATAATACATTGACAAATATTGGACCATTTAGCAATGCTAAACAGATGAGAAAGGAATACTTTATTATGATGACAAGGCGCACAGGTGAATTATGGGTGTTTAGTGCAGCACGCCATGGGTGCGGTGCCTGGAGCATAATTTTTTTACACTCGCAATTTAATTACATCCCTGTAATCGATACAGAGATTTTGATGAATGGTTTATTAAGAGAGTAACTTCAGTCACGTGCACACAGATACGCGCACATACACACACACAAGCGTGCTAATACCTTGTTCAGTTCCTTCACTGAAGTGACATTGAAACTGAAATTTGTAATTGCGAACCACTTTCCTGACAACATCTTTGAAGTGATGTTAAAAGGGTTTCATATCAATAAGAGAGGAGTATCTCAACTGAATAAACAGTTCCTTTATATATTTTTTTACTAAAATATAAAGTGCTAAATCTGAATGAGCTAAAATTAAATAATATTTGGAATTCTACCCTTCACGGACAGAAGTGTTTGGAGTAATTTAGACTTGGGTTTCTTTCATGTTTTTTTGGTCATGTCGATTTCCTTACTATTCTTCCTATGTTACCATTACAAAATGTGCTGATAAGGCTCTAGCTCTGTGTGCTTATTAAATCGTTAATATATATATTTTTTAAATTCTTAGAGCTTTCCTTGGATATTAAGCGTTTCATATTAATGGGAATATCACACATCAAAGTTATTTTAGGATTGGGGACAAGTGAGGTGCAAAGTGGAAGTGAAGTTTGGCTTCCATACCGTATCCCTCCATATAAAGAATAAGCTGATGGATCATAAAGAGGAGAGGGATTTTTAAGTTCTGGAGCATATCCATTCCAGGGATAGGAACTGATAAATTAAGTTATAGTAAGGTCTTTGAATCCCCTATGGGTCTCGGTCTTGGTCTCCCCCTCTCTCTCCCTCTCCCTCTCCCTCCCTCTCTCTCTCTCTCTCTCTCTCTCTCTCTCTCTCTCAATATTGAACAAGCGTTATGGGGCAGTGCTCAGTGTTTTGTGCGGACTGCTGTCTCAACAAAACATCATGCTCACCTCAAATGCATTGTCAGCCCGATAACTCACCCTGATTTTTCACTCATTAAAGACAAGGATTAAACTCATCCAACGCTTGGCACATTTTGTCAATTTCGTCATATAGGGCCTACTATAACATACAGTAGCCCACTGTATGTTTATTTACCTTAAAAATATCCATGGTTTAGCTTTCTCCCCACTGCACCTGTCACAATATTGTGATGTCATTTATCACATGATAGAAATTCCAGTTGATGTGCCATATGTTGAGTACTATTCTGTGGATATTTGAAAGCCGACTTTCAACATAAATCCTGTGACCTCCACAGAGGTCAAACCGATCTGGAGCAAAGTTTTATCTCCAGTACTAATGGTCAATGGCTTGCGACCGGCAGTTGCCATGGAAATAAGGCAGCCTTCCAAAACCTGACGGTTGTTAAGAAGGTCATTGCTTCACATCAAAACAATGTGAAGTCACACTTGAATGTTTGATCTCGTTAACCACAATGCATTGCATACCTCATTGCTGATTTCATGTACCTCAGCTTTTCCTCCTACACATCACCAGCTAGGTAATGGCCGTAGGGAATACAAAATCTGACAAATCCTTCAATGACACAATTAGCTTTGAAGATTTTCTCCCTCCAGAAGGACAGAAGAGCATGTCTGGTAACATCAAGGTGATCAGTTACTGATCATAAACTGTACCATTACATTTGTTGACATGCCAATGAATGCTAATGGAATCCTTCCTTCTAGAATTACCACAGTTATCGGGAAGTACTGAGTTATTACACAAATATGCTAATATGTTGCATGTACATTAGGAATAATGGAATTGTTATCATAGCCTTACTGTTTAAGGTATGTTTTATTGTCAATGCTGCAAGGTCTTTACCAGATATACGTACAGACAGCCAGTTTGTCACCTGTTCTACAGTGATTCACTGGTACTTACCATCTGTGCAGCCAACTTTGTGGCAGCCAGTTCTCAGTCAATCTCATAAACAACCAAATAAAATGTCCCAGATACAGTTGAAGTCGGAAGTTTACATACACCTTAGACAAATACATTTAAACTCAGTTTTTCACACTTATGCTAGTAAAAAATTCCCTGTCTTAGGTCAGTTAGGATCACCACTTTATTTTAAGAATGTGAAATGTCAGAATAATAGTAGAGAGAATGATTTATTTCAGCTTTTATTTCTTTCATCACATTCCCAGTGGGTCAGAAGTTTACATACACTCAACTAGTATTTGGTAGCTGTGACGGTGGTGAATACATACTGGAGAGCCAGGCGCAGGAGATTGCGTGGAACAAGGTATAATTTAATACCAGACAAGTATTCCACAAACAAACAGACAAAGTAATTACGCAAGGTGTACAAATAACTAGGCAACCGCCTAGATAACAACACTGCGAGTAAATACACTATGTATACTCAGAACTAGAGAACGCCGTGTACATACACAATCACAAATAAACAATAACCGACAAGGACATGAGGGAACAGAGGGAACATATATACATGAAGTAATTGGGGGAAATGAGAACCAGGTGTGCGCAATGACAAGACAAGACAAATGGATAATGAAGGAAGGAGCGGAAGTGGCTAGAAAGCCGGTGACGACGATCGCCGAAGCATGCTCGAACAAGGGGGTGAGGCAACTTCGGATGGAGTCGTGACAGTACCCCCCCCCCCCCCCCGTTGACGCGCAGCTCCAGCTGCGTTCCGACACCGACTCCTGAGACGACCCGGACGGCGAGGCGCCGGGCGATCTGGGTGGTGACGATGGAAGTCACGTAATAGGGAGTGGTCGAGAACATCCCCCCTTGGCACCCAGCACCTCTCCTCCGGACCGTACCCCTCCCACTCCACGAGGTACTGAAGGCCCGACGTCTCGAATCCAAGATGGAACGGACGGAGTAGGCCGGGACCCCCTCGATGTCCAACGGGGGTGGAGGGGCCTCCCGCACCTCAGACTCCTGGTGACGGAGGGAATTTTGAGCCATCTCAGCATTATTTTTCTGTGGTCTTGGCTGATTTATTTAGATTTTCCCATGATGTCGAGCAAAGAGGCACTGAGTTTGAAGGTAGGCCTTGAAATACATCCACAGGTACACCACCTATTGACTCAAATTATGTCAATTAGCTTATCAGAAGCTTCTAAAGCCATGACATCATTTTTTGGAATTTTCAAAGCTGTTTAAAGGCACAGTCAACTTAGTGTATGTAAACTTGGAATTGTGATATAGTGAATTATAAGTGAAATAATAATAAGGAAAGTAGTCTTGAGACTACTGTTAAGAGGCTCATGCTAAACTGAGAGAGCACAACACTGGATTGCCTCCATTCCATGGAAACCACAGCGCCATACTAGAGACCTATTACAGTGCTGAACATTGATATCAACTTATCCACATCGAAATTGAAACCATCCTGACAATCCTGCCACAGTGCCTCTTCTCACGGAAGATGAATCAATACAAAGAAGTCCCAATACAAGATGGAGAGGTATACGAATGCATGGGGAAATGATACAGGAGCCAATAAAAACATTAGCAAAGAACATTTGAAGCAAGATCTAGCTCTCTGCACCCCTTGTATATAATAAGGTTTTGCTGTTGACTAGTGTAATCATAGAGCACTCTGTAGCGGAGTCTTGACACAGGCGGTGGGCAGGAATCATTATGCCATCTCATCAGGGATTACCCATTTTAATTACTTCCCCCTCTCAGCTATTGACGTCTGCCTCAGTCTGGATTGGCCTCCTCAAGCGACATGCTATTCAAATCAATTGCTGAGATCTGCACAATGTTTGCATGATAAGCTACACTGTGGTATTTTCTGGGCTTTGTAATCCAGTTTACATTGAATAGATAAGGTTTATTGCTTGCCGGATAATCTATTGATGTCTGGCACCATTCCGACTTATTCCAATTAGTTTTCTAGCGAAAGCGTCCAATACAACAACAACAACAAGGCATAGAGTAAATAATTAGCATGCCTTGATATACATGCTAATAATATAATTACATTTTGAGTTACCCAACAATACCAGGTTGAATCATTACACAATTGTATTTTACCCCACTGACTGTATACTGTTTACTGAGGGTTATGCTGTGAGGTTTTGCTGTCTGTATCCTTTCTGAGTGCTTTTATTTTTTCATTCCATTCCCAGTTCTGGTTTTCGTTTTTTCCTTTACTAGTTCCACCTGCCCCTAGCACACCTGCTTCTCATCAACTACCTATTTAGTTCAGTCCTCAGTCCCTGTTTCCCTGTGAGGTATTGTTTGCTGTCGTGACATACTAAGCCTGTTATTTTCATAATATTGTTCTTCTCTCGTAGTCTCCTCGTGTATGACCTTCGTCTCCTGAACCTTTTTGATTCCCGGAATTTCCCTCCTGTACTTCTGCCCCGATCACTGCCTCTTCCGTGTATGAACTCTGACTGCCTACCGACTACGATCTCTGCCTGTTTCCTATTGCACCTTTGCTGATGATAATTAAAGAACAGCGCTCTGCGCGTGAATCCAGATCATCGTCTCCCGTATATCATTACAGAATACCTCACCGTTGTAATGGATTCAGCGGAGCTGCACCAGCTCCTAACCCAGCAGGAAGAACGCATAGACGAACTCTGCCACTTACTCCGTAAGCTTTCGCCTACATCTCCCGCTCAGGCCACGGGAGCAAGCGCTCACTCTTTTGTCTGCCTACCTAATAAATACGATGGCACACCCGGGAAGTGCATAGGATTTTTAATGCAATGTGAAAATTACATCGACCACAACCCTGGTAATTTCACCTCAGATAAGGACAGAGTGGACTTTATAGTTTCACTTTTGACAGGCAAAGCCCTGGACTGGGCCACCGCATTATGGGCAGCCCAAAGCCCCACACTCTCTTCCGCTCACCAGTTCAACGCATTATTTAAGGAGGTTTTTGATCACTCTCCCAGTGGACG
The DNA here is from genome assembly GCA_023634145.1 of Thymallus thymallus. Classification (NCBI taxonomy): domain Eukaryota; kingdom Metazoa; phylum Chordata; class Actinopteri; order Salmoniformes; family Salmonidae; genus Thymallus; species Thymallus thymallus. Next base: position 14,162,784 of record CM042415.1, on the reverse strand, counting down.
TCATACGGGAGATCTGTTAATGGAACTTCAACAAGGAGGCCGTTCAGCTGCTGAATTTGCACTAGACTTCCGCACCCTGGCAGCCGGTAGCGGGTGGAGCGACGCTGCTCTCCTGACAGTATTTAGAAGAGGATTGAAGCGGGAGCTACAGGCGGAGCTGGCCTGTCGTGGAGACCTAACAGATCTAGGGGAGTATATCCGAATGGCCATTTCTATCGACAATCTTCTAGCCGACCGATGGAGGACTCAATCAGCACAGAGTTTTCGAACACCATCACAAGGCCTACCACCAAGCCCTCCCAGCCCCCCTGAACCCATGCAATTGGGTCGCGCTCCCCTGTCATCTGCGGAGAGACAACGAAGACTGCAGGAACGACTATGCCTCTACTGTGGAGCAGGAGACCACTTGTTGGTCCGCTGTCCTGTTTGTCCTCCTCGGAGGGAAAGGAATTACCCCAACGCTTCACTTCAGGTAGGCGTGTCTCAGTTTTTAAATCTCACGCAAAAACAACTTGTTCTGCCTATTCTGCTATCGGTTAATGGGATTGTTCGATCAGTCGAAGGGCTTATAGACTCTGGAGCTGCCGGTAATTTCATTGATGAACAGTTAGCCAAAGAACTCAATCTTGAATTGATCCCTGTCAATCCGCCCCTTAGAGTCAATGCCTTAGACGGGCAGCCCCTCGGAAAGGGCCTAGTTACACACAGGACACCGAACATCAACCTCCAGACGGGAGTGTTGCACAAGGAATCTATATCCCTATTAGTGCTTGTGTCTCCCAATGAACCCCTTATCTTAGGTCACCCTTGGCTTTGTCTCCATGACCCCGCCATCTCGTGGAAAGAAAGTGAACTCCTGTCCTGGTCCCCAGCTTGTTTTACTCGGTGTATTAAGGTCCCGTGTAGAGCCACCTCCATCGAGGACTCCGTCTCTATCACCCCTGCAGACATTCCCATTGTGTATTCACAATTCCGTAACGTCTTCAGTAAGGAAAAGGCCTCCGTACTACCACCACACCGCCCATGGGATTGCGCTATAGAGCTAAGATCAGGAACATCACCTCGTAAAGGGCGAGTCTATCCTCTATCTCTGCCTGAAAGCGAAGCTATGGAGAAATACATAGATGAGACTCTTGAAATGGGCTTCATACGCCCATCCACATCCCCAGCGGCATCCGGGTTCTTCTTTGTGGGGAAAAAAGATGGAGGACTCCGTCCCTGTATAGATTATCGATCACTCAATGACATTACCATAAAGAACCGATATCCCCTACCCCTGATTCCGGCTGCCCTAGAGCAAGTCGGAAAGGCCACAATCTACTCCAAACTAGATCTCAGGAGCGCCTACAATCTTGTCCGTATAAGAGAGGGGGACGAGTGGAAAACGGCCTTCATCACTGCTAGAGGGCATTATGAATATCTGGTCATGCCGTACGGTCTAACCAACGCCCCTTCAGTCTTCCAATCATTTATGAACGAGATCTTCAGTGACATGATTAACCGATTCCTCATCGTTTATATAGACGACATTCTCATTTACTCCTATTCCATGTCTGACCACATTCAGCATGTCACACAAGTTCTTCAGAGACTTCAGGACAACCACCTTTTTGTTAAAGCTGAGAAAAGTGCCTTCCACGTCACTACTGTCAACTTTTTAGGATCTGTACTCACGCCAGGAGGAGTCCAAATGGATGACAACAAGATTACGGCGGTAAAGAACTGGCCTAAACCCTCGACCGTCAAGGAATTACAACGCTTCCTTGGATTCGCCAATTACTACAGACGGTTTATCAGGAATTTCAGCATCACCGCGGCTCCACTTTCCGCTCTCACCAGCCAGAAAGCCCGTTCCCTTCAATGGACAGAGGCAGCCCACAAGTCCTTTGACGAATTGAAGCGTACCTTCACCTCAGCAACCATTCTCTGTCAACCCGATTCCTCTCTCCCGTTTGTCTTAGAGGTTGATGCATCGGAGGTCGGAGTAGGGGCAATACTCTCCCAGAGGGTGGGAACACCCCCTAAACAACGTCCCTGTGCCTTCTTTTCTAAGAAGCTGACACCCGCTGAGAGGAATTATGATGTCGGAAATCGGGAGCTCCTTGCCATCAAGCTGGCTTTGGAGGAGTGGCGTCACTGGTTAGAGGGAGCTCAACATCCTTTTTCTGTCCTAACGGACCACCGAAATTTAGAATACCTTCGTAGTGCAAAGAGGTTGAATTCTCGACAAGCTCGTTGGGCCCTGTTTTTTACTCGGTTCCACTTCACCGTTACATACATACCTGGGCGGAAGAATGTTAAGGCAGATGCTCTATCCCGCCAGTTCGACCCTCCTATGCGCCCGCCTGTTCCAGAAACCATCCTGCCTCCCTCCTGTGTGGTGGGACCCATTCGCTGGGAACTTCAGTCGGCCATTCAAGAGGCTCTTCTCTCTGACCCTGCACCCCCCGAGGTGCCTATAGGGAAAAGCTACGTGCCAGCAACTATGAGACCCCAACTCATGCAATGGACTCACACCTCTCTGGGATCTGGCCATCCGGGTGTTACTAAGACCGTGGAATTAATTTCCCGTCAATACTGGTGGTCCTCTCTGGTGTCAGACGTCCGAGACTATGTTCTCTCATGCCCTATATGTGCTCAGTCTAAAAGCCTTCACCAGTTACCTGCGGGGGAGCTACAATCTCTACCAACACCCAACAGACCATGGTCCCATATATCTGTAGATTTTATCACCGACCTACCCGACTCCACAGGGTTTACCACTATACTTGTCATAATAGATAGATTTTCAAAGATGTGCCGTCTTGTGCCGCTACCTGGCCTCCCAACTGCCCTGGAATTAGCAGAATGCATGTTTCAACAGGTGTTCCGTCTATACGGTATCCCGGAGGATATAGTTTCGGACCGGGGCCCCCAGTTCATATCCCGAGTGTGGCGGGCCTTCTGCAAGAGACTGGGAGTTACCATCAGCCTTTCTTCAGGGTACCATCCTGAAACCAACGGACAGACAGAGCGCCTAAATCAGGAGATCGGACGGTATCTGCGCCAACACTGCTCTTCTGCGCCTCATGACTGGAGCAAGTACATACATTGGGCCGAGTACGCACAGAATTCGCTCATTCATTCTTCTCTCCGTCTTACCCCTTTCCAGTGCGTGCTCGGTTACCAACCCCCTATGTTCCCGTGGGAGACAGAGCCCGGTACTGTACCAGCGGTGGATGACTGGTTCAAGCGAAGTGAGAAGGTGTGGGAAACTGCTCACCGGCATCTACATCAAGCCTCCCGCTCTCAGAAGCGTTTTGCCGATCGACGTCGTCGGTCTGTTCCATTAATGCACCCCGGACAGCGAGTGTGGCTATCTACGAGGGATCTTAAACTCCGTCTCCCCTGCAAAAAGCTGATGCCACGCTTCATAGGCCCGTTCAAGATCAGCCATCGTCTCAACCCTGTCACCTACAGACTTCAATTACCCCGTCATTATCGGATCTCATCATCCTTCCATGTGTCCTTGTTGAAGCCAGTGAGGTTTAGCCCTCTACATCCCCCGGTGGACCGTCATAGAGTGCCTCCGCCCATAGACGTCGGTGGCGAACCAGCGTATGCCGTCCATGCCATCATTGACTCCAAGCGCCGTGGTGGCTGTATCCACTACCTAGTGGATTGGGAAGGGTACGGGCCGGAAGACAGGTCCTGGGTCCCAGCCCGAGACATTCTGGATCCTGCCATGATTCTGGCTTATCATCGTGACCACCCTGACCGTCCCGCCCCTCGACCGCGGGGCCGTCCGCCTGCCCCCACTCGGCCGTCCAGGTCGTCGGGAGCCTCCCGTGGGGGGGGGAGTACTGTGAGGTTTTGCTGTCTGTATCCTTTCTGAGTGCTTTTATTTTTTCATTCCATTCCCAGTTCTGGTTTTCGTTTTTTCCTTTACTAGTTCCACCTGCCCCTAGCACACCTGCTTCTCATCAACTACCTATTTAGTTCAGTCCTCAGTCCCTGTTTCCCTGTGAGGTATTGTTTGCTGTCGTGACATACTAAGCCTGTTATTTTCATAATATTGTTCTTCTCTCGTAGTCTCCTCGTGTATGACCTTCGTCTCCTGAACCTTTTTGATTCCCGGAATTTCCCTCCTGTACTTCTGCCCCGATCACTGCCTCTTCCGTGTATGAACTCTGACTGCCTACCGACTACGATCTCTGCCTGTTTCCTATTGCACCTTTGCTGATGATAATTAAAGAACAGCGCTCTGCGCGTGAATCCAGATCATCGTCTCCCGTATATCATTACATATGCTGTGCTTTATATATATATAAAACATTATTTACCGCAATTGATTGACTAAAGGATGTCTGCCACAAGCAATCAATCCAATCATTGGCTCAGGACAGCAATTACTGACGCCAGCGGTAGATGCCACAGGAATTAATATGTAAGAAAACAAGGCTATTGACAAACACATGACCAATGCAAGATGTACTGTAGATATGCTGAGCAGAAGATCAATCTTCTTGACTAGGAGTTATATGAGTGTGCTGGTGTTCTCTTCCAGAAGTAGGAGTATAGTCTAACTACTGGAGGTAGTGCTGGAAGTAGCTACAGTAGGAACGCTTTCCCCTACACCTGATCCAACAGCTGGCAGAGGTTGGTTAGGTCCACTTAAAATGATGGGTATATACAGTTGTCGTTAGAGTTGGAAGTAAATACGTACTATTGATGAATTTGACTAAATTTGCATTTGGCCTATGATTAGCATGGAGAGACTCTTTTTAATAACTGCCCCTAGCAACAAGCACAAACAACCCATGAGCCGTATAGACACCACCATACAAAGGAGACTGGTCAGTCTATTTGGTAGAGTAGAAAAGACTCAGTAAGGGTTTCTCACTGTCAGTTTCAATGGTTCTAATGGTACTGAAGAAAGGAGGAGGAAGAAGAAGAAGAAGAAGAAGAAGAAGAAGAAGAAGGAGATAAATAGCGAGATAGAGGGTGAGACGGAACGTTAGCTTTAAAAGTGTCAACGGGGTATAGAGAGCGAGGGAGAAAGAGAAGCTCATCAGTGTTAGGGGAGCATTAATGAGGGTTACAGCAAAGAGACTCAACTCCACCGTGTTAACATCGCGGCTGTGCGTTAGTCCAGAGATGGCCTTATTTAAGCAGCAGACAGGATCAATTGGGCTCCCTAATGCAGCACAACGAGATGGCCGCCTCCAGCAAGACAGGGTCAAGCACTTACCGCAAGTCTGGCGAGCACATCTTAATTTGAGTTAATAATGTAGTACGGAGCTGGGCGATGTGGAGCCTACTCACGTAGCATCCGCAGATAAAAGCCTATTTGTCTTTGAGCGGTGTTGTCGCTAAGCACAGAGGCTGTTTTATCAATAAATCACAGCGCCATATTAGTCATCATGGAGGTGGGTGCCAGGCAACTGTGACCATTCTCGAAAATGCGTCCCTTCAGTGTGTGGTTTGACAGATGTGCTTTGTTCGTTGACAATTGTAGAGCTCAAGCCAACGGTACCAAAGTTAGGAATAAGTCACAAAACTTCAAGGTGCCAGGTTCATCATTACCGATCAAAAACAAGTCTGCTGTAAGATAATGTCATTACGGTTCCTTCAGAGAATTTAAGAGAATAGTCACGCTCATTTGCGGCCTGCTTTGCTTTGGTCTGTGTGATTTGTGAATGCAACACTTAGCCTGTGCCTTTACAAGAGCTCCTCACACGACTCAGTGGTTATGATGTCATGTTTGACTCATGAGACACATCCGCTGTCTGTAATCTTCCAATCAAAGCAGAGGCAATGGAACAAAGGACGGTGATTTGTCATTTTCTTACTTCTCTGTTGAACATCAAACAAACAACCTGTACAGCCAATTACTTCAATAGATTTTAATCCCCATCCATTAATGTGACACGAAATTAACAAATTATAAGTGCAGCTTATTTAAATATTTAGACTTTGTTTAAGCATACACCTATAGTAATTATGTCTACATTAATGTCTTGGGGATTTGCAACTACATTCTCTTTTTCTTGGAAGGGCAGGCCAAAAGTTTTTACATAACTTTTTTGCTTAACTTAATTGTCTGTTATTACATCTGTCTTAATGTTCTCTTTTGTCATCTTTAATCATACTAGGCCCGGAAAATAGCTTTTGGATAATGTCCACTCTGATATATGACCCTTATAAGAATATAGTTGTTTATCCGGTGGTGGGTGAGGGTAACTTAACGTATTGGTAATTAATGCATTGTTCTCAACATCTAACATTTAGAAATTAAACAAGAAATGAGGCACTATCAATCAAATTATGTAATGCTGACAAATAGAATGTCACAGAAATGCCAACTAGTAAATATGTAATAGCCACTAAAGCCAAATCACAAATATTTCACACACAAAAGATACCTTTTCATCGTCTATTTTAAGACTCCAGTCCAGTGCCGGCTGAAACTGTTTCATGTCACTTAATAATGTCTCCAATAAATCCCTTTGATGAAGGAACAGTTTGAAAATGATTCACAAAATCTGGCATCCTGCCCGATGTCCCCAAAACCCAACAGGGAACTTACTGGAAGAAGTTCTACTCATATTAGCCCCTCATTCGGTTTCACAGAATTCACCACTTTTATGGCAGTGAGAAGAGTTAGCACCTTCACAAAATCTGTCATAATCTCTCAGCAGTAAACAGAGCATGAATGAGACGAGGTCTCAGTAGCTAGCGATGACAGTGCATTAGAACAGGATAAACCAGTGGCAGAAAGGCTCTGTTGGATTGAATTGATACCATTGAAGAACAGCGGGATCCAAACCATTACATATAAGGGGATTTTCTATGTGTCATCTACATGGGGTCTTGATCTAATTCTGTGTTCCAAGGAGGTTGACAATTAAATAACTGTAAAGGGATTCAGGGATGTGTCTGGATGCTGGAGACAGTCACAATAGCATTGCCAACCTCTTAATCGTTTATATTTAAGGCAGCATTTCAGTTACCGTACAAGGAGTCAAGATTTCACAATGGGGTCAGGTTTGAACAACTACCATATCTCTGCTGTTTAAAATGTGTTGGATGTTTTCCTCTTCTGCACAACGATTGTTATGTCTTCCTCAGAGGGACCATTTTGAGCAGTGTGGGAGTGTAATATGACATTTGGAGATATTGAAAAATGTATCCACATTTCCTGGGTCTTGAATTGGGAGGGAAATGTGATCATGGCTCCCTGTTGACGAGCTAATCCCCCCTGCCTATCTGAGTCTCTGCAGTCGACCACATTAAAAAACAATTTGGTTGCTCAGATACACTAAATGTTGATCCCAGTTCACCTCAGCAGCTACCTACACAGTCCAGCTGGAGGCCACTGGATTGGCGAAAAAAACATGCTGCTTTCTGAGGAGAAAGAAACTTCCGTCTGATTGAAGTGGAGGACAAAATGAAGTGGGGTGGTGTTTAATTGCCTAATGGTGAAGGCAAAGGTGTTCATGTCTTACAAATCCCGTAAGGAGGGTTATGTAGATGTAGACTGTCTAATAATGAAGCCAATGTCACGCTGTGGGTGTAGGAATGACCAAGGCGCAGCGCAGGGATAGTAGTTCGACATTGTATCTTTATTATACTATGTAAGAAATTAAATACTATGTATAAAGTACAACGAAATATGAACTACAGAACAACACAAAACACGAATAGACTAACATCACGTTCAAAAAACACACCAATGAACGGACGTAAAAAAACACACTTACTTCAACCGTGACTGCGACATACATCGATAACGACCCACACCCGAATGAAGGACAGACTCAACATATATGGGATCCCTAATTAGAGACAATGCGTTGCAGCTGCCTCTAATTAGGGATCCAACCCAAACCCCACACAGAAACAGAAAAGAACGACACTGTCAGACTCTGACCATAGCTACATAGAGAAGCAAATAGGCTTCTCTATGGTCAGAGCCTGACAGCCAAGCAGGGAGGGAGACGGACAGACAGCGAGGGATGCTGACGCCTCACCAGTGGGAATGGAAGCTACATCCTGCCCAGAGAGTCTTGGCTACTGCACTCAGGGGGCTGGTGTAAAGGGCCTCAGAACATTCCCAGAACGTTTGAAAAGGTTTTAAGTAAGATAAAGGACACTTCCTCAATGCAGGTTTTTAGAGCTGTTAGGAGGTAATGTTTTCAGAGCAGCAACAGTGATTTATGTCCTGACTGAAGTTTGTACTGCAACTGAATAGGAACTTAATAGGAACATTACCTTATGGGAATGTTGGGGGGGCTTCAGCGCCAACTCTATTCTGCCTCAGTCGTGTTCCTCCATCAGTGGCTGGCCTGGCTGGATAATCCCAACCAATCAATTACCCTTCATGGGCAAAGTCAATCAGGCAACACCGGCAAGGCTTATTTCGTCAGTCCCCGAATCAAAGGAAAAATGAAAGAAGCATTTAAGCGCAACACACTCATTCCCTAACACTGTATAGCTTGCTAATGGAGCTTCGAATACCGCTGAATCCCATGTGACCCTCGGTCAGGAAGTGATGGATTCAAGTGATTTTATGGTGGTCTCCTGCTTTCATTTGTTCTGTTTTGGCCACTTCTATCCTAAATCAGGCTATTTATTATGAGTTGATTTCAGGCTCGATGCTGTGAAGATGGAGCGCTATCGCACCGCCTTGGAATAGCAACTCACAAATGGCTGATATTGTCCTAAGTTTTTGGTCCCGGCCGCCTCAGAAGTTTGTGAAGAACTATTAAGTTGTGATTATTACATGAGTCACTACATCCCACTTGATCTTCCTTTAAGTTAACCAGCATCAAAGCCAGTTAGCTTTTAAATACAAGTACAATTTTTCTTATCTTCTAAATCCAAAACAAATCCCCCAGTACTCTAGTGGAGTCTACAGGGCTTAAGGCAACACACCACCATAGAAATCTAAATGGCGAGGACTCAAGTTGTGTGCTACTTCAGGCATAGTCACTCTGTATTTCATAACCATTAATAAAAAGGATGTGTATTACACCCATTGTTTGGCCTTCAATGCAATCTCTGCCAGTTTACTCTACAGATGATACAAGCACTAATCTAATAATGACAAGAAGGAGAAATTGCTACTCTCAAAGACTTACAGTGACCCCCAAGGATGTATGTGTGTGTCTGTGTGTGTGTGTGTCATTAATACTAATTATTATTTAAATGGGTGAACTGTGCTCTGAAGGATAATGAGGAGGAATATACAGTGGGGTCTGAAATTATTGGCACCCTTGATAAAGATTAGCAAAAGTGACTGTATAAAATACATAATTCAAATACTAAGCTATTTTGAATGCAAAACAAATGGGGTGTCACGTTCGGGTGTGTAGAAAGACCAAGGCGCAGCGTATCCATAGTTCGACATCTTTATTTAATGAACTATCGAACTATACAAAATAACAAATGATAATATATAATGAAAGGACACACGTAGCACGAACACGAGACAACATAACATAACAATGAACCACGCCAACGGAGTGGAACACAGACATATAAGTAAGATCCCTAATTAGAGGTAATGCATAGCAGCTGCCTCTAATTAGGGATCCTACACACACACACCAGACAGAAATAGAAATGATAGATCTGCCAGACTCTGACCATAGAAATATAGAGAAGCAAAGCTTCTCTATGGCCAGAGCCTGACAGTACCCCCCCCCAAAGGCGCGGACTCCCGGCCGCAAGAAAATTAAACACAAACATGAGGGAAGGGTAAGGGAGGAAAAAAAAAACATCACACGATCGCAGGTGGCGGTTCCGGCCCCGGCGAAGTGGCTAGCTTCCTCCCCATTTCTACTGGGCCCGGTGTGGCTGGCGACTCAGGCCATTTAAAGGGGCAACCCACTGGTCCTGGAAATGACCATGGTGGGGCAAAAGGCTCAGGCCAAGGAGCGGGGCAAATAACCGGGCCAGGACTGGGCATCGGTGTAACAGGCGACTCCGGCCATATAAAGGGGCAACCCACCAGTCCTAGAAATGACCATGGTGGGGAAAAAGGCTCAGGCCATGGAGCGGGGCAAATAACCGGGCCAGGACTGGGCACCGGTGTGGCAGGCGACTCCGGCCATATAAAGGGGCAACCCACCGGTCCTGGGTACAACAATGGTGGGGAAATAAGTTCAGGCCATGGAGCGGGGCAAATAACCGGGCCAGGACTGAGCACCGGTGTGGCAGGCGACTCCGGCCATATAATCGTCACGGAAGGTTCCGGGCTGTAGATCGTCACGGAAGGTTCCGGGCTGTCGATCTTCACGGAAGGTTCCGGGCTGTCGATTTTCACGGAAGGTTCCGGGCTGTCGAGCGTCACGGGAGGTTCCGGGCTATCGAGCTTCACGGGAGGCTCCGGGCTGTCGAGCGTCACGGGAGGCTCCGGGCTGTCGAGCGTCACGGGAGGCTCCGGGATGTCGAGGCGTCACGGGAGGCTCCGGGCTGTCGAGCGTCACGGGAGGCTCCGGGCTGTCGAGCGTCACGGGAGGCTCCGGGCTGTCGAGCGTCACGGGAGGCTCCGGGCTGTCGAGCGTCACGGGAGGCTCCGGGCTGTCGAGCGTCACGGGAGGCTCCGGGCTGTCGAGCGTCACGGGAGGCTCCGGGCTGTCGAGCGTCACGGGAGGCTCCGGGCTGTCGAGCGTCACGGGAGGCTCCGGGCTGTCGACCGTCACGGGAGGCTCCGGGCTGTCGATCGTCACGGAAGGCTCCGGGCTGTCGACCATCACGAGAGGCTCCGGGCTGTCGATCATCACGAGAGGCTCCGGGATGTCGAGGCGCACCGACGGTCTGATGCGTAGAGCTGGCACTGGAGGCACCTGGCTGGGCTCACGCACTGGAAGTCGAGTGCGGGGAGTCGGCACGGGACGTACCGGACTGGGGAGGCGCACTGGAGGCCTGGTGCGTGGAGTCGGCACTGGAGGCACCTGGCTGGGCTCACGCACTGGAAGTCGAGTGCGGGGAGTCGGCACGGGACGTACCGGACTGTAGAGGCGCACTGGAGGCCTGGTGCGTGGAGCTGGTACTGGAGGAACCTGGCTGGGCACACACACTGGAGGTCGAGTGCGGGGAGTCGGCTACTCTTGGCTACTGCACTCAGGGGGCTGGTGTAAAGGGCCTCAGAACATTCCCAGAACGTTTGAAAAGGTTTTAAGTAAGATAAAGGACACTTCCTCAATGCAGGTTTTTAGAGCTGTTAGGAGGTAATGTTTTCAGAGCAGCAACAGTGATTTATGTCCTGACTGAAGTTTGTACTGCAACTGAATAGGAACTTAATAGGAACATTACCTTATGGGAATGTTGGGGGGGCTTCAGCGCCAACTCTATTCTGCCTCAGTCGTGTTCCTCCATCAGTGGCTGGCCTGGCTGGATAATCCCAACCAATCAATTACCCTTCATGGGCAAAGTCAATCAGGCAACACCGGCAAGGCTTATTTCGTCAGTCCCCGAATCAAAGGAAAAATGAAAGAAGCATTTAAGCGCAACACACTCATTCCCTAACACTGTATAGCTTGCTAATGGAGCTTCGAATACCGCTGAATCCCATGTGACCCTCGGTCAGGAAGTGATGGATTCAAGTGATTTTATGGTGGTCTCCTGCTTTCATTTGTTCTGTTTTGGCCACTTCTATCCTAAATCAGGCTATTTATTATGAGTTGATTTCAGGCTCGATGCTGTGAAGATGGAGCGCTATCGCACCGCCTTGGAATAGCAACTCACAAATGGCTGATATTGTCCTAAGTTTTTGGTCCCGGCCGCCTCAGAAGTTTGTGAAGAACTATTAAGTTGTGATTATTACATGAGTCACTACATCCCACTTGATCTTCCTTTAAGTTAACCAGCATCAAAGCCAGTTAGCTTTTAAATACAAGTACAATTTTTCTTATCTTCTAAATCCAAAACAAATCCCCCAGTACTCTAGTGGAGTCTACAGGGCTTAAGGCAACACACCACCATAGAAATCTAAATGGCGAGGACTCAAGTTGTGTGCTACTTCAGGCATAGTCACTCTGTATTTCATAACCATTAATAAAAAGGATGTGTATTACACCCATTGTTTGGCCTTCAATGCAATCTCTGCCAGTTTACTCTACAGATGATACAAGCACTAATCTAATAATGACAAGAAGGAGAAATTGCTACTCTCAAAGACTTACAGTGACCCCCAAGGATGTATGTGTGTGTCTGTGTGTGTGTGTGTCATTAATACTAATTATTATTTAAATGGGTGAACTGTGCTCTGAAGGATAATGAGGAGGAATATACAGTGGGGTCTGAAATTATTGGCACCCTTGATAAAGATTAGCAAAAGTGACTGTATAAAATACATAATTCAAATACTAAGCTATTTTGAATGCAAAACAAATGGGGTGTCACGTTCGGGTGTGTAGAAAGACCAAGGCGCAGCGTATCCATAGTTCGACATCTTTATTTAATGAACTATCGAACTATACAAAATAACAAATGATAATATATAATGAAAGGACACACGTAGCACGAACACGAGACAACATAACATAACAATGAACCACGCCAACGGAGTGGAACACAGACATATAAGTAAGATCCCTAATTAGAGGTAATGCATAGCAGCTGCCTCTAATTAGGGATCCTACACACACACACCAGACAGAAATAGAAATGATAGATCTGCCAGACTCTGACCATAGAAATATAGAGAAGCAAAGCTTCTCTATGGCCAGAGCCTGACAGTACCCCCCCCCAAAGGCGCGGACTCCCGGCCGCAAGAAAATTAAACACAAACATGAGGGAAGGGTAAGGGAGGAAAAAAAAAACATCACACGATCGCAGGTGGCGGTTCCGGCCCCGGCGAAGTGGCTAGCTTCCTCCCCATTTCTACTGGGCCCGGTGTGGCTGGCGACTCAGGCCATTTAAAGGGGCAACCCACTGGTCCTGGAAATGACCATGGTGGGGCAAAAGGCTCAGGCCAAGGAGCGGGGCAAATAACCGGGCCAGGACTGGGCATCGGTGTAACAGGCGACTCCGGCCATATAAAGGGGCAACCCACCAGTCCTAGAAATGACCATGGTGGGGAAAAAGGCTCAGGCCATGGAGCGGGGCAAATAACCGGGCCAGGACTGGGCACCGGTGTGGCAGGCGACTCCGGCCATATAAAGGGGCAACCCACCGGTCCTGGGTACAACAATGGTGGGGAAATAAGTTCAGGCCATGGAGCGGGGCAAATAACCGGGCCAGGACTGAGCACCGGTGTGGCAGGCGACTCCGGCCATATAATCGTCACGGAAGGTTCCGGGCTGTAGATCGTCACGGAAGGTTCCGGGCTGTCGATCTTCACGGAAGGTTCCGGGCTGTCGATTTTCACGGAAGGTTCCGGGCTGTCGAGCGTCACGGGAGGTTCCGGGCTATCGAGCTTCACGGGAGGCTCCGGGCTGTCGAGCGTCACGGGAGGCTCCGGGCTGTCGAGCGTCACGGGAGGCTCCGGGATGTCGAGGCGTCACGGGAGGCTCCGGGCTGTCGAGCGTCACGGGAGGCTCCGGGCTGTCGAGCGTCACGGGAGGCTCCGGGCTGTCGAGCGTCACGGGAGGCTCCGGGCTGTCGAGCGTCACGGGAGGCTCCGGGCTGTCGAGCGTCACGGGAGGCTCCGGGCTGTCGAGCGTCACGGGAGGCTCCGGGCTGTCGAGCGTCACGGGAGGCTCCGGGCTGTCGAGCGTCACGGGAGGCTCCGGGCTGTCGACCGTCACGGGAGGCTCCGGGCTGTCGATCGTCACGGAAGGCTCCGGGCTGTCGACCATCACGAGAGGCTCCGGGCTGTCGATCATCACGAGAGGCTCCGGGATGTCGAGGCGCACCGACGGTCTGATGCGTAGAGCTGGCACTGGAGGCACCTGGCTGGGCTCACGCACTGGAAGTCGAGTGCGGGGAGTCGGCACGGGACGTACCGGACTGGGGAGGCGCACTGGAGGCCTGGTGCGTGGAGTCGGCACTGGAGGCACCTGGCTGGGCTCACGCACTGGAAGTCGAGTGCGGGGAGTCGGCACGGGACGTACCGGACTGTAGAGGCGCACTGGAGGCCTGGTGCGTGGAGCTGGTACTGGAGGAACCTGGCTGGGCACACACACTGGAGGTCGAGTGCGGGGAGTCGGCACGGGACGTACCGGACTTTGCACACGCACTGGAGGTAGAGTGCGGGGAGTCGGCACGGGACGTACCGGACTGGGGAGGCGCACTGGAGGCCTGGTGCGTGGAGCTGGCACTGGAGGAACCTGGCTGGGCACACGCACTGGAGGTCGAGTGCGGGGAGTCGGCACGGGACGTACCGAGCTAGGGAGGCGCACTGGAGGTTGAGTGCGGGGAGTCGGCACGGGACGTACCGGACTTTGCACACGCACTGGAGGTAGAGTGCGGGGAGTCGGCACGGGACGTACCGGGCTAGGGAGGCGCACTGGAGGTTGAGTGCGGGGAGTCGGCACGGGACGTACCGGACTGGGGAGGCGCACTGGAGGCCTGGTGCGTGGAGTCGGCACTGATGGCGCCGGACTGGTGACACGCACCTCAGGGCGAGTGCGAGGAGCAGGCACATGACGTACCGGACTGGAGAGGCTCACTGGAGTGTAGCAGACGGCCGGACCCAGACTGGGCACCGGTGGAGCGGACTGCTCTGGCACTGGAGTAGAGCAGACGGCCGGACCCCGACTGGGTACCGGTAAAGCGGACTGCTCTTTCACGGGAGTGGAGTAGGCGACTGGGCACGGATTATTCAGCTCCGACATTTCCCGTTCAACTTCCTCCGCTATCTCCCACATTTCCTCCAACACGTCTCCAAACTGGCTCTCCAAATAATTCTCCTCTTCTTCACTTTGCGCCCCCCATTTATATGTTGGGCACAGTGCATCCCACATGGAGAGTGGTACTGGTGCGTCCTCTTCCTTACCAGACCACCCCCATAGCCCCCCCCCGAAATTTTCCTGGGGTTGACTACGGGCTCCGTTTCCTCCTTTTCTCTGCTGTCTTCCTTTCTTCCTCTCCGTTGCTCCCGTATAACGCTGCTTGGTCGGGTGGTGGTTCATTCTGTCACGTTCGGGTGTGTAGAAAGACCAAGGCGCAGCGTATCCATAGTTCGACATCTTTATTTAATGAACTATCGAACTATACAAAATAACAAATGATAATATATAATGAAAGGACACACGTAGCACGAACACGAGACAACATAACATAACAATGAACCACGCCAACGGAGTGGAACACAGACATATAAGTAAGATCCCTAATTAGAGGTAATGCATAGCAGCTGCCTCTAATTAGGGATCCTACACACACACACCAGACAGAAATAGAAATGATAGATCTGCCAGACTCTGACCATAGAAATATAGAGAAGCAAAGCTTCTCTATGGCCAGAGCCTGACATGGGGAAATTATGTTGTGTGTAATACTAATACAATTGCTCAGAAAAATGTATTTTGTTTAACAAGTAATGCTTTTTTTCTCAAAAAGATAGGGGTCAAAATTATTGACAACCCTGTTTTCAATACCTTTCAATACCTCACCTTGTGACAGTAATGGCACTGATACTTTTTCTAAAATGTTTTATGAGATTGGAGAAAACATTGGGAGGGATCTTAGACCACTCCTCAATACAGAATCTTTCCAGATCCTTGATATTGTTCATCTGCACTTATGGACTGCCCTCTTCAAGTCAAACCACAGGTTTTCAATGGGAATCAAGTCCGGAGATTGAGATGGCCATGGTAAATGTTGATTTTGTGGTCAATTAACCATTTCTTGGTGGATTTTGATGTGTGCTTGGGGTTATTGTTTTGCTGGAAGATCCACTTGCGGCCAAGTTTCAGCCTCCTGGTAGAGGCGACAAGGTTTTTGGATAAAATGTCCTGGTACTGGGTGCCGTTGACCTTAACAAGGGCTCTAGGACTAGAGTAAGCAAAATAGCCCCATACAATCAAAGACACACCTCCATATTTTAAAGTAGGTAAAAAAAATGTATCTGCTTATGCATGTGAGGGCTTGGTTGTGGTAAGGCCTCTTACTCCCACCTAGGGGAGGAGAGAGGCACACAACCAAGTCATCACACCCTAACTAGGGTGATTATCATCCCCAATCAGAGACAGCTGTCTAGCGTTGTCTCTGATTGGGGATAGTATATAGGATCCACACACAGCCACCTGTGTGTGGATCATTGTTGCTGCTTGTCTGCTTCGTGTTACCAGAAAGCCAGTAAGTCACCGTGTTTTGTTTTATAGTCTGTTTTTGTTTTCACTCTCCTTTTTAGTTGTTAATGCTTCGTGAGACCAACTCATTATCAATAAAAAGGATGACACTTCACCAGCGCTCCGTATATCGTCCCATTAATACTACGCACTGTGACAGAATGATCCACCACCCTGGGACGCAACGGGGGATTACGTTGGGAGATATCCTCCTCGGTATGGGGAAAATTACCGAGGAGGAACACTCGTATTATCGCTCGGTGGAGGAAGGCTGGGGTCCGGAGCAGCCGAGGCGCCGGAGACGGAGGACACGTCACCGGGCTAGGGTTGAGGACCAGCCTGGAGCCCAGAAAACCCCTCAAACGGATTTTGGGGTGGGGCTATGGGGGTGGTCGGGGATCGAGGGAGAAGAGCCCCGACCACTGCACTCGTGGGGGTTCCAGGAGGAGCCCCTACAGCCATGGGAGCGGGAGTACATAGAGGAGTCGGAGGAAGACGACGACGATGTGCTTCTGTTCCCTCACTCGTGGGGGTTCCCGGAGGAACCCTCACAGGATGGGGATTGGCGATGGAGTAGACACGACAGGGACAGTCGTGCTCCAGCGCCAGTTCCCAGTCCGGTGCCTCCAGCGCCGGTCCAGAGTGGGAGGAGGAGGAGACCGACTCGGCGCACCACACCATCGGTGCGCAACACTAGCCCGGTGCGACCCGTACCAGCTAAACGCACCCAGCCAACGGTGCGTTTCCCCAGCCCGGTACGGCCCGCGCCTGCTCCGCGCACCAGCCAAACGGTGCGTTTCCCCAGCCCGGCGCAACCCGTGCCAGCTCAACGCACTAGCCAAACGGTGTGTTTCCCCAGCCCGGCGCAACCCGTGCCAGCTCAACGCACCCAATCTATGGTGCGTGTCTCCAGCCCGGTGCGACCCGTGCCAGCTCCTCGCACCAGACCTATGGGGCGTGTCCCCAGTCCAGTACGCCCCGTGCCTACTCCACGCACGGAGGCTACCGCGACGGTTACCAGAGTGGGCACGACGTTCAGTCCCGTTGTGGAGCAGGAGCTCCATAGCGCGTCGGTGCCCAGTCTGGGGCCGACAGCCAGCCCAACCACAGGGCTGGAAACCCTCTCTGCGTCGGTGCCCAGGGTGGGCACGACGTTCAGCCCCGCTGTGGAGCAGGAGCTCCATAGCGTGTCGGTGCCCAGTCTGGGGCCGACAGCCAGCCCAACCAGAGGGCTGGAAACCATCTCTGCGTCGGTGCCCAGGGTGGGCACGACGTTCAGCCCCGCTGTGGAGCAGGAGCTCCATAGCGTGTCGGTGCCCAGTCTGGGGCCGACAGCCAGCCCAACCAGAGGGCTGGAAACCATCTCTGCGTCGGTGCCCAGGGTGGGCACGACGTTCAGCCCCGCTGTGGAGCAGGAGCTCCATAGCGTGTCGGTGCCCAGTCTGGGGCCGACAGCCAGCCCAACCAGAGGGCTGGAAACCATCTCTGCGTCGGTGCCCAGGGTGGGCACGACGTTCAGCCCCGCTGTGGAGCAGGAGCTCCATAGCGTGTCGGTGCCCAGTCTGGGGCCGACAGCCAGCCCAACCACAGGGCTGGAAACCCTCTTCGCGTCGGTGCCCAGGGTGGGCACGACGTTCAGCCCCACCAGAGGGTTGGGAACCATCTCTGCGTCGGTGCCCAGGGTGGGCACGACGTTCAGTCCCGCTGTGGAGCAGGAGCTCCATAGCGTGTCGGTGCCCAGTCTGGGGCCGACAGCCAGACCAGCTGCAGGGCTGAAGACCACCTCTGCGTCGGTGCCCAGGGTGGGCACGGCATCCAGCCTGAGGTCTCCGGAGAAGGTCAGCAGCCTGAGGCCTCCTGTGAAGGTCAGCAGCCCGAGACCTCCGGAGAAGGTCAACAGCCCGAGGCCTCCAGAGAAGGTCAGCAGCCCGAGGCCTCCAGAGAAGGTCAGCAGCCCCAGGCCTCCAGTGAAGGTCAGCAGCCCGAGGCCTCCAGTGAAGGTCAGCAGCCCGAGGCCTCCAGTGAAGGTCAGCAGCCCGAGGCCTCCAGTGAAGGTCAGCAGCCCGAGGCCTCCAGTGAAGGTCAGCAGCCCGAGGCCTCCAGTGAAGGTCAGCGCCACGCCACCTCCAGCGAAGGTCAGCGCCACGCCACCTCCAGCGAAGGTCAGCGCCACGCCACCTCCAGCGAAGGTCAGCGCCCCGCCACCTCCAGCGAAGGTCAGCGCCCCGCCACCTCCAGCGAAGGTCAGCGTTCCGCCACCTCCAGCGAAGGTCAGCGTTCCGCCACCTCCAGCGAAGGACAGCAGCCCGGAGCCTCCAGCCACAGCTCAAGGCCTGGAGCCTCCTCCACCGGTGCCCAGTCCGGGGCCGGTCGTCTGCTTCGCTCCAGTGCCGGAGCAGTCCGCTCCACCGGTGCCCAGTCCGGGGCCGGTCGTCTACGTCGCTCCAGTGCCGGAGCAATCCGCTCCACCGGTGCCCAGTCCGGGGCCGGTCGTCTACGTCGCTCCAGAGACGGAGCAGTCCGCTCCACCGGTGCCCAGTCCGGGGCCGGTCATCTGCGTCGCTCCAGTGCCGGAGCAATCCGCTCCACCGGTGCCCAGTCCGGGGCCGGTCATCTACGTCGCTCCAGAGAAGGAGCAGTCCGCTCCACCGGTGCCCAGTCCGGGGCCGGTTGTCAGCCCCTCTCCAGGGTCGAGGGCTCCCGCACCAGGGTCCAGACAGGACTTGGTGAATGGCGGGAGTACTGAGGGGGGAACCACCGCGCCGGGGTCCGGACCGGACCGGGCGTGCAACCGTGAGGTAGGAGGGAAGCTACTCTCACGGCCTGTGCCACGTCCGGAACCGGAACCGGAGCCCCCACCAGCAACCACCTCAGTACCCCGCCATGTCCCCCCTAGTTTTTTGGACATTTTTTTTTTACTTTTCAGGAGAGGGGGGATTTAGGGTGCGATCGGGAGTCCGCACCTTGGGGGGGGGGTACTGTGATGGCTTGGTTGTGGTAAGGCCTCTTACTCCCACCTAGGGGAGGAGAGAGGCACACAACCAAGTCATCACACCCTAACTAGGGTGATTATCATCCCCAATCAGAGACAGCTGTCTAGCGTTGTCTCTGATTGGGGATAGTATATAGGATCCACACACAGCCACCTGTGTGTGGATCATTGTTCCTGCTTGTCTGCTTCGTGTTACCAGAAAGCCAGTAAGTCACCGTGTTTTGTTTTATAGTCTGTTTTTGTTTTCACTCTCCTTTTTAGTTGTTAATGCTTCGTGAGACCAACTCATTATCAATAAAAAGGATGACACTTCACCAGCGCTCCGTATATCGTCCCATTAATACTACGCACTGTGACAATGCATTCTAATTTCAACGCCAAACCCACCATTCCGCTCTACAGTATTTTCATGTAAAATGTAAGCGCCTGCTAATCCACTTTACTCCCAAGTGACGCATCTAGTGCTAGAGGCGTCACTACAGACCATGGTTTGATTCCAGGCTGTATCACAATCCGGCCGTGATTGGGAGTCCCATAGGGCGGCTCACAATTGGCCCAGCGTCGTCCTGGTTTGGCCGATGTAGGCCATCATTGTAAATAAGAATTTGTTCTTAACTGGCTTGCATTGTTAAATAAAGGTTAAAAAAAAATGGAATTGGCACTTGGATTGAAACCGGTGCTATGGTCAGAGAGATTACATGAAAATGAATATCTTTGGCCACGCACACCAGTGGTGGGTTTAGCTTCAAAATAAGGATGCATAAGAGAAAAATATATATCATTCTTTGAGCATACACTATTTGAATTATTTATTTTATACAGTCATTTTTTGTCATCTTTATCAAGGGTGTCAATAATTTCAGACCCCACTGTACATTACTTAGAATTATACAATACTGGACCTTTCATCTGTGTCCCACTGTTTACATTACAGTGGAGCGAGTCAGTGATTTCTGTAAAATGGTGCCTTTCACCAGATTGCTCATTGTTCCCCCTTAATTCTGCAATCCTGTAAAATCGTGTCAAGCAGACTCTCTGTCCTCATGACATGTTCCCCTGGTGGTCTGCCCTGACAGTTGACTGATTATGTGTGAATGTGTTTGTGCATGTGAGCCACAAGAATGTCTATGCGAGACATAGCATATGAAATTGTGCGTTGCCCAAAACTCCCTAGGACAGAGCCAACATCGCTTCACTGACATCCCCCTGAACCTACCTGAATGGACCGCACTGCTCCAATGAGGCAGGAAGAGGAGACAAAGCACTCATGTGGGTTGGGAGCAGAGGGATGGAAGGGGCTGGGCGTGTCACTCTCCTCCGGAAGGGACAACAAGGCATTTTGTTGGGGCCGGAGGCTGAGAGACAAGACATTGACCCCCTATAGTCGGTCACTGAGAAACCAGAACTATTGTTCCCAGGTTCGTTTTGGGGATGTTTTGTCATCAAAGAGGATGAGAAGCACTGAGACAATGAGCTTGATGGATGTCCATGTCTCTGCCAATAACATCTGTGGTAAATTATTATTTTTACAGGGGCTTATGGTTTTGTTGGATAGTGACAGAAAGGAAAGGGTTGATCCTCAGCCAGATACTCCTATTGTACAAAATAAAGTTCCCCAAAAAGTTCTCAAAATTGATGGAAAAGCTCAGGATATTTCGACATTGTCCTCCTCTTCAACTTACTGCTTTCAAAACAACAGCATACCAACTAGTCTGGCACAGTAGCATTAATAATAAAGCATGTCCTAATTTCCCCCTCCAAATATCTGAAGTGTTGGTGCTGCCTCAAGCCAGTATTGGTCATTTTAATTGGTCTACTCTTTGACATATGCTAATCAGACCAGAGCCATTATGCTGATGGTTGTGATTGGGCCTACACTCCAACTAATTATGGGTCTGATTAGATACAAACAAGAGTAGACTTACCAGTAGCATAAAATAGGTAAACATATGTTGATCATTTTATTTTAAAATAAACCTTTATTTAATCTTTATTTAACTAATCATACTTTCTGAAATGTGGAACAATGCCTTTACCGGTGTAATCCACTCTGTCTCTGTCTTCATCTCATGAGTGCCTTCATGATATAACAGGTAATTGCTGGCCGTGATCAGTTTGTCATCAAAGTACCTATGAATGACAACTAAATCATAACGATAGGGAGCATATCAAACCTCTTCCAGCCTTCCATGTTTTAGTTGAATTGATGAGTAGGTGTCAGACAGAGAGACAACGGCACAACAAGGTGACAAACAACGTCATTGCCTTTGTGACACATCTTACTGAGATGGAAAGTGGTGAATAGGACTTTGTCAGCTCTCCCTTTGTGCTCAAGCAAGTCCAAGTATATGTTAACCCTTTCTTACCCCCTTTTTTGTATGTTTTCCCCCACTAGCTTGTATTAGCATACTGTGTTATATGTATTTTATGAAATTATTTACATGTTATTTAAAATATATATATATATCTATTTAACCTTTATTTTGACAGGGAGTCATGCTGAGACCAAGGTCTCTTTCTCAAATGTGCCATGCATACACATAAATAGACATAAAAAAACAGATCAATATAAGATGAATGCACTGTAAGTTGCTCTGGATCTGCTAAATGTCTGCTAAATGTCTGCTAAATGTCTGCTAAATGTCTGCTAAATGTCTGCTAAATGACTAAAAGGTCAATGTGAAACACAAGCATAGAAAACAAACACATTCTTCAATGAAAAGGTCTTCAATCAGCCTCTCGAATTGCTCTAGAGACACCAATGAATCCAATTTTAGAGAGATTATTTTGCACAAGTGAGGTGCAAAACAAATCTAAGCAAATTGACCTAAATCAGTGGAGATTGAAGTGATCTCCAGAGATAGCCATCCCTGAGACCGGCTCTGCTATCCTGTACGCCTGTCTGTAAGTTAACAGTGAAGTAAGGTACAGAGGAAGCTTATGCAGGAGGGCTAAACAAAAGAGTGCAATGCATCGATCTACGAGATTTCAAAGGGGGCCAGCCTACTCTTGATACAGAATGCAGTGATGCACACTGGGCCAATCACCCATAATAAAGCACCGTGCGCTGTGATAAACTTTGTCCAATGGCTTCAATACAGTGGCAGCTGCAGTTAATAAAGTTGCACAGGTCTCATCGAACTATATGTACATTTGTTGAGTTGAGCTTAGCATACGAAAACAACTTTATAACAACTTGGGCCTAGCTGGTAAAGTTAGAGAGGTATACGATTGAACGATTTAAGTAATCCATTATGTGCCACATGCCCCGCAACGTACCCTAAAAGCATTATCATAAAGATGTATGCATGCATTCTGCTTTGCATGGCAATCTCATTAGCATCGCAGTAAGACGCGGACATTACCTTCATGCTCCATCGGTGGCGAATGCCACCACACTTAAAGCTAGTCGTTTCTCATGCACGTGTTTTGGTTTTATTCGTCATTTTCAGAGGAACAACACATTATGCAAATGAGGCCAAAAGGATCCATTCAGCAGATTCCCAAAAGCCTTTTCCTGTTTTTTATTCACTCTCCGTTGCTGTGCGTTGTTTTGTGTTTTGATGAATCAAGCGACGCCACAGGCTATACATCACTCCATGTCTGACAGCAGGAAAGGAATGGTTATTTGTAGCCGTATTTGTCTCCCATCCCCTTTATGATAGGAAGGAGACCAATGACAACAGGAGATGGGATTGATCAGCGATATTACAATTCTTATGTTTTAACACATGGCTGTGACAGTGTATGGCAGTAAAGAATACATTTAAATTGTATTCTATGGAAAAGGTACCTCGAAGATAAATCAATTGAGACCATTGAGATCAGTCACAAATTAATAAGTGCCAAAATAAATAACAAG
This sequence comes from Thymallus thymallus, assembly GCA_023634145.1. Classification (NCBI taxonomy): domain Eukaryota; kingdom Metazoa; phylum Chordata; class Actinopteri; order Salmoniformes; family Salmonidae; genus Thymallus; species Thymallus thymallus. The sequence goes on along the minus strand of CM042415.1, from coordinate 14,139,707 downwards.
CTAATTGTTTGTGCACTTCTCTGTCGTTTTCTACGACAGGGAAAACGATCAATCAAAACCATCAGTGTAAATCTATGCTGGGTTTGGACATAATGTGTGCTATATTCCCTCCACCTTATCATTGTCTTCCACTGTCTTCCTGAAGGTCAGATGATCCTAGTGTCCATCCCTCCTCCCCACCACACACCTCCCCTGTCTCCATCTTGTTAATCTGAGAGTCAACATTAAATGTACAGCCCCTACCGTGTACTAGAAGAACACACACACACACACACACACACACACACACACACACACACACACACACACACACACACACACACACACACACACACACACACACACACATGCAGGAAGCTGAGATAGTCCTTCTGAAATGAGAGTGTGACTGCACATGCCTGTAAATATACATTGGGAATTAGGGAGATATTGTGATGGGAGACAGTTGAGCCCCCTCTCTGCTGCTCTTAATGAAACTTCCCTGATGACACGTGGCAACAATCCCAGACGAACAGACAGATTCTGTATGTGCAACAGTTTGTCAGGCTATTAGGTTGTAAACAACATTGATGTGGTCTTGTTACTCCCCACCAGTATATACACTGGGGGCCAAAAGTTTGGAATATTACTCATTCAAGGGTTTTTCTTTATTTGCACTATAAATTGAAGACATCAAAACTATGACATAACACATATGGAATCATGTATTAACCAAAAAAGTGTTAAACAAATATATTTTATATTCTTCAAATAGCCACCTTTGCCCACTCTTGGCATTCTCTCAACCAGCTTCACCTGGAATACATCAGTTTTGAAGGAGTTCCCACATATGCTGAGCACTTGTTGGCTGTTTTTCCTTTACTGCGGTCCGACTCATCCCAAACCATCTAAATTTGATTGAGGTTGGAACCAAAAATCTCAAATTTGGACTCCAGACCAAAGGACAAATTTCCACCGTTCTAATGTCCATTGCCCGTGTTTCTTGGCCCAAGCAAGTCTCTTCTTCTTATTGGTGTCCATTAGTAGTGGTTTCTTTGCAGCAATTCAACCATGAAGGCCTGATTCACACAGTCTCCTCTGAACAGTTGATATTGAGAAGTGTCTTGAACTCTGTGAAGCATTTATTTGGGCTGCAATCTGAGGCTGGTAACTCTAATGAACGTATCCTCTGCAGCAGAGATATTTCTGGGTATTCCATTCCTGTGGCTGTCCTCATGAAGCTGGTTGAGAGAATGCCATGAGTGTGCAAAGCTGTCATCAAGGCAAAGGGTGGCTACTTTGAAGAATCTCAAATATAAAATATATTTTGATTTGTTTAACACTTTTTTGGTTACTACATGATTCCATATGTGTTATATCATAGTTTTGATGTCTTCACTTTTATTCTACAATTAAAAAAATAGTGCAAATAAAGAAAAACCCTTGAATTAGTAATATTCCAAACTTTTGGCCCCCAGTGTACATCAAAGCAAACCTTTATTGTTCTGGATATACCTGTTTTGTTGTGTTGGGAAAAACACAAAGCACTTCTATATTCTCATGTTACTCATATTGTAGGACCAATGGCCTGGAGACTATATAATACAATCCAATGTCAGTCTGACCACGAGTGAAACATACAGACTTACCCTGGCTTCACACTGCCACTATGCATAAGCATAATTAATACATGGTATGAAACACAAACAACCATTGATATCATTTGTTCCCACTGAACAAATTAGTATGCTGAGCACACCAAGTCCATATCCGTACGGAATCACAGTAACGTCGGCCACGGTAGCACGCTCCACACACTTGGAACTGCCACAACCACACAGTCAGTCACAATATCGTTCGCCTTCTGTCTCACATTAGAACAGATATCAGCGCTTCAAGGTCTCGAGAACGGAATTTCATGCATACATAAAATATGAGCACTAATGACTATTCCCTTATTACTGCAATGTTCAATTAGCATTATAATGATTTGCCATTTATTTGCTTTTACAGCGATGTGAAAGAATTGGGTTTCATTAATAATTTGTGAATGTGAAATTAATTGAAAGATACTGCCATAGCAGCTGTGTGTGTCCTGTTTAGCATAGGGGGTACAATTAAACAACGCATCTCTGCCATGTTGAAATGTGACCTGGGTTTGAAGACCAAGGAGGAGGTGGCGAGGGGTGGGCCTGGAACAGACAACTCACACTGCTTGGCTACTGTCATTGTGTCATCTCTCACAGGACCCTTTTGTTGTTTCCCACCACGGCGCTGCATACTGATTGGCTCTCCTGGCTCCCAGAGAGAGAGAGAGAGAGAGAGAGAGAGAGAAGGTAAAGTAAAGGAAATCACCTGTCCTCTACAACACCGCTGACAGCTGCCTTCCCTTTGCCATAGAGCTGTTCTCCTCGCCTCCCTAATACCAGACCTTAACTATGCTGCCCACTTTTGATATAGAGGTATCACAAATGACAGTTCTGCATCTGTTGGGGACAATATTGGAGGTAGATATTACAGTACTAAAGTAGTTTGGTTTCAACGGAGCCTTTATAAAGAATAAAGCATGTTTATACAGGTAGAGGTAATCTGGGATACAGCCGGTAGAAGTACACAACCCACACTATATTCCTGCAAATGTGCATGAAGATTATATGAGAAAGATCTATACATGTACTGTCGCTCCTCTGTCTGGTGTTTGGGTATACGGTTTGCTAAGAATGTAGTAAAAAAACTGCACATTCATTGTGTAGCAACAGCAAGAATGTGATGAATTTTTTAAAAATCACAGCTCAATCCACATTGATTAATAAGCAGATAAACGAGAGGAGTAATGAGAGCCAATGTCTACCTGTGCAGTTAGTCCCTCTGACCTGCTAACACAGAGATAATACCCAGCCCAGGTCTACACTTCTCTCCCCAAATCCTTCTAACACACACTGCATTAGGCTTGGGCTGTATATAGTAAATATATAACGGGGTATTTGGAAATAGCCATGGGATGGTTTTTCAGTACTGTCAATACAGTTGAAACTATTTCTTTAAGTTTTAAATAAATGTGAATATGAACTACTTTTTAAGTAAATACCTCCAGTCAAGCTTGTGCAATACTTTAGGTTCTTAATTTCACCTGTCATGTAATTGTTCATTATTGTTCATTGTGTATTTCTGAGACTTTCCATAGAAACAAATCAAAATATATTTTATATTTGAGATTCTTCAAAGTAGCCACCCTTTGCCTAGATGACAGCTTTGCACACTCATGGCTTTCTCTCAACCAGCTTCATGAGGACAGCCACAGGAATGGAAGACCCAGAAATACCTCTGCTGCAGAGGATAACTTCATTAGAGTTACCAGCCTCAGATTGCAACCCAAATAAATGCTTCACAGAGTTCAAGTAACAGACGCATCTCAACATCAACTGTTCAGAGGAGACTGTGTGAATCAGGCCTTCATGGTCGAATTGCTGCAAAGAAACCACTACTAAAGGACACCACTAAGAAGAAGAGACTTGCTTGGGCCAAGAAACACGAGCAATGGACATTAGACCGGTGGACTGCAGTCCAAATTTGGGATTTTTGGTTCAAACCTCAATCAAATTTAGATGGTTTGGGATGAGTCGGACCGCAGTGAAGGAAAAGCAGCCAACAAGTGCTCAGCATATGTGGGAACTCCTTCAAAACTGATGGATTCCAGGTAAAGCTGGTTGAGAGAATGCCAAGAGTGTACAAAGCTGTCATCAAGGCAAAGGTGCCTATTTGAAGAATCTCAAATATAAAATATATTTAGATTTGTTTAACACATCATTCTCTCTACTATTATTCTGACATTTCACGTTCTTAAAATAAAGTGGTGATCCTAACTGACCTAAGACTTTTTACTAGGATTAAATGTCAGGAATTGTGAAAAACTGAGTTTAAATGTATTTGGTTAAGGTGTATGTAAACTTCCAACTTCAACTGTATAATCACCCCTTTTCAGGATACCTCTCTCTCTCCCTCTCTTTCTCAGGGGTCAAGGTCATGCACACAGTACAAGCCAGCCCATATATTGCACAAAGATCCCTGGACACAGCAGAATACAAAAATAAGACACTCTGGGAAAAAATAAGTTAGCAAAGGGAGAGATCAGCAGTTCAGTGTTGATGTCCAGTGGCATGCTGGGATTTGTGCTGTAGCAGTGGTCTGAGCAAGATGGTGGTGAATGCAAGGACAGTGGTGAATTTTGAGTTCTTTGAATTCGTCCCTGGTCTGTCATGGTTTATAGATTGGGCCTGAGGCGCTGAGCAGTAGTATACCGGCATTCTTTTTATTTGTGAACAAAAACAACAAAGGAGAGAACAAAACCGATGTGATGTGCCTAAAGCAACAAAGAACCACACACAGGTGGGAATGAACTTAAATGGGATCCCCAATTAGAGACAATATATGGCAGCTGCCTCTAATTTTGGACCAACAAAACTCAAACACAAAGTTATCTAGACAACCCTACCGTCAGGCCCAGACAGTTAAAACAAAACAAACAGAGATGCCACTAGGGATCCCTACCGTCAGGACCTGACATGGTCAAAAGTAAAGCATATGCTTATGTCTGTTATCAACTAGAAGGGATTACGTATACTACACTCTATAATCCATAAAAGGACAAAATACCCGAGGCACTAGCTACGCCGCCACAAAGTCCATAAAGATGAGAATATTTACAATGCTGATTGTCAGTATGCTCATAAAAGCTATTTTCCACTTCTTTAAAAAAAAAATCTTGTATCTTTCTCAAGGTCGGACATCTCTTCATGGGGAAACAACAGTAACAGTGTTATGATGAAAATAAGTAGACCTCCTCCTTAGCCAAACACACAGACAATTATTTGCATCCAGGCCCAACCTTTGTGGAACAAAATAAAACATCAATATTAAAGCTTGTTTACTTCTTTTTCCTGTTTCTAGAGCTTTTTATGTTCTTGAGTGAATTAATTTGAGTAGACTCATGTTTATGACTGGGTTCTTTTTATCTGGCTCTTTTTCCTCTCATTAGCAGTAATGGTTGCATTTCAATTCCAGGGAAAATTCTTCCGTTTCTGAGAGGTGGGCATTTGTCACAAGAGGGTGCAAACATGGACCAAGACGCAGCGCAGGGACTGTAGTTCGACATTGTTGTTTATTATTTACTATGTAATATAAAAGACGAACTACCACAAGAAAACAAAACACGATTGACACACGTAACACTCAACACTGAAACGCGACACTCAAACGTAAAATAAGCACACTTACTTCTCCGTGACTTGCGAAATATATACACCGACATATAACGATAATGACCCACAACCCCCGGTGTGGAACATACAAACATATGTAGGATCCCTAATTAGAGACAATGCACTGCAGCTGCCTCTAATTAGGGATCCCACACAAACCACCACCAGAAACAGAAAGAAAGGACCTGTCAGACTCTGACCATGGATACATAGAGAAGCAATAGGCTTCTCTATGGCCAGAGCCTGACAGCATTAGTATTAACACTGTTAAAGGACATTGATTCTTCGGTCCTCTACTAAGATATTAGATTGGCCCTAAAACCCACAGGCTCACCAAGGACACAAATGACAAAACACGAAAATGCCTCAATCAGACAAGTAGCAAACCCAGTCATTTCATTACACATTTTACACTATTAATTCCTCTGTTTGGGCCAGATGAACCCCTTTCACCTAGATCTGCTCCTTTCACTAACACCAGGCCATTAATAATGATTAGATGCTGCCATTTCCACCAGGGCTCTGGGGAGAGAAGTGCAGAGAAAGTAATGCTATCTTGCCATGATGATATTTGAGGAAAAGGTTACTGTTATTACACAAGACAGAACAGGGAAATGGAATGGGGCGTCACCAAGCTCTCTTCTAAGGAACAAGCTAATAAGATGGTCGCAGCTGGTATTTTCTCGATTAAATAAATACAACGGTCACTGGTCTGAGCCAACCGTGCAAGGCTTCATTGTCCAAAAACATTTCCATTCTGATGATGTAAGATGGTGTCCTATGAAGCTTTTAGCGTTGCCGTCCAGCCATTTATTTCCGGGTAACATTTGTGACACATGGGCCTAATGGTTCTCAACACAATCAGAGAAATATCTGTTTTTTCAATTGCTCAATTTTCTGCCAGGACACAGTGACTTTTTTCCCCACAATAGTCTAAGGCTGAGGTGTAAGTGACCCATTTTGAAATCACAAAAAAGTGTCACTATGTCTAAGATACCATAATACTCCTAAATCCCTAATTGTTCAATCATCCATAGAGGCTGGCGAAAATGTATGCACACAATACACCCACAAAACATTGAATAAATACTGGTCTGACTATTTAAAGAGAGACAGCTTATTTTGATAATATAATATATGCTATTTAGCAGACGGTTTTATCCAAACTTACATTTTACATATAGGGGGTCCAGGAATCAAACCCACAATCCTGGGACTGCAAGCGCCATGCTCTACCAACTGAGCCGTACAGAACCACTGATAACAGTGCTGTTGTCAAAATGTCATCCTGTTAAAAACACAGGGGTTGACAGGAAGTCTCACTCAGCTTCCAGATGGCTTTGGAATCTCACCCGCTGCTCTCATTTGCTTTTTAATTATCCCTGGACAGCAACATCTTCAGGCCAAAAGCTGCTGCACTCATTCACTATGGTCACCCTCCTAAGATAGACATAACTCTGGGTAACAGTGGAATAATGTTATCCCTTGCCCATGTGCTTATAACTAAAGAACATGTGTTGTGAACACTTAGATGAGTTCAAAGACTATACCTGGAAATTGGTATTGAAGTAGACGATGTTCTTTGAAGTAGAAATAATATACTTTTTCAAGGACGTTCCTGGGTGGGAAGTTCACTGATTCATCAGACAATGCTGATGTTTCAGAGGAGGACGCAGGAGAAAAATGCTAGGTTAGAACAAGGCTGTCTTTACCATCCATCGATGAACCAATCATCCCTTTCAGTGTATTCTGTGCTGCTCTGCAGTGTGTTCCATACAAGCCAAGTCCACCATGTTATTTGTCTTCTGTCACTAGGGTCAATTGGACTTCGGGGAGCAACAGATATTTATGGACTCAGAGAAGAGGATGGGAATTGAGGAAACAACATTCCTGTTACTGCTCTATTGCAATGAAAAGGTGTACTTACTCAACAGTATACAGTCATTTAAAACTATTCTGAGTCTTTGACCACATCATCAAATGAGGTCCGACTTACAGGGAAGCAAAAAGAAGGAAGTTAATCATTATACTGTAACTCTTACTCTGATGGGTTAGAGACAGCCACACACTATAAAATGCTTTGAAACCTTCTGAGAGCCGCTAGTTTGAATTCATTCGTTTGAGTATCATTTCTCACTAAGGCTCCCTCACTATCAGCACCCGTCGCCTCACACCAGGCTTCCATCCCTCTGTGCATCTATTTATCCGTACGTATGGAGGAATGAGGTAGAGCACACTGCCACATACAGCCCATCCATCCGTAGCCCATCTCCATAGGCCAGTGATGGATGGAAGTCAGCAGATTGTTGCAGCCTTAACCAATTTATCCAGGAATGCTGTGACATCTATTTCTAATAACATCTGCGTTCCCTGAGATTCCGCCTAACACACTCTGACAGACACATATGTCAATACTGTATTGTGCTTGTTCAATTTCTACTCTCCTAAGCCCAACTGTAAATTAAAGAATGAGGAAAAAAAAGTTACCCAATGATATTGTAGATGGAGACAGATACAAGACATCAACAGTATGGACATTAAAGTTGTAATGAGTTATTGTGATGATAATTAAGGAGGGTTATTTCATCAAACTGGGTTGAATTTTGCCCTTGTAGTTTAATGAAAGGAGCAGACTAATCAACATTTCACAATCGTTTTGATATCAAGTGAACCGGTAGCAGTGGCATGTATTCATGGATGCCAAGGGAAGCCAGGCTTCCCCAAAAAATTTACAATAAAACACAAAATAATGTATCTTTATTTATTTTGTGTTGTGAGCAGAACCACCTTCAGCTCAGCATCAGCAAAACAAAAGAGATGGTGGTGGACTTCAGGAGAACCAAGGCGCAACTGACTGCAGCCCCTATACAGGGGATGGATGTGGAAATGGTTGGGCCATACAAGTTCCTGGGAGTCCATATGGACAACAGGCTGGAATGGGCTGGTAACACCGGGGCCCTGTACAAAAAGGAACAGAGCCGACTCTACTTTCTGAAGAGGCTCAGGTCCTTCAACGTGTGCAGTAAACTACTTCATACCTTCTACCAGTCTGTGGTGGCCAGTGCAGTCTTTTTTGCAGTGGTGTGCTGGGGCGCCAACATAAAGACCGGTGATACTTCTCGGGTAAATAAGCTGATCAGGAAGGCTAGCTCTGTTCTGGGGATTAGCCTTGACACTCTAGAGGAAGTGGCAGAGAGACGGATCCTGGCCAAACTGCTGGCCATCATGGACAACGTCACCCACCCTCTGCATGCCATGGTTATGACGCAGAGGAGCACCTTCAGTCACAGACTGATCCCACCACGGTGTGCCAGAGAGCCGGCGGCTATTAGACTATTTAATGCCTCACCGGGGTGCCGTGCCGTTGGCAACATAGACCTGGAACTGTTGGGGTGTTAGGACCTAGTTTAACAATTATGCATCCATCAGTGAGTAACTCTGGTCTGTAATCACTCATTCACGGACTTATTTATTAATTCAGGTCTGTATATACATATTCATGTACAGTTGTTATATCATATCACGTGCAATATTGTAAGTAATTCTCTGACTGAACTTACGTAGTCATTCACTCAGGAATGCATATTAGTATCCTGTCAGTTGTATCTTTTTTCATTGCTTTTAGTATATCGAATGTGCAATACGTTCATTTATCTGTAATTAAACCCTGCACTAAGGACTGTATTTTAAGGGAATTACTATTATTACCCTAAATTATATCATACACACATTTAGCTATTTAAGTATCTCTTTCTGTCATTTACCTGTGCAGTTAATGTAACAATACAAATATTCACATACCTGTACATTTAACTGTATATTTACCAGTACATTTAATTTAACCATGCAAAATATTCACTTACCTGTTCATTTAACCAGACTGTATATTAAGTAAACTATTATTACCCTCACTTATATCATACGCACATTTAGCTATTTAAGTATTTCTCTGCCATCGACCTGTATAGTATAGTTAACCATGCAAATACTCCTTATTTATCTATATCAACTTGCAATATATATATATTTTTTTCACCTAACACTCTGCAACAATGTATAGTGTACATATTCAGCCATCCACCCATACTATGCAATGTCTTTTTATAGTTTTTTGCACTCCAGACTTCTTGTATTTTTATACTTTTTCATACTGCCGTGTATCTGTCTTTTGTGTATTTTCGTTCTGGCATTTTGCACCTGCCCTGTGCCACTGAATGCATGGGAAGCCAGCGACCATTTGGCCTACCTTGATAATAAAAAAAGAATAATAATAGACAATCAGTGTTGAGCTAAACTGAGTGAGCTCAACTGTGAATGGTCCTGGCGCACCAAAACAATTGTCAAGGGAAGCCAGTTTGGATTTGGCTTCAGACCCATCCCATCTCAAGCCAAACGTCATTATTGACAGAAAAAATCTTGAATTGATGCATTTCGTTGTGTTGTTGTCCTCTAGTGGCTAGCTAGCTAAAAATCAGCCCTTTCCTACAGTAATTTAGCCATGGATGGAGATAGGGATTTGGACTTGTGGTTTTACTTAATTCTCTGTACTGGCCAATGATTATAACGGCGATTGTGATCCAACCATAAATTCATACATCGTGCCCCTGGCCTGAGAGGATGGAAGTTCAACATGTAGCTAGCTGGCCTTGCGCATCGTTGCCCATTAAAGAAAGTTAGGCTAGTGAGCAAGTACTTCAGCATAGGACAACAAAAACTAAAAGTGTGTACTATATGAGTAATAGACTGTTTAGGCAACATGAAAGAGGAGGATGGCATTGGCATTTCTCTACAAGTAGGGTGAGTTAACATGTTGTTTCTACACACACAGATATCAATACCATGGACAGCCACATCATATTTAACTTACGTTGATTGGACTAAATCATTTTTGGTATGTTTTAGATGTCACTGTATTAGACTAAGCATAGGTGATTAGATGATGTTGAAATGTTGACGTTGAAATGGTGCTGGCAGCTCTTGTTTTCTTTGCGACTTGCGGTAACTCTCAGTGGTTCTAAATCAATAGTTGTTTAGTAGTCCGAAAAATGTTGGAAACGTTACCTTGGCTGACCATGCTGTAGGTCATGTAACTGTTTGTTACATGCAATATGTTTAGTGGACTTCACCGGACAGATGTTGTTCTCCGGTTTTGTGATGAAACAAAGGTGAGGTTGAATTTATTGCCACTGTGTTTTCTTATTGTTTCAGTCTATATATCACAGTGTCAAGGCATATGAACAAACAGGTTATAGAGCAAACAATGCAATTATCACAACACATAGGTTGAAATATGGCTTTTTTTTTCTGGATTGGCTTCCCCAGTGATTTTACCCACGCACCACTACTGCCTGGTAGACACATGGGACTAAACCAGTTAGATAGTGACCGTACTGGGGCGTTCTCCTTTGTCAAGGTCTATGAATGAACTGAAAAGTCTGCATTTTTATTCAAAACGATAAGAAAAAGCAATATGTTGATCCTGCTTATTCTGTCCAATTCCAAAGCAAAATACATCTCTGGGTCATACTTATTTTTTTATCAGAGATTAAATTAAAATCACAGCTCTGGTCAAAGCACATTTAATCACTTTTGTCCCCTCTCTCTTCCATTACAGTTCTCATTATTGTTGTATAACGCATTTGAGATCAGTCTCATCACTTCCTGCCTCTGAAAAGCTCTTTATTCATTCAGTCCAGAGCCAGCCCCTTGATCCGACTTTCCCCTGACTCGGCAAGGCCGTATGAAATAACACTGCTTCAATTTAGACCGCTCCTCCAATAACGAGATGGAGTTCAAAAGGGGCTTAATCTCGCCTGCCACTCAAGAGACTTGGCATCAAGACTGACAAGAATGGAGCGCAAAATGGTGGCCAGTGTGGACACTGTCTTCTGAACTAGCAAGAGTGCTTTTTGATTAAACATCCTAAAAGACAGTTTGTTGATTCACTGCAGTCTTGCAGGACCAACATTTTATCATTATTCAGTGGTGGTCTAAGCTACTATACTCTTGATTGGTCTGATAAAATGTAAGCCTTAATGGGACAGGTATCATATCAACAACAACAAAAACAACAACACTACAGTGCAACCATGGATAGGTATGGATAAGTATGAACTCCAGACGTTGTATATTCAAGTATTAAAAATACACAAATGCATTCAAATGATCAGGCACAGTATAGAATGCATAATGTAGTCCTTATATATCCAAATGGATGGCCCATTTTACAGTATATTTCAGGTCTGCGCCACATTTCAAGGGAGCCATACTTCTAGTGTGACTCGGCTCCTAAAGGCTGATCATTCTCTTTTGTCGTCGATAAATCAGAACTCGTAATCAGTGTAGAAATATGCATGAGTCGTGCTCCAAGTGCTTCTGGAGGTGTAACTCTTCACAACGGAACAGACCTCAGACCTGCCACAAACCCTGGCCAGAAGTCAGCAAGTTGTTAGGTGGTGAAGAAATAATTTTCTGAACGTTTTTCGACATGAGGAATAACGCAAAAAAGAATATGTTAGGCAGCTGGCCCACTGCTTTAGCAATCCACAAACAACCTAATGTATTTTTACTCATTCAATTACAAGGGGTGAAATATGGGATGTCAGAATGTAAACAATTATGAAAAACTATACATTTTGGACCAAATTGGACAAGGGTATGAGCATGTCAGGGACCTGAGATGAATGTCTTTTCAATTTGGCGTCTCTTAGTGGCTGCCAGGTTCTCTCTCCCTGCGGTAAAGTGCCATTTCTCCTTGTACTAATTGAATATTCCCCCCGCTCCCTCCACACCATCATGTATTGCTCATCTATCATTGTTTGTTGGGAGCCAGTGTGGCGTCCTTTCCCCTGACTTTGAGAGAGCAGTTAATCTTATTTGTTTGTTCCCTGACACGGCCATGATGCACTCGACCAGGCTGGCCATTTAGAAGCTGGGTAGCGTTCAAGAATGGAATACTTTATCATAGAACACAACTAAGTGTGGTAGCTTTGCAAGAGGACTATCTATATAGGTTATTTGTCACACAAGTAATCAAACACCATACATAATGGATTCGCTTTGGAAACTATAGTTTACTGAAAGTAGTGGTACTTGTAACAAACTTAATTGTAACAGATGGCCATATAAAAAACAGTAATGCCAAGAGTATTAATTCAAAAATGTATGTCAACAATAGTCTAGCCAATGCCAGAGACTACCCAAAACCCACAAAATCCTTAAATCAGTTCAAAATATAAACTGAAAACCAGCAGACACTGCAGGCCTTAAAGACCTTATAGCTCCTGAGCTATAACATGAAAGCCACTGCAGCCCCAACGTGAGCACACAAGCAGAACCCCTAGAGACCCTGACAACACAGTGTAAATATGATTAATATGTAGAGAGGAGAATCAGGTGGTGGTGAGGACTGGAGGCTTCTAGGGGAGTATGGTTCTGTGTAGTAAACCTCAGGTATAGTAGAGCGATACGGAAGCGAATGATTTCCCTAGATACGAGGTAACATTTATTTGCAGTGCATTTGCCATCACAGAGCCTTCAATTAGATGCAAGTCACTCTCTAGTTTAATCTATTTACCTGCAGCCCCCCTTTCAACATCGATCCCCCTGCAGTGCAAACTCTGACCGATAAGAACAGAATGAGAGGTAGGTGATTTCAATATGGCCGCCAACGCTGTTTTCAGAAGCCACTTCACACAATGTTGTACCCTCACTCAAAGCTATTTTTCTATTAATTAACTAATGGAGAAGACAAACTATCAACATATTGGTCCAGCTCTAGATTGTGGATTCATATTAGCTTTGACTGTCCTGATAAGGATCGGAGGTCCCACTTATCTCATGTATAATGATGACCCTTATAGGGCTAATGATGATTTTGTTATCATGTCTATTTGAGCTCTGACTTCCTGTTATAACAAACCTATTTTTTTTTTTGTACCTATGGACAGTATGTCCTTGGTGTGCCAAAACCAGCATGGCAACCACATAAACTCAAATATTGACAAAGTACTTGGTATTGTGATGATAGCCTGGCGTCTTTTTATACCACTGTGAAAGAGCCCAGCAAGATAAAGCACCGAGTAACCTTCCTGTAGCTTAAAACCCACAAATATATTTTACATTAAGAAAAGTTGGAAAAAATCCTTGATTCTTTTTGCCTATTTCCAGTTCAACTTCAACTGAGGCTTTAGCTCCAGGTCCCTCACATGGGAAGTGTATTCAGTCTCTCTCTCTCTCTTTTTCTCTCTCTGTTTTTCTCCTTCTCTTCTCTCTGATGATATTCATTGTTGCTGCTGGATGATGGTGGTTTTTCAGGGACCCATGGTTTGTTTGAGTAGGTAGAGCCGTCTCTAATGAAAACCACAGGGCAGCACTTTGCTCGGCCCGACTGAGCCTCTCTGGGATGGAAGCCGTATGACCTCAGATGAATCCAGTTCGACCCCTAACTGTGTCTTACTGTAGAAGGTAGCAGGAAATGGACCCACATCAAGAGCAGCAATACAGTGCCTTCGGAAAGTATGCAGACCCTTTTACTTTTTCCACATTATGTTACATTACAGCCTTATTCCCGAAAAAAATTCCCTCATCAATCTACACACAATACCCCATAATGACAAAGCAAAAACTATTTTTTAGAAATGTTTGCAACATTATTACAAATAAAAAACGGAAATCATATTTACATAAGTATTCAGACCCTTTACTCAGTACTTTGTTGAAGCACCTTTGGCAGCGTTTACAGCCTCAAGTCTTCTTGGGTATGACGCTACAAGCTTGGCACACCTGTATTTGGGGAGTTCCTCCCATTTTTCTCTGCAGATCCTCTCAAGCTCTGTCAGGTGGGATGGGGAGCTTCGCTGCACAGCCATTTTCCGGTCTATCCAGAGATGTTCGATCGGGTTCAAGTCCAGGTTCTGGTTGGGCCATTCAAGGACTTTCAGAGACTTATCAACACTCCTGTGTTGTCTTGGCTGTGTGCTTAGGGTCATTGTCCTGTTGGAAGGTGAACCTTTGCCCCATTCTGAGGTCCGGAGCGCTCTGGAGCAGGTTTTCATCTAGGATCTCTATGTACTTTGCACCGTTCATCTTTTGTTCGATCCTGAATAGTCTCCCAGTCCCTGACGCTGAAAAACATCCCCACAGCATGATGCAGCCACCACCATGCTTCACCGTGGGGATGGTGCTAGGTTTCCTCCAGACGTGACACTTGGCATTTAGGTCAAAGATTTCAATCTTGATTTCATCAGACCAGAGAAATGTCTTTCTCATGGTCTGATTCCTTTAGGTAACTTTTGGCTAACTCCAAGCGGGCTGTCATGTGTCTTTTACTAAGGAGTGGCTTCCATCTGGCCACTCAACCATAAAGGCCTGATTGGTGGAGTGCTGCAGAGATGGTTGTACTTCTGGAAGGTTCTCCCATCTCCGCAGAGGAACTCTGGAGCTCTGTCAGAAGGGTTCTTGGTCATCTCCCTGGCCAAGGCCCTTCTCCCCCGATTGCTCAGTTTGGCCAGGCGGCCAGCTCTAGGAAGAGTCTCGGTGGTTCCAAACTTCTTCCATTTAAGAATGATGTGTAGATGTCATCCATTTTAGAATAAGGCTGTAACGTAACAAAATGTGGAAAATGTCAAAGGTTCTGAATGCTTTCCGGATGCACTGTATATAGTCCGATAAACACATACCAAAAACAGTTCACTGCTGTTTAGAAGAAATGGACAGCAAAAGTAAAACTTTAATTAAATTATTATTAAGTCTAAACAGTGTCCAGTTTGACCTGGCCATGCATGCATCTTCATTTAGAATCAAAATCAACATCTGTTCGGTACAGTAAATAAAATGTAGTTTAATTTGTATGCTTGGATAGACCGATGCAGGGATATGACAACTCTCTTTGTGGCACCTTTAAATGTTTATAAATAATGAGTAGGCTTAGTATTTTCAGGCAAGGAATTCCAATTAAAATGTTTATACAATCACAGAGCTAGACAATGCTGTTAACAATCTCTTAAATGAGAGAAAGCAGATCTAGGCTTCTGTCAGGGGTAAACCGGGGACTTTCCTAAGATTATATGCTTAGGCAATTGGCATATGAAAATCTGTCAACCATTTAATTTCATTTGATTGAATTTCCATAATGCTCAGACAAGTGAAATATCCTACATAAATATAAACTAAATATAAACTCAAACCCACCGCCATGGCCTGTATGCACGCGCAAGACTCCATTGCTGAAAACCAAGCATGTTGAAGCTTGTTTAAAGTTTGCTGCACAACATTTGGAAAAGCCAGTGAAATACTGGGAGAATATAGTGTGGTCAGATGAGAGCAAAATTGAACTGTTTGGATGTCATAATACACACCATGTTTGGAGGAGAAATGGCACTGCACATCACCCTAAAAACATCATACCAACAGTGAAGTTTGGAGGTGGGAACATCATGGTGTGGGGCTGCTTTTCAGCAAATGGTACTGGCAAACTTCACATAATTGAAGGAAGGATGAATGGGCAAATTTACCGAGACATTCTTGACAAAAATCTGCTGCCATCTACCAGGATGATGAAGATGAAACGAGGGTGGACATTTCAGCAAGACAATGATCCCAAACACACAGCCAAGGAAACTCTCAATTGGTTTCAAAGAAAGAAAATAAAGCTGCTAGAATGGCCCAGCCAATCACCTGACTTAAACCCCATTGAAAATCTATGGAAAGAACTGAAGATCAAGATTCATAGAAGAGGCCCACAGAACCTTCAAGATTTGAAGACTGTTTGTGTGGAAGAATGGGCCAAAATCACACCAGAGCAATGCATGAGACTAGTTTCATTACCAACTAAGGCTTTTGTACAAAGTATTAAATAAATATCAGTGAGTGTGTTCAATACTGTGTCATTTCACATTATTACACATAACTTAATTTCTGAACTTATTTGTTTTGGTTTCTTTGTATGTATGGATTACTTTGGTTGTTACCAACATCTGGTGAAAATATAATGTCAATAGCACCTTTGGAAATATATTTACTGAGAACAATGGTGACGTGTTTCATCCTTATTTCACACGCTGTATATCTTAAAGGATGAAAAATACAAATACATTCATCACTTACAATAAACTGTACCTATATAAAAAAAAGTCATTTTGTTTTTGCTTCCTGCTCCACACAGTCAAAATACAATGCAACCAAGGCAATAAGCAAGCAGCACTTGATAAGCAAGGAGTGCTCAGATTATTCATCACATTGGCATAGGAAATATATCCTACTACACCATCTGAAAAAAAGACAAGGCTGGTCTAGCATCTTCTCTTTGTCAGCATGGGCTCATTGTGTGCAAACAAAAGTTGAGCTATGATAAGAGACCTACTTAGGCTGAAGTCAGAGGTCCATACAACAAACTAGTCTAAGACATAGGCCTGTGTCCCATATATTTAAAATCACATGAGCTAATATGAAATTATGTAATTGACATTCCATATCTTGTGGACTAGCTCTTTCTTGTGTTTTCTGTTACTCTACTTTGAACCAAGTTGTGTGTATAAGGATTATATAAATATTACCACCTTTGAGGGTGGTATTTAGGAATGCAGGAGCTTGTGTGATACTGTTGATGTAGAATCTTAATTTGAGCCAGTTTGCTACAGCAGGAAATAATCCTGCAGCAACAGGACATGTGCATTATTATGTGGATTATAATTATTAGACATTTTTGTAGGTAAGTCTGACATTTTTAAGTGGAAATTGCAAACTTCAGAAGCCTTTTGAAACCTCAAATACACTACAAGTAAAAAATCTTAAGTTCTCCTGCAACAGGGTGATCAAATTAAGATCCTGCATCTGTATAATACAATATGAAACACTGCTTCGGCCTAATGCCAGCACGCCACTCCCTCTGGCATGAGCATAGTTCAAAGGGAGTCCTCTGACATTTCTACGGTTTGGTTTGTTTATCCTAAAATGCTTTATCCACCTTGGGGAAAACAAGATAGGACATCATAAACAAGTGACTGATGAAGCTTCGAAGAACTTGGTTGGAAATTCCAGGACAAGGGGAATCTATTATGGTATCTTTACAAGGGTGAGTTTGCCTTAGCTACAGGTATTTATTTACATCAATATGGTAATGTGTATATGAGCCAATGACTCCACAACAGGTGTGTCAAACTCATATTGACCCGGGGGCTGCATTCTGGCTTCAACGAGGTCCGGAGGGCCGCACTGAAAATGTGTTATATTTCCTCACCGTTAAAATGAGCAAAAAATAGTAATCTATACATTGTTTTGGGAATTTCCGATGCTCTCTGACTCTTAGCTTTCATTTCAATGATTATTAGCGAACTGGACAGTCAAGAAACAGTATGAATGTAGGTCCATTATCATTTTGACACAGTTTCAATGTGTTTTTTCTTTTTACTCAAATCAACCCCGGGAGGGATTGGACCCCCTCTCATATGTTTGCTCTACACCATGTCTCAACAAAGGTGCTGTTATGAAAACTGCAACTTCCACATGCTGACGAGACATCCAATGAGAGAGGGAGACAGTGAGAAAAGAGGAGGGGGGGGGGGGAATGAGTAAAAAAAGAGTAATGACATTCATCAACTACATATTGAGGTCATCACAAAAAATATTTCATTTTCGTCTCAGTCACTGTCACCCATTCCAGTATAATTTCAGCCCATTAGCACTGGTCATATGCAGTCAATCAACTGCTATCAGTAGAACGTATATACATTCTAGCAATGCTATTTATAATCATTACCTTGAATTTGGGATTTAGCTCAATTTCAGTTTTCTAAAACAAGTGTTTGTGCTACTGTTACAGGATGTGTGCTGATTTGTCACTAATTGACTGTATTCACCTGGCAGCCAGAGTTACTCCAGAGAGGCCGTTGTGTGGAGTTGCTCATTGCTCAGTGCCGTGCACAGATGTGGAGTAGACGACATTTGCATGTTTACAAAAGTGCTGCGTTGGCATTCCATTTAAGGCTAAGGCGCCAGACGGTGTGGTTTGCTGCTAACTATGTCAATAGTGCTGTTACTCTACAAGAGAGCTGCAAGACGGCAATAAGAAAACAACAATATCAACTATAGACACTGTCAAAGTTCATGGGGGCAGGGCTAATATCCAACCTTCACTTTACACATGATCTCTCTCTATGCACAAGAAATCCTAACTGAACATAACCAAATCAATCAAACTCCAAATCAATATGTATATTTTTTAACCTTTATTTAACTAGGCAAGTCAGTTAAGAACAAATTCTTATTTACAATGACGTCCTACCTACAGGGACAGCCATAGTAGTATGGCGCCCCTGGAGCAAATTAGGGTTAAGTGCCTTGCTCAAGGACACATCTGCAGGTTTTCACCTTGTCGGCTCGGGGATTCGATCCAGCAACCTATCGGTTACTGTCCCAACACTCTGACCACTATGATAAAGACAACGGCAATTTTGGTCATGATGATTGGATATCCCTGTGGAGGGCAGCAATTGTACTCATTTTATTGTACTTTATTTATGGACTGTGACATGTTGGTTGTGACATCTGATGCTATGTTGGGTGTTCAGGGGCTGGGAAGCATACAAGCATGCTTCCTATCCTGTGAACCGTACATCCAGAACCACCCTCTGGGTGAGCCGAACAAACGTCTGAGAAGAAAAAGGACAAGCAACAGTTTGAAGAAACATGGTTGCATCCCAACGTTTTGTGTCTCTCCTGTGCCAATGGGAGGGAGGAGCTGTCTGTCGGTGGTGGAGAGGTGACCTTGATGAGAAGGGAACGGGGCGTTCGAGGGTGCATGGGGGAGATTGATGCCAGGCCTCGGCCCGCTGTGGTCTGTCAGACTGTTATCAATACGGTTGAGCTCTGGCGGTGGGAGGGGGGTGAGCAGAGAAAGGAGAGACAGTGACAGAATAACTAGAATCAGAGGGAAAGAGGAGGGAGGGCTGAAGGAAAGGATGGGTGAGGGGAGGAGGGATGGATGAGGGGAGGGGAGGAGGGGGGGTGGATGGATGAAGGGGAGGTAGGATGGATAAATGGAGGTGAGGATGGATGGATGAATGGAGGGGAGGAGGGATGGATGAATGGATGGATGGGAGGAGGGATGGATGGGTGGAGGGAGGGAGGGATGGATGGAGGGAGGGAGGGAGGGAGGGAGGGAGGGAGGGAGGGAGGGAGGGAGGGAGGGAGGGAGGGAGGGGAGGAGGGGGGGTGGATGGATGAAGGGGAGGTAGGATGGATAAATGGAGGTGAGGATGGATGGATGAATGGAGGGGAGGAGGGATGGATGAATGGATGGATGGGAGGAGGGATGGATGGGTGGAGGGAGGGGAGGGAGGGAGGGAGGGAGGGAGGGAGGGAGGGAGGGAGGGAGGGAGGGAGGGAGGGTTGGAGGGGAGGAGGGATGGATGGAGGGGAGGAGGGATGGATGGAGGGGAGGAGGGGAGGGATGGATGGAGGGGTGGAGGAGGGATGGATGGATGGAGGGGAGGGGAGGGATGGATGGATGGATGGATGGATGGATGGGAGGAGGAAGGGATGGATGGAAGGGAGGAGGAAGGGATGGATGGAGGGCAGGAGGGTGGGATGGGTGGAGGATGGATGGATGGATGGATGGATGGATGGATGGATGGATGGATGGATGGATGGATGGATGGATGGATGGATGGATGGATGGATGGATGGATAGAGGAAGGGATGGATGGAGGGCAGGAGGGAGGGATGGGTGGAGGGGAGGAGGGATGGATGGATGGAGGGGAGGAGGGATGGATGGATGGATGGATGGATGGATGATGAGGGGAGGAGGGATGGATGGATGGATGGATGGATGGATGGATGGATGGATGGATGGATGGATGGATGGATGGAGGGATGGTTGGATGGAGGGGAGGAGGGATGGATGGATGGATGGATGGAGGGGAGGGGAGGAGGGAGGGATGGATGGAGGGGAGGAGGAAGGGATGGATGGATAGGAGGAGGGAAGGAGGGATGGGTGGAGGGGAGGGGAGGGGTGGATGGATGGAGGGGAGGAGGGATGGAGGGGAGGAGGGATGGATGGATGGATGGATGGATGGATGATGAGGGATGGATGGATGGATGGATAGGAGGGATGGATGGATGGAGGGGAGGGGAGGGGAGGGGGGATGGTTGGATGGAGGGGAGAAGGGATGGATGGATGGATGGATAGGAGGAGGGAGGGAGGGATGGGTGGAGGGGAGGGGAGGGGTGGATGGATGGAGGGGAGGAGGGAGGGAGGGAGGGAGGGAGGGGAGGAGGGATGGATGGAGGGGAGGAGGGGAGGGATGGATGGATGGATGGATGGGAGGAGGAAGGGATGGATGGAGGGGAGGAGGAAGGGATGGATGGAGGGGAGGAGGGGGGGTGGATGGATGAAGGGGAGGTAGGATGGATAAATGGAGGTGAGGATGGATGGATGAATGGAGGGGAGGAGGGATGGATGAATGGATGGATGGGAGGAGGGATGGATGGGTGGAGGGGAGGAGGGAGGGAGGGAGGGAGGGGTGGAGGGGAGGAGGGATGGATGGAGGGGAGGAGGGGAGGGATGGATGGAGGGGTGGAGGAGGGATGGATGGATGGAGGGGAGGGGAGGGATGGATGGATGGATGGGAGGAGGAAGGGATGGATGGAGGGGAGGAGGAAGGGATGGATGGAGGGCAGGAGGGTGGGATGGGTGGAGGAGGGATGGATGGATGGATGGATGGATGGATGGATGGATGGATGGATGGATGGATGGATGGATGGATGGATGGATGGATGAAGGGATGGATGGAGGGCAGGAGGGAGGGATGGGTGGAGGGGAGGAGGGATGGATGGATGGAGGGGAGGAGGGATGGATGGATGGATGATGAGGGGAGGAGGGATGGATGGATGGATGGATGGATGGATGGATGGATGGATGGATGGATGGATGGATGGATGGATGGATGGATGGATGGATGGATGGATGGTTGGATGGATGGATGGATGGAGGGATGGTTGGATGGAGGGGAGGAGGGATGGATGGATGGATGGATGGAGGGGAGGGGAGGAGGGAGGGATGGATGGAGGGGAGGAGGAAGGGATGGATGGATAGGAGGAGGGAAGGAGGGATGGGTGGAGGGGAGGGGAGGGGTGGATGGATGGAGGGGAGGAGGGATGGATGGATGGATGGATGGATGGATAGGAGGGATGGATGGATGGAGGGGAGGGGAGGAGAGGGGAGGGGAGGGGAGGGGAGGAGGGATGGTTGGATGGAGGGGAGAAGGGATGGATGGATGGATGGATGGATAGGAGGAGGGAGGGAGGGATGGGTGGAGGGGAGGGGAGGGGTGGATGGATGGAGGGGAGGAGGGATGGAGGGGAAGAGGGATGGATGGATGGATGGATGATGAGGGATGGATGGATGGATGGATGGATGGATGGATGGATGGATGGATGGATGGATGGATGGATGGATGGATGGATGGATGGATGGATAGGAGGGATGGATGGATGGATGGATGGAGGGGAGGGGAGGGGAGGGGGATGGTTGGATGGAGGGGAGAAGGGAGAGATGGATGGATGGAGGGGAGGAGGGATGGATGGATGGAGGGGAGGAGGGAGGGATGGATGGATGGATGGAGGGGAGGAGGGAGGGATGGATGGATGGATGGATGGAGGGGAGGAGGGAGGGATGGATGGATGGAGGGGAGGAGGGAGATGGTCCGGGTTGGGGGTGCTGTTTGTTCCCTTGCTGGCTGTCAGCCGGCGGTAATGAAGTTAAATGAGGGCAGCAGCTCCGTGGAGAGACGTGGAGGGGGGGATCACCGCTGGGCAGAAGAAGAATGAGGAGGTTAAGGAATAGAGGTGATTGACCGAGGTAGGAGAGAGGGCGGTGTGGCGCTGGTTCAGTCAATCAATATCTCCTTTTCTCTCCAACTAACCACCTCTGCCCCCCATCCCCCATCTCTCCTGACCTGACAGGGGAGGCTCTTCGTGTGTCTGCATGTGTCACCAGGCTGAAAGGGAAAGTCACCTTCTCCTGCCGTTGAATGGGATTCTTTAAGCCTCCCTCTCGGGCTCTAATGCAGTTCTCCATTTGCTGGGAGCCAGGTGGTTCAAAGTCTGGGAGGGCTTTTCTTTTTAGATCATCTCTCAAATGTAGAGGCACAGCCCACAGACAATTGCAAAGTGGCTAGTGTGCTCATCAAGTCAAACCAAGCATCACTCAGTAAAACAGTATCTACACTTAATAAGACCATGTACTATATTGATAAGAAGACCAATATCTCAATATACAATTAACATATTTATCATACAAAAGAGCCCAAACTCTGAGTGAAGTTTCAAATGTTTAATCAGCGAAGATGTCCAGCTGAATATATCCATTCAATACAGTACAGTGTCCACTTATACCCTTAGCTCTTGCCCCCTCCCTTCCACAGTACTTTTCCACCATCCAGGATATCTATGTGCTCCTCCGTGCATATCAAAGGACTTCTTATCTGTCAGAAGTAGGGCTGTTGCGGTGACTGTATTACCATCACACCGGCGGGCATTAGTCATGACCGCTGAAAAATTCCATGTAACATTAGAGTCAAGGTAATCTCCTCTTGTGCACTCTGGACATGCGTTGGTAGTACCCAACTTGCTAACGACCATCAGGTCCTAATTGCCTGGTACTCAGTGCTCTATTGTCCCTCTAACTACTCTGACATCCATGCAAATGCTATCAAAAATCACTTCCGGCACCTATCATCAAAACAGTATTGTGCTTTTAAAACTCACCTCACTGGGATTGATCTATTTGAAGAAAGAAGTTCAAAACCCATATTCATATTCAAACTTATGCATACGCATAGGCCTATATATGAGCCCGAGCCCCCCCCCCCCAAAAAACTGAATTCAAATACTGTTTGTGCCCAAAAGGTAAGAAGTCTTTGGTACATAACTGGTCAAGCATATACTCAAAATTAAACAAATTCAGAGTTATTCTACAATTATAGTGCATTTGTATTTGATTTTGAATAGCCTAGTAATAGGGAATTATTTATATTTTCAAAACTCATAGGCTGACACATTACTTTTAGCTACAGAATATCTCACCACCATGTGTTTCCATTTCCTCCCCTCTCTCATTCATACCTTTCTCAAGCACACAGAGAGAGAGGGGCTGTTAACAGTTTATTGCAGGGGCGCAACTGTTACTGGAGACGGGTGAGGACATGTCCCCCCTCACATTCTGAAATGTGTCCCTCCCAGTGTTAGCATTGGAATGTGGTAACAGTGTGCTTTGGGACCATGCGGATGCCTGAGCGGTTGGGTAGGCTGTTTGGAGTGTTTATCTGACTGGATATATACAGTATATCCCTCCCACTGCAGGAACAGGGTTGGAGAGCCCATGGCATACAGAGTTTGGGTGGAATATCACCTGTTACGCAGCGAGAGGCTGCATGCTCCTCAAACAGTGGTTGTTGTGTGGAGTGAAGTAACCAGAGTAGCCTACGAATGGCGGGAAAGTGGTCTCACTATTCAAGTGCATACCGATGACACGTCTTTCTTCCCCTGCCTCTGTTCCTGCCCATTTGATAACGGACCATTCTAAATCAAAACTATTTTGACATATTAGTAAAGACAAGATTCAATTTGAGAATAGTCTGAATTGTGAAAATATGATCACTTGAGAGAGCAGCGTTTGCAGCCTATAGCCTATAGTCGCACCATGCAGCCTATATATGTTTTGATTTCTAAGACATTCTAAGGTTTGTATCGTTCACAACTAAAGTTGCCAAATAGCTCTAAATCTAGCCTATAGTACCTGTTTCAAATGATCACTTTTACGCTCAACATAGCCATTTCGCTCCGGAAAGATATCCTTTCTATTTTAAGTTAGTATAAAACCATACAGTATAATATAAAATATAAGCAAATATTGTCTGCTAAATGAACAAGTCTACAACCTATAACATGGTAAATAACTAGATAACATACAGTAGGCCAGCTCATATTCTGTTCTTCTGAAAAACATTTTCTTCAAATCAGAATGTTTCTTTAGACCTGCCTAAAATAAATAATAGATTTATTGTGATGGTGTATATTTAATTTATTTATTGGACTGTAGATGTGTGGAGGCCTGGAGATGCTAAATGTGTTAATTAATGGTCAATTACCGTGAGACAGTCTTTTGCATGACAATAACCGGCACAGTCCTAGTCAGGAGGCCATGAGTTATTGGAAATACACTACCGTTCAAAAGTTTGGGGTCACTTAGAAACGTCCTTGTTTTTGAAAGAAAAGCACACTTTTGTCCATTAAAATAACATCAAATTGATCAGAAATACAGTGTAGACATTGTTAATGTTGTAAGTGACTGTTGTAGCTGGAAACGGCTGATTTTGAATGGAATATCTACATAGGCGTACAGAGGCCCATTATCAGCAACCATCACTCCTGTGTTCCAATGGCACGTTGTGTTAGCTAATCCAAGTTTATCATTTTAAAAGGCTAATTGATCATTACAATACCCTTTTACAATTATGTTAGCACAGCTGAAAACTGTTGTGCTGATTAAAGAAGCAATAAAGCTGGCATTCTTTAGACTAGTTGAGTATCTGGAGCATCTGCATTTGTGGGTTCGATTACAGGTTCAAAATGGCCAGAAACAATGAACTTTCTACTGAAACTCGTCAGTCTATTCTTGTTCTGAGAAATGAAGGTGAGAGAAATTGCCAAGAAAACGCTGTGTACTACTCTTTTCACAGAACAGCGCAAACTGGCTCTAACCAGAATAGAAAGAGGTGTGGGAGGCCCGGTGCAAACCTGAGCAAGAGGACAAGTACATTAGAGTGTCTAGTTTGAGAAACAGACGCCTCACAAGTCCTCAACTGGCAGCTTCATTAAATAGTATCCGCAAAACACCCTCTCAACGTCAACAATGAAGAGGCGACTCCGTGATGCTGGCCTTCCAGGCAGAGTTGCAGAGAAAAAGCCATATCTCAAATTTGCTTTTCTTTCAAAAACAAGGACATTTCTAAGTGACCCCAAACTTTTGAACGGTAGTGTACACATTCCTACAGTCCACACTCTTCTCATATACAAAGAGCTTGAACCTAACACTACTTTCAATTTTTAAGGTATAGAACTGGACCCAGGTGTTATTTCAGGTTGACATGGCTGTGTGGTATACACAGCTATGCAGGACCTTGGCATCAAGGGACGTTTCTCTTTCTGATCGATTTAGCAACAGAGGTCACAAGCCCTATCATCCCTGCTGTACGGTATTTTTTCAATCCAATTAGTGGAACAGGAGATGAGTTTTACAACCTTGTGAAGGTGTAAGACAGAGAAATGGAGTCAGCGGGGGACAGAGTGTACTGCCGGTAGGCTGCTCAGCATTCTACCAATCACGACGGCATTGCAAACTTGTGAGACACTTCAGAATGACTCTACGGCACACTCTAATCATAGAGATACTGGAGCTTGTGTTGTTGCTGTAAGAGAGTACTATCACAGCCCTGAACTTAAGGTCCTGAAGTCCTACCACAACGATTGCCAATGACATGGTACTAGACAGTCCTGCCAAAATATTTTCAATTACATTTATTGGCGGTGTGTTCTTTTGTTCTCGTTAATGTCTAGCCAGCGTTAATTAAATCCTTAATTGCATTTTGATTGGGAACAAGGTGCCATTTGCAATAACAGCAAGGGCAAGAGGCTCGGCCAATGACAGGCGGATGACATACTGTAAGGCCGATAATGAATTAAGATCAACAATGAAAAGGTCCGTCATAAAGAAATATTGAAACAATCACTTACAGCCGCCATTTTGTTGAGCTCATGTCCCTTACTGTTGTATTTTCTCCTCAATCTATCATCCATCATGATATGATGGAGTCTCGCTTCACCTATTCCATTAACTTTATTACTAATAATATATTCCATTATGCCCATTATTAAATAGAATTGCAATCTGCTTATGATAGCTCGCGTCCAAACAGTTAATTAACTAAATGAATGGTGAAACCCAACTAAAAAAACACAAACATTTGCATACAGTAATTGAATGTCACTCTTAGTTATTCTGCTTTCTTGAAAGGATGGACGGGCACTATAAACACACCATGGTCTTCAATGAAGAATGATACTCACACACACTTGCATGCACATAAAACACGCGTGCACACACACACACACACACACCACACACACACACACACGCACAAGCATACATACAGACACACACACCCTGTCTGCAATGCTAAATACAATTATCTCCATAGACTAATCTACAACATTGACTTTGACAGTTCATGTTACACTTCTGTCCTTGGGGCATATCAGTCGTGGTGCATTGAATGGTTGCCATGCAAGTTGAATGGCAACCATTCAATGAAATGTCTTATGAGATTAACTTCATAACCATCCACGCTTTTTATACCACAAAATAAAAAATACAAATGTTGGGGTGAATTCAAAGCGTTAAGCATCATTGTCCTAAAGATACTTCCTTATGTACGCTTTAGATGCTCATCAGTACAACGGCAGTTTAAACATTTAGTTCAGATCCAACCAAGATGGCTTCCACTATAAATATCAAGAAGTCATACAATATACCAGCGAGCAAGAAAATAAAATGTAATTTTCCCACCTCACTGCTCCTGCTATAGCACCTTTGGCAGAGCATCAATATCTCTGGTGAAGATCACACAGCACATGGCAGGAGCTCCATCACAACCCTGTGTGCTCGCCGCTCGGCAAGGAGACACATTTCATAGACAAAGGCAGGCAGGAGACCCAAGAAAGAGGATCTTTGCTCACTCTTAATGAGGCTGAGAAAAAGGATGGACCCCCCCCCCCCCACCGCAGCTCCTGAGAAGCCTGGCCAGCCACGATAAAGGGGAAGAAATGGGATTCTTTCTGGAAGTGGTACTAGCTCGAGCTCCGGAGAGATGAGGGAAGACTCCAGAAATAGAGAGGGTTAGATGTGCTAACATCATCCTCTAACAACGAATGTGTTTCAGCTCTCTGTCGTTTCATTCCTCTTATCTGACTGAGGAAACGTTCTTTCTCGCCCCTTTTCCAATTGTACGTGTCTAGCTAGCTACTTCATTTCCTCATAGAGATTTGGTCTTTCATCAACCTCTCCTCTCTCTGTCCAACTCTGTCTCATCCACTTTTGTTCTCAACTCCATGGCCCCCTTTCCCCAACTCCCTTGTGCTAAATCACCACACTTCCCATACATATTAAAACTGCAATTGGACAGGGATCATCCCCTATCATAAAATGTTTACACATTTCAAAAGAAAATTAAATATAGTTTGCCTAAAAATCGAATTCCTTAGTCTTGATACATTTCTTCGGCATAATTCTCTTTTGAGGGCTTGTGCTTTGGATGCTCTCCTGCAACTAGCTTCAAACAGAGTATGAAGACGCGTTTATTATGAACAGATATGATGTTTGAAGATAACACGTTAATTGGTTTATTTTGTTAGCTATCTGACGGGGTGAGGAAGGGAACTTTTTGTTACAGATTCTCTGCTCCCTGGGGTTAGACAGACCAGATGCAGACATGACTGAAGGACCACTTGTCATAGGGAAAGCAAAAACACGAAATGAAGCGAACCAGACATATTTAAAATCAGACATTCACACTCTGCAAACTCCCAATATGACCTGTAGCAGCCAGGTTAATGACAGTGGGATGGAGGTTTCATTTCATTTCATCCCTTATTAAACCTTGGGCCCATAAAGACCCTAGCCATCTACAGGTGTTGTCCTGTCACTTTCAATTAAACGCCCAGCCATCCAGCCACGGAGCTACCAGACCGAACTACACACAACAAGAGCCAGGGAATTACTAGCCATGGGTCAAACTGCATTGGGCTCCAACACCCATACCGTCATGGCTAGGTGCACAGTACATTTTGCAGTTCTAAATCAGCACTTAAAGAGTACATTTTAATACTATCTCAGAGTACATATGGTCCCATGCTAAAGAGTGTAAAAAGTACTCTGAGTTTAGTGTTACATTTTGAGTGTTAATGTAACACTCCATAGTGTAAAGAATTACCACTAAATTACACTCGCCAGTGTTACTCAAATATAACACTATAGGGTAATTAACACTCACAATGTTATTTCTATTCAACACTAGTGTTGATAGATTTAACTCATATTAGCGTTAAACAAAAACACTGTTACAGTAAGGGTGTTTTGGGTGTTGTTTTAAAGGTAGACTCAACGAAATGGCAACGAGCAGCACCGTAGATACTGAGATGAGCGAGACGCAAGACTTCGCCAGGGCACCAAAACAGCGGAAAAGTTTAGCCTCGTGCTTCAACGATCTTAGTTGTTGCAGAAATTGACCCAGTATGTTGTTTACTTTCTGCATCTAGGTCATATTGCTGAGTCTACCTTTAAGACTGTATGGTGTAAAGCCTAATTTGCATATTTCCCATGGTGCCTTTTCTTTGAGTGAAATGTAGAGTTACCACCTATGACTGTATTTGTTGAATTATTTCCTTTAAAAAAAAGGCCTTCCCCAAGCGGCTCTTCGTTCAAAATGCTTAAAAATCTACCTAGAACCATGACAAAATATTCAATATAGGCCCAAAAGAAAGGCTACCATTATGTCAGATCGTGAAATGCACCTTCAAATAAATTTTTATCTGGCCAATTATTAGATGGCCTGAAAATATCTGCGTGGACCAGATTGACACACTCTCCCCACTATTTATTTTTTCTGCAGTGAAGATTCACCCTCGTTACAGAATTATTTTGTAATTTACCTGCTCAAAATACAGTATGCAAATCAATGAGCCAAATGAACGGCTCTTGCAATTCTGGTTCCCGAAATTCAATAGATCCATTCAAAAAGAGCAGTTTTTTTTCGAGAACGACCCTACACTAATGACAATACACTACATACACTGAGTGCACAAAACATTAGGAATAATATTGAGTTGCACCCCCTTTTGTCCTCAGAACAGCTTCAATTCGTCGGGGCGTGGACTCTACAAGGTGTCGAAAGCGTACCACAAGAATGCTGGCCTTGTTGACTCCAATGCTTCCAACACAGGAAACTGTTGAGCGTGAAAAACCCTGCAGCATTACAGTTCTTGACACAATCAAACCGGTGCGCCTGCCTGGTACCTAATACCACACCCCGTTCAAACGCACTTCATTATATTTTGTCTTGCCCATGTCTCAATTGTCTCGAAGCATAAAAATCCTTCTTTAACCTGTCTCCTCCCCTTCCTTTACACTGATTGAAGTGGATTTAACAGGTGGAATCAATAAGGGATCATAGCTATCACCTGGATTTACCTGGTTAGTCTATGTCATTAAAAGAACGCTCAGTGTATATCATAAGGCCTTACTTTGATGGCCTAATTTTACCCTAACACAGTGGTGTTAGGAAATCCACATCCGGCCTGCAAGTCACATTATGATGGCTTCCAAAGTGATGTATAATTCCTATTGGAATCCAGCCAGAGTTTGGCCATCCAACAGTTGGAATTGTTATTCACCCGCATTCAGAATGACATCCAGGATTAGGAAACTTGATAACAAAGACTACCAAAACCATTTAAACTGGAACAACCATTTCAGTAAATGGTGCATAAAAATCTACCTGATTGGATTTTTTGTATTTATGTTGTTTATCTTTGTGTAGCATAAGATTAATCAACCAATCAATGTACAATCCTAAAAACAAATCTACCTGCAGTAGAGCGTGCTGGGAAATATTAGTGGGTGTGGTTTTAATGGGACTGTTTCACTCTCTATAGTGTAAAATAATAATTCTGGTTATTAACACCAACATTGGCAGTTGTTTTACACCACTGACTGCTAATTTCACTATTACAGAGCGAATATAACTCCTGAATCAAGACTAGAAATGTTACACTGAAAAATCAACATTTGCCAATTTGCTGTGTGGGTGAGAACACAGCACACGGGTGCAGCTAGATATGAGAGCAGGTCAAAATGGATACAACTCAAACAGCCATGCTATCCCAGTCTTGCTGCCCAGAAAATAATAAGTAATGCTGTAAACTTGCTGCCTTGAATCAGGTTTGAAAGCGAGGAAGAGCAATACTAGCTCATAATGAAAATAAAAACATGATGCTTGGTTAAATTAAAGATGTTCATGTTTGGTCGTCTGCCCAGCCTCCATCAGATGAAAAGACTGTTGCTTCTATAGCCTAACTATGGGGAGTTTCCAACTGTTTACACAATATTGTAGATACTTTATATGTTTTGCAAAGGCTGGTTTATTCAGGGCAAAAATATCCTTTGAACCAATTCGATTACGGAGAATGTACTGTAGCTATGCTTTAGTGTAGATAATTGCAGTGTGGCTGTCAAGACTTCGCTTCTGACTAAGAGCATAGAGAACCGAGCTAAAAACAGCTGTCTTGAGCTATTAACCATGAACAGTAAACCTTCTCATTTGAATGTTCTGATTGGTTCCTCACGCTTTCATACGTCTCACTGAAAATTACAAAGAACAACATAATTCCATGCAGTGCAGGAACATATGATAAATACAATGCATTATTTTTCACAGTGTGCATGCACAACAGAACATTTGATTCCACAGACTTCATTGATGCACAGTTTGTACTCATAATTCAATCATTTCTTCAAGGGTGGAAAAGCATTTTCCAATCCTACCCATTAAACCTTGCAGAGATAATAGTCCAATTGCTGAATCTATAAGTTACGCAGTTTTGGATACATTTCCTTTCACATACAACAACGTTTAAAAGTTGAATGCAAATCAAAATCCATATTCCTGGGCGACTTCAATTTGAGCAGTCTTTGTATACTGTGGGGGTTAGTTATCGGTCTTGCAAAGCCATTATAGCTGTAGTGGCCCAAGAGCAATCTGGGAGCAGAATAGACAGCGGCAGTGGCGCTGGCAGAATACACATTGAGATCCCTTGATGTAGCCAGTCAAGCTACAATACGGTCGTTAGTCCCATTGGAGGATATATCATTTAAAATAATTAAATTGGGTTTCCTTAACAATTCCGTCTAACAACAAAAATACATCAGTATCCAGAAGAATACTCTCCAATATCGTTTGACCCTTATTGTCTGTCTCTCTGTCAGGTTCTAGAATGTCTGTCTTTGTCTGGTTCTAGAATGTCTCTCTCTCTGTATCAGGTTCTAGAATGTCTCTCTCTCAGGCATTACCCGACTATAGAGATATAGTTTATCATCACAACAGGGAAAATTTGAAACAGCATGATGGGTAACAGCAACAACTTAAGCTACCACACACCTCTCGCTGTTAGAAATCATGGGATGAGGCACAGTGTAGGAAGGATGAACGTGCATCTAGCAGTATCTAACCTCCCTTGTCCTTGCAGGGGTTGGTTAGGCTGCCTGGGAGGAAGCAGGGCAGCGGAGGGAATGGGATGAGATGAAAGGCATTAATTCTCCAACAGTTTGAGGTTAACAGCCTGTCATTGGGCTTCCTTATCTGACGCCCAAGATCGATGGCAGGGTAGCCAGTGACCACAAACACATCCGTTCTCTAAACCCCCCAACGAACAATCCCGCCAATCCTCAATATATTGGCAGCAGGGGTGAACGGTGATATAAAATCATTAACCACCCTCCTTCATGGCTGTCCGGGGCCTGTATTCTTGTTTTACTGCATAAACTGAGGAAATTTAAGGGTTTGGCGGAGGACAATGCTGATTAGAAATCATGTTTTTGTCGGTAATGTACTGAGAAATTTGAAATATCTGCACAATCACAACATTAACTGGCGTTCTAGAACCTGTTGCGTCATTGTAGCAGAAACATGGGATGTGATCTGGACAGTCCAATTCAAAGAGTCATCAACTGGTGAGATGCTTTAGGAAGAAAGTTTGATTGATGGAGTGAATGACTGTACATTTCTTTCCTTCTTATGAATCTGTTTCTATAGGCTACTACTTTGTTGAGCAGGAGGACAGATAAGCCACTGAAGCGGTGAGTGTGTCCAGGTGTCTATAGAAAGGTCACCAAGGAGTATTATAGCTGTGGGATGTCTTAAAGGTTACCGCCATCATGCTCCATCCAATATTAATAACACCAGACTACCTAGCAAGACCCCCTGCAGATAAACAAGGCCATTTAGAAAAGGATGTGTCATAAGGGGCCATAGAGGACTATTATAGAGTACTTTGTGTCAATGTACTTCAAGCCCAAACTTCTTCTAGTGTTATCTCTGTCTAGTGTAGGAAACAAGTGAAAGCTAAAGTATACCATTGTACAGAAGTGAATGTCGTCTTTTCAAACCCAGACATTCTTCAGGATATTCTTTGAAAGGTCACAGTCAGGTAGTCGATGACTCTTTGCCCTTTCTAGTGGTTTCCATGACTTTATCGATCCAGTGACGTCATCAAGGAGAGCTTAAAGGTTATAGTCAAGCAGGCCATTTTTGGCGTTGCCTCAATACCTGTATGGCTAGGTCCAAGATATTATAATGACTGTCTTTCTTAGCAGCCAAAACTAATATTTTGCTATTAAAATGCATATAAACCTGAGGCCGTGTCCTCTAAAAGGATTTGGCAGTCTTCCTCAGGCTAATATTCTAAAAAGGTCCATTGCTCAAACCCCCAAAATGGAAATATTTGCCTGTTGGAAGGGTGGTATAAAAAATGGTGAAGAAAAATATCTCTATGTGAATTAATCTTTTGGCTGGCGAGTCACAGATGATAGGCATTTCTTTAAGACAAAGGCAATGACAGATGTTGGCCAGATGTTCATTTGCATGTAAAACGCTGCCACATGACGAATGGCCAAACGTTTACGTAATGAACTGATAGAGAAAGTGATAATTATTCATTTTCAACCTAAACTTTTCCTGTTAAGTCTCATCCCTGGAATCATTTCCATACAATGACCTGCGGTTTCCGTGCCACAAGTGTGGATTGGACCTCAAATCTGCTATTCAAAATGGAATGCAAATAAGCCAAACCTCAAGCCGTTGCCTGTGGCTTTTTAAATAGGGTAGTTTGTGCTCTCTCAGCCAATGCTTTACATTGTTGTTGCATTGTTTGCAACAACTTAATACTGTACAGTTCAAGGCCCCGGGCCTTCTCCATAGCACATAGCCCCGGCTTCTTAGGGTGGGCGTAAAGACTTGACTAAAATCTGAATACCAAATATTGTGAAGCACAAATCTCCTGCTTAAATGTGCAGGTCGTCTTTTACAGAGCAAACAAATCAATGCACAAAATAAGAGAATGTTATCTTCCTCTTAGCTTATGGCACAGAGAATAAAGGTATATTGTTGCAGCCAACACACCTCCACGGCTTAACAAATTGCCTCAGTCTTCTACTCTTTTGACCTAGCTAAGAGGTCGCAAAGTAGAAAGTAGTCTCGCTGCAACAAACAACCATACATTCCAAAGATTGTGTGAGTCACAACTTTGTAGGAGGCAAATGTAAATTATTCCTTCCTTCCCACTATATGGTATACCTCCAACACTGTTCAGTGAACTGTGCATCCCTCTAAGACTCTGCATAGCCCCTCAGACCCCTACCCTCCAGCAGCCTTGATCTTGTGGTTAACAATAGATGGTGGTCAGGCCAGCTAGTTACTGTTTCCTCTCCATTTTATGGAGCCTCCTAGGCCAGGCTACAAGGCCCCTGGACCTGGATACCTCAAAGAGGGAATCTGTCTTTGCTGTCGTCATCAGCAACTTCTCTTTTCTATACTGCGGCACTGTGCTCAATGGTGGTAAGAGAGAGCTTTGTGGGTATCTTTCTCAGTTGATTTCCTTTCAATGTGAAAATTATGTAAATTAAATAGCCTTTTACCAAAACTGGCAAAGGTCAGTGAGGAAGTATTGTACACTTTCTTCTTAGCTTGTTTGTATAAAGCCTGTATTGCCATTGACCAAAACAACACAGAATGTACATACTTTCAGGGAGGAGAACTCCATAAGTAAGGAGACAACAGATATCATACTGTGAATAATTTATACAATTCCTCTATTTAATGCAGAATGAGACTGGGCCTAAAACAATCTAGATAAGCATCAGAATTGCAGAGCAATACCCCGAAGCTCACTGGTTATATAAAGCGGTTCACTAGCGTCAAATATGCACCAGATGACTTCGACGGTATATCTGGGCTGAAAATATCTCCAGGACAAAGAGTGGCAATATAGTGAAAGCCTGAAGGAAGACTTTGTACTGAAAGTCTATATGAACCCAAACAAACAAGAATTTAAAGAAACAGGAGGATGCCCACGCAGATGCATTCACTGAAGTCTGGTTCTCAGCATAAACTATTAATCTCAGGAGAGCGAGAGTTTTTATTTGACCTTTTATTGAAGTAGGAAAGTCAGTTAAGAACAAATTCTTATTTACAATGACGGCCTACACCAGCCAAACTCGGACGACGCTGGGCCAATTGTGCGCCGCCCTATGGGTCTCCCAATCATGTCTGGTTGTGATACAGTCTGGATTCGAACCAGGTTGTCTGTAGTGACACCTCTAGCACTGAGATGCAGTGTCTTAGACCACTGCGCCACTTGGTAGCCCAGAGAGAGAGAAAGGTAGGGTTAATGCCTGTTCATTTAGCCTACATTGGATATCAATTTGGGGAGTGTTTCTGAGAGCAGCCTCATCGGAGTGTATCGATTTATTGATTCATGAGTTAAGTTGAAACTGCACCATGGGAAAAAGGGCCTTGTTCTGTTTATATGGGAATCCATACTACAACTCTAAAGGGTGAGAAACGTGAGAGAGAGAGAGAGAGAGAGAGAGAGAGAGAGAGAGAGAGAGAGAGAGAGAGAGAGAGAGAGAGAGAGAGATACTGGAACATTACACAAGGTTACTGCCTAAACTCTCTGTGATTTAATTCAGGATCACTGTTACCATATAACAGGCAGCAGCCTCTGTTTCCCAGGTGGAAAAACAAGACACAAGAATAAGAAGGAGAATGAAAGAAAGGATTTATTCACCGTATTGCTATCACATTATATATCCATCACAGTGTATTACTCCTGGGTTATTCAAATATCTGCACCATTGATATATCACACCATCTTAGTTCATCATTTCACCTGTCAGTTGTCGTGTGAGCGTTGAGGGGAAATAACATTAAATGTATCTAAAATATCAATATTTCATAGAAGCGTCACCATAAAGATTAATTTCCGATAAGTTATTCCATTCAGGGTCATATAAAAGCTTGAAATAATATGAGATCATTTTCTCATCTAATGACTTTCACAGCTGTGGATGAAATATTAAACAGAGGCCTACAGGGCACACTAGCTAGTTAATTGTTCATAAAAAAAAATAAAAAAAACATTTTAAGTGAAGTTAATTGCTAAATAATTGGATTGCATTATGGTGCATAGGTCTGCATTATGTGTATTGGACTGTATTCCTGATGCATTGGAATGAATGCAAGTGTTGCATTAGCTAGAATGAATGGGTCTAAACATAGAAACACTAAAAAGACAGTGACCCATATAGACATATGACCTATGAACTTTGAAACGGAGTGGACTGCCTATTTCTGTCACATTTTAAACATAGTATAATTTATGGAGGCTACATAAACCATTCATAAACCCTTCATAGTCGCTTAATTTGACCCTCATTTGAAATGAAAGAGAATGGTCTTTCGGTTATGTAGGCCTACCATTTATGAGTATTGGGGTTTACTTCCAGGCTGTCCAGGTCCTGAAGAATCTCCAGTCTAGACTGTCCTTTACCGCTGCAGCCATCCATCTCAGAGACAGTCTTCTGACCCAAGGTCATTTTCTTTTTTTTTTTTATCTTGTCACCAGGCTTGTTCAAATGTCCCTCGCTCTCTCTAGAGAATGAGAGAAAGAGACAGAGAGAAAATAAGAAAAGTCTGCTGTTATACAGATACATTTTCTCTATGGTCAGAATTGCAATAGGTCCATTTATAGAGCTTTCAGAAATGTAATCTAGCTTGGCGGTGGAGAAATGTAGCCTGCCTTGGCTTCAGGTGATTCTGATAGCAGACTGATAACAGGTAAAGCCCTAGACGTTCTGCTGAGCATCCTGAAGTGTTCACTCCCAACTCTGTCCTTTCTGCTGTCTGTGTGTGGCGATGACAATGCAGCCAGGGAGATTTGCCCATCTCCTTTCTGCCAATTTCCTCCCAGTCTGATGAGATGCTTAAGCAATGTTAACAGAATACAGAGCGATGGGTGGAGAAGAACGGGAATTACAAAATGCTGAGCAGCAATCTCCTTTACAGCATTCCTTAGGCGGGCTCTTGGACCCTAAACACATTGACTCTCTCCCTGAGGGTGGAATAAAGGGTAGATACGAATGTAAATGGAGTGGAAAAAGAGACTGCTGAGTCCACACACAGATGGTTGTTTCAAGCTGGCACTGGCAGGGTGGCACGTGGCTGCCTTGGCACGCCGCAGCATCTGGCACGGGTGGCATGGAGGAAAGCACACCCCGCCAGAGTTGGTTTATCTCACCACCCAGCATTCAGGAAGACAATAGCTGTGGAAATGCAGTTTCCGCCTCCCCGCCCTCCCCTGCTGGGGTGTTGGTTTGGGCCGTGCATGGGGAGGGAGGGTCAGGGTTTTATGGTAATCTCATTCTGTGGGTGACAGAATTACTCTGGGGTGATTATCCTGGGTGGTCGCTTGGAAGAATAGAGAGCGTCTTTCACTAAACAAATGAGAGGTTTTACTGACTAAATGAGAGGCCGGTTCCTGTGGCAGCAGAGCTCTCACCAAACTAAAGCACACTTGAATTAATCGATTGAGTTCCCACCTTCTCTGGCTAATAATCCCTTTCCAAATATAGTTGTCAGACTGCAATCTCTGTGTGATTATGTAATTGGTCTTAAGCTTAGTGTTCTTCTCAGGAATAATGATGGTGATTATGTAACAGACAAATAACATGGCTGCCTAGAGGATGATGGAGGAGAGAAGCCTGGATGCAGCCTGAAGCCCTGAACCAAGGATTACAGCAAACTCAAGAATAGGTCTTGAGGAAAATTACGAAAATATTTCTATTGCTCTCTTTACTTTTGAGTAGTTTTGAGTAGTTGTCGGTATGGGCAAGATGTTAATAAAGCATGAAGTTACTGGCTGTTTATTTTTATTTTAAGCAAAAAGGCTGAATTTAGAAATAGACAACCAAGTCCAATCCAGAACGAAGAGATAACCACAGACAATTGACAGCTCTCCTTAACTGGGCCTTGATTATCTTTACTATAACCACAGATAGCTAGGCCTATTTTATAGCACAACATATCTACCAGAATAGAGCAGCAACAGAGAATAGAATGGTATCAGTGTGAGTCCCAGCTCTAGATTCTCCTGTAAATGTCCTGAAGCCAGCGTGTGTTCCTGTTCCAAATACAGAGCCTCCTCATCCTCCCCTGGGTCTGTGTTGTTCCCACGGCAACACAACTCATTACTGAGACTTACTGTATGCACACCACCGTGTACCTCACACAATGTCTCCTACCTACCTACAATTACCTACAAGTGTGTGTATTAAACTAATCTGAAATATTAATGTTTACTTTTGTTGTGTCGTTTTACTGTATACTATAACTACACTGAAGTTATTATTATTGTATTTTTTTTGCTTTGAACAAATGAATAAAAAGAGGATTTGGTGGCTTCATTACAAGGGTGATTTAGTATTGAGCCCATAAAGATCCCAGCAGGCCAAACAGAACCAAACAGAAGCGAGAGGATTAGTGCTGGACCAATCAATCATTTAGGCGGCCATTTTGGCAGACCCCTCATTAGTCCGTTCTACATAAGGGGCCAACAGCCTGGTTTCCATTCCCCCATATTGTGTGGAGATCCTGCAAAGTCCCCATAATTTGGCACCGATTTTCCATAAAAGCAGCCAAAGCTTAACCACATTGAGACATGTCTAGGGATCCACAATTGAAACACACACACATGAAAGCAGTGACACACACACAGCCAGACAAAATAATCTAAAAAGAGGTGACACAGACATAAAGGCTATTGTACGCAGGAACAATAGATATTTACAGCCATGACCATAGGGAGGCATTACAATAAACCCTCCATGAGTCTCCTGCAAGCTCATAGAAAACATAACAAAACATTTTATAAATACTTCTAAGTTAATTCCCTGCATTCAAAATGGCTGCCAGAGCCAAGACAGTATAAGAATTTTGAAGGTCTGTCCAGTGCTAGGCTGAGGCTCCAATCGAGAGGAAGGACTTTGAGTGAGATTAGAGGGACATTGGGCTCTTCCAGACCCTTCAGAAGGACATAATGGCGCAGTAGTCTCTAGCAGAGGGCCATCATTAACTCACCACCGACAGAAGTGCTGTTGGGCTGAGGCAGACAGCTGAGAGGGAGCAGAAGAGTTGCAGTGGATTAACTGGGGTCAAAGTTCAATACTACTGTCGATCGTTAAGAAAAAAAAAACTGTTATGCTTGGTTTTGCAATCCACTATCTATATTAGATCAAATGTTAAATGGTAATGACATAATAGCTTCATTTGGTGTCTTTGGATTCAATTAAACATTGTTTTCTAGGGAAGGAGTGTTGAATACGAGTAGGAGCAAGAAGGTGGTGTCTTACGAGTAAGTCATTATGAGAGAGACTGAAAACAACCACACACAGTGCATGAATCACATTTCACACTTTATCTTAAAGACATGTTAATGGTGTTGTTTTGTGAATGATTTATGACAGACACACACAGGCACAGACACACATGCTGCAAGCAAAGCGACAGACATGCAGCAGACACATTCTCTTTTACACACACTCAATGCTGATAAAGCGGATTCAGCAGTAGTGGGCTTTTACCTCACATACTCAATTAAAACACACACACTCACACACAGCGACACCATTCCTTCGCTTGCCTTCACATGGAGATAAACCTCTCAAGTGAGACAGACTGAGCTGATCAAACACCTCACGAACTCACACACACCCTGCCTGTCGCGTCGCCACGACTTCATCTCAGATTACTGCTTTCTGATGCAATTATCTCCCATACAGCGGGGGTTTAGTGTTCTTTTGTTTCCCAGTGATCTGGGTCTGCAATCGTTCTGATGTGTCCTCTCTATGTACCCTATTCTCTGGAGTATCCTCACAAAAGACTCGTTGACCTTGTCTTTGTTTAGCTGTTGGCCCTCTCTGATGCTAAACCACAGGCGTTACCCAACAGGGAATGGATTGGAACATGGGGAAATGATTCCCATCGGATGTAAAGGAATACGAATGGGAGATTATGTGTCACTGCTGTGAAAAGTGGTGAGAGTGAAGAACGGGAATTATCCGCTTTGCACAGCTTGGACTGTTTTTGCTAGTCTTTGTATTATGGATAAATAATTAAAAGTACTAGATGTAAAAGCACAAGAACTGCCCAGTTAAGCATTTGCTGAAGTAAGACTGGCAAAAAGATCACTACTTGTGCAAGAAACGTTTTTGTCTTTTGAAAATGCTTCCACAACACTTTGAAAGTTGTTTTTATTAAATAATATTAATTACTTGAATATTCTTTGTGCCAGACTGGGTTCAAATGCCTTCCGTTTCATTTTTATATATTTATTTATGCCAAGAGTGTGCAAGGCTGTCATCAAGGCAAAGGGTGGCTACTTTGAAGAATCTTAAATATAAAATATATTTTGATTTACACTTTTTTGGCTACTATATGATTCCATATGTGTTATTTCATAGTTTTGAGGTCTTCACTATTATTCTACAATGTAGAAAACAGTAAAAATAAAGAAAACCCCTGGGATAAGTAGGTGTGTCCAAACTTTTGACTGGTACTGATATAAATATACATTTCTGCTCTAGGGATATAATTATTGCTTGGATAACCTTATTTACTATTATGTATTGATTTATTTGTTCACTCTTTACTGCAGAGAACATTATCACTGAATTATCACACTGAATTATTGTAATGTTTGTTTATGTGTCAAATAATCCCATAAGGACACGAAAATGTCACTCATTCAGTCAGTCATTCAGATAGGGCGATGGGGAAATCGCCATGCTAACAATGCTGTGTGCTTGTGTGTGTGTGTGTGTGTGTGTGTGTGTGTGTGTGTGTGTGTGTGTGTGTGTGTGTGTGTGAATCAACAGGGAGGGGGATCAGTATACAAAACCATGCTAGAGCTGTCACAAGCCAAGCCGAAATTGGATTAGTGTCACCCTTGATAAGGAGAAGGGCAAATAAAGGAAGAGAGAAAAATTGGAAGAAGGAAACGGCTACTTTTTTTCTCCCCCTTGCAATCATTTCACTTCAAATTCAGGGCACTGAACGCATAAACACATTGTTATAGAGCCAAGTAAAGCTAATGGAATATTTATATGCAGACTCCAGGATATTTCTTTCTTTTTCTCAGCAGTCTGTTTTTTCCTTCGTTTTACAACTGCCTTTGTTAGGCTTTGACAACATTTCTGCACCTCCAAGAGGACTGTGGTTCCATTGGCGGCTGTTGAAAAGGCCTAGTAGAGAGCGAGGGAATGGGAGCTGTGATTTGTCAGGGACTATTAGCTTCTCGCCACACCGACTCACACAGAAATCAATGCAAAGGAATAACGGATGCTTTCCCACACCATGCTTTCTAAACTGGAAGATTCAATAAGCTAATGCAGAGAGGGAGGGAAGATTAGTATTAGTTATTAGTGCGACCCTCAACAATATAGCTAGCTACAGTACAACATTAATGCAGGGATGGGGCAGAAGAGAGAGAGAGAGAGGGAGAGAGAGAGAGGGGGGGGGCTGGGACAGATGAGTGAGTGAAAAATGAGCATGTAGAAAGTGGGGACAAGGAGAGAAGAGAGAAAGAGGGACAGACAGACAGACAGACGTAAGAAAGGAGAGAGAGAGAGTGAGAGAACTCAGAACTTAAAAAAGGAGGGTGGAGAGAAGGGGAGAGAGTGATAGAGTGAGAGGGAGGGAGAGGCCCTAGGAGGATAAAGCCACACAAGTCGCCCCATCCCCACTGTTGTTAACATTCAGCTAGAGTAGCTGCCGCTGTGTATACAGTCAAACCAATAAGAGCCTGGTATCAAGGGATTGTGGAAGAGAAATACGGCACATTGTTGTGCTGGGCAAGCGATGAGGGAGGAGATTGAGAGATGGGAGCCGGATAGACACCTATTAAGTATTCAACTAC
Source organism: Thymallus thymallus (assembly GCA_023634145.1). Lineage (NCBI taxonomy): Eukaryota > Metazoa > Chordata > Actinopteri > Salmoniformes > Salmonidae > Thymallus > Thymallus thymallus. The sequence continues at coordinate 14,098,332 of CM042415.1, read as the reverse complement.
AGGGCACAATAGTTCCAGCACATACAGTACCGTAGCTGAAATTTCCATTTGCCCCATCCTGTGAATCATCCATACAGCTACTGTGCAGTCACGGCCCAGTTATACTACAGGATTTACAATTTTATCAGGGGCCAGTGGCAGTATGGAAACGTAGTGTTAGGCTATACTGTTACTGTCGTGATGTGGTATCTAAGTTCAAGTTTATTTAGAACAGAACTAAAGAACTACGTAATTATGCAGTTGAAATAAATTGTAAGAAAATATATATTTTACAAAAATGCTTTTGATTGTAAAAATAAATCCCAAAAGGTATGGAATACAGTTAAGGGCTTACTTGGTACGTCTATCTCATCATGCCCGTCTAGTGTGGAGGTTAACAGTAAGAACATGAGCTAAACCAGCTGAAATTACCAATCATTTTGCAAATGAATTTACTGAGCGATAATGTAAACACCCATTCTTCTGCTCTTTTTGTCTACTTATGGTGTCAGTAGACCTATTGCATTACCCAATGGTAAATCTACAGGTTTTGATCTTATGGACAAGTGTTTACTTCGCTATGCTGCTCCCCAGATTGCAGCTCCACTGAAATACATATTTAATTGGTCAATGGAAAAGGGGACATTTCCAAATGTATGGAAGCATGCTAAACTGTGTCCAATCCCGAAAGACAGCAAAGAACCCATTACTCCCGCCAATAGTCGACCAATTAGTCTACTCCCGTCACTCAGTAAGATATTGGAGGGTATTGTGATTAGACCAATATGGGAGTATATGGAAAAGAAGGATCTGATCACAGCCAATCAGCATGCTTATCGCAAAAAACATTCCACTACCACGGCATTGGTTGACATGACTGACCCTGACCATTGGCTCAATGCTATGGATAATGGCAGGTTTGTGGGTGTACTATTTTTAGATTTTACTGTAGCATTTGATTTAGTGGATCATTAAATACTTTTTCATTAAAACATGAATTATGGGTTTAAGGAGGAAGCATTGAATTGGGTACAGTCATATCTAACTGACAGGAAACAGTCTACCTATATTAATGGGTATTCTCTTTCCCTCATGCTTTAAACTGTGGAATACCGCAGGGCAGCTGCTTTGGGCCACTTCTTAACTTAATATATACCAACTACCTTCCTTATGCCTTATCTGAAACTCAAGCTACAATATTTGCAGATGATACTACAATTTATACAGCAAAACAATTGGTTCAACAGGTACAGCAAGCTCTACAAGTAGAAATATCAAGGAGTGGGTTTGCCGGAACAAACTTATTTTGAACACCAAGAAAACCTTGGTTATAGATAGATAGATAGGTACTTTATTGATCCCCCGGGGGGGAAATTTCATCATCATTATGTTGATCTGTTCCACCAGGAAAAGGACAACAAAGCATAGATTACAATTAAGTATGGGGGAGTACAAATTGAGAAAGTGAAAGAAATCAAACTACTAAGGGTGCAGGTAGATAACTGCTTATCATGGTCATCTCAAATAACTAATCTATGTAAAAAAATGATCAGAACGATAGCAAAATATTTACCGGGAAAGATTCTTAAGAGTCAGGTGAACTACTGTTCTGTTGTCTGGGGAAATGCATTAGCAAGTGAAATTAGGAGGCTGCATATTGCACAAAACAAAGCAGCAAGGATTGTTTTAAGGTGGAGATATGGTTATTCTGTTGTAGTCATGCACAGTGCTCTTGGTTGGTCATCAATCAACAAGATAACGGCCAATACTAGGAATAGATTGTCCACCATCTATGTGTTATCCAGACAGAAAAGAGAAATAGGCACAAAAAAAACATATAGATTCAGAGCAATAAAGAAATTGAATAATTTTTCTGAGCAAACCAGAAACCTTTCAATATATCGATTCAAACAATACTTTAGAAACATTTATTTAAATATAATAAATTGGAATGTTGTGCAGGACTATGGTAGATGAAGGAATCAATCTATCATTTCAGACTTTTAGAGTATTTATCTGGTCAATATGACAGTGTATTAGGTCTGATTGTAACAGTGTGTTATATGTGAAAATGTGATCGTATTATACATTGTATTTTAATGTTTAAGGACTATTGGAAGATTAGTCCAAATGAGGACTAAAAGAGATCCTAACAAAATCAAATCCAATCAAACACAGTGGAAATGTTTCAATAAGACCCCCACCTATTATAGCCTATGTGTTTCCATCTGCATGCAATTTACAATAGTGGTAACAAATGTTGATATATGGTCACTATTTCAATGGAGCAGACCATTAACGTAGCCAAGAGGGGTGTGCTGAATCAGATATGCACTATCCATGGTCTCTTCCACCGGGCATCCTTGCGATCAAATCATCCACCAGTTAAGCTGGATGAGGCTGATAACTCCTTCTAAGATAACAAGCAAGGAATGGGGGGGGGGGCGTCAGTGGAAAGTAGCATTGAGTGCAGATGACAGGATCAGCGTGTGGTGTTGCACTACCATTTCAGATATAATTTAAATGGACTGGGCTGCTTTCCAGAAACTACAGTCCCTTTACACAGGTACTACCTGATGTAATATAGCTGAAATCAAAGCAAAATCACGAGTCATTTCCCCTTTAAAATAATTGCCTTAGGCATCTATGTGGAGAGATACTTCTTGGCACCAACAGCACACTGTTATCTTCCTCCATTTCCCAGTTTAGATGCAGCAACAGACCTCCTGGGCCGCTCCTGCACAGTTGTACAGAGACCATTAAATAAGACAGTAACACCTGGAAGAAAGGGAGAGGCAGCGAGAGAGAGAAAGGGAGGAAATCCAGCTTTGGCAGGAAATGTGTAAAAGGATGCTTATTATCACACAAAATAAAATAACTACCTCTGGTTCACCACACACCTTTCATATTGTTGTAGAGTGGGGGAGGATGGGCCATTTGTGGTTGGAATAGGTGAAGTAATCTTGTTGAAGAAGATGTATCACCATGTACCGGACCTGGCTGGCATTATAAAGGATAATTTCACTAATTGATAAACAATTTGTTAGCCTACATTTGGTTACAGTCCGTGAATAATACAAAACATACTAATTAAAACGCGTTTGTCTTTGAGTTTCCTCTTTGTAACAACAGGCATAGAAGAGCTGTAGGTTATGATGAGACTTCTGTGATCAAACAAGTTGTCCTAAAATGATCATAGACAGGAGGATGAAGGAGGTTAACTAATCAGGTGCAGCTACTAAGAAAAGGTGTGCATGCAATGCCGACCGGAGGTTCAATTATTGTGATGGCTCGTTCACTAACGAACGGCTGTTTTTGAACGGATCTTTTTGGTGAACGTCGGGAGCCGAATCGTTTCGGCGAAAGAGACGTTTATTTGGCTCCCTGATTGGCAACGTTTTTTTTCTGCAGATACTGTAAGTTACAAAATTATTTTCTAAAGAGGGGGAATCCACACTGCAGAAAAAAATAGTGCGAAGAGCCCTTCAATGTGGTCCACGCTTCTTTTTTTTGCAGGCCATTTAAGAATTTGGCCAGGTAAAAATATATTTCAAAGCGCATTTAACTAGTAGTAGTGTAGTTTCTCTCTCTGGTGACGTCCATTGGTGTAATCATTTGAAGGGAAAGCGTAACGGTTCCCCCTAGCGAATATTTAGAGAAAAGTAGATGAGCGCATGGAAACTGAGCCTATGCTCTACTACAGGCTACCAACATAGCTGATAGATACTCTGCCCTTCAGAGTTTACAGAACGGACAAAAGCAGAGGTGCACTTAACCTGATGGCTATATACGTCTTAAAGGCATGCATACTGCCATCATCAAAATAATGTTAACACTAACAGGGATTTCTCAATCCAACCGGTATGCAACACGAATTTCCCCACGGGTTCTGAATACAGGGGTGCTCTTAGCATAGCATTACAATAGCGCACTTCACGAGCATCTGCAGCCTAGGCTACACCAATGCGTCAACACATGAAAATCACAACCTTTTTTTATTATTCAGAAAATGGTGCACGATATTAGTAGGACAGCATCCGGTTGGATTTCAGTCAAGAAATGTGAGTAAATTGTGAGATTCTAAACTAGATTCTTATGCCTACCTAAAATCTGAGATTTAGGCCTAACCATTTCCTCAATACCTAGGGATTATTATTTTGGATAAAAAAAATCGACTACAGGTTACAGTTGAATTTCTAAAACCTGGTATAAAATATGTAGAAATTGAAATGGATCTATATATTATATATGTTTGAATATCTTCCCTCTGTCTGGCCTGCAAATTGATTTTGATGAACAAATCAAACCCCCCCCTAAAAAATTGTGCAGCCCTCCATTACATTCCGAAATCTTGCTGTGGCCCTTGAGGTTGGTCGCACCTTAATTGGGGAGGACGGGCTCATGGTAATGGCTGGAGCGGAGTCAGTGGAATGTTATCAAATACATCAAACACATGGTTTGATTCCATTCCATTAGCACCGTTCCAGATATTATTATGAGCCGTCCTCCTCTCAGCAGCCTCCACTGCCCTCAAGTCTCTAGAATATAGATGTTGCCCATCCATGACCTAGGCTTATAGAGCCTAAAAAAAAAAAAAAAAATATATATATATATATATATATATATATATATATTTGTGACAATGCACATCATAGTCCACAGCCCTATATGTACTAGTATAATGGTTTATTTCCAAAATGTGAATTTAATGTAAGGTTTATGATACACATGACAATTTAGGCTTTTATATAACAGGGGGGACATACCCTCTTGTGAGATTCCCCACAATAAGCCCACACCCTTTTCCACACATTGGCCTGTTATGTCTTCAGGGAGTTATAAAGTCAACACTATTACCTTTTCTTTGGTACCTGCCAGAAACATGCCTTGTCGTTCTTATTTTAGGCCCTGACACCCATTGACCTGACAGAGAAGTGTCTGAAGAGAGCCAGTGTCACAAGCAGGTGTTTGGCCAGATCAGGGAGCAGCATTTTGGCGTTCGCTCCCACAGTTGGACCAGCGAATTACATACCACTGAGGGACTGCAGGTAAGGGACCCATATTTTCACCCTCTTCTTCTGCTTTTTCTTTTGGAAAACCTTTGATATACTATGGGGAAACATTTGTGTTGGCAGGCTAAATGCTGTGGAACATAGATTCCGGACAATTTTAGGTCCAAGGTGCCATAAACTAGAGGCAATATTGTGCAGTGTAGGGTCTTATTTAAAGATGACGCATGATTTGTGTACATGTGAAAATGTGTTTGTGATATAGGTGTGAGATTGGTTTCTCCTTTTCACTCATTGGTTAAATGCTACATGTGTAATGCAGTGTGCTAGAGTAGGTCTGTGAGTAGAGCAAGATTTCAAAAGGGAGAATTTTGCTCTTTCTAAAAACCTCATTCCCAAAAGGGATGATTTATTGATTTTGGAAAATATTTGTGACAATGAACAATGAGGCATTTCCTAGTGCCTGGTATGCTCATAACATAGTTTTTAACATCTAGTTCATCCTATATGCAAAATGACTCAGACTGCACTTCTTCTTTCCTTACCGTTCCTCAGTAAAGCAGTTAAACTTGGCAGAAATCTGGAGGTTCCCAACCCCCTTAAGATGTACGGCCTGTACTTGGAAGCAGTGAATGATTACATCAACGAGTCGTACGGAGAGGATGTATGGAGACTGATAGAGGCCCGGGCAGAGATACCGCATCTCAAGTTTGTCCGCCATCAGATGTACAAGTACGGCCATATCCCATCTAAATGTCAGGGCTAACTACATCTCTGTACCCATCATATGCGCCATATTTACTTCAGATTTTAACTTTACCAGGAAGGGAAGTCACTTGAGGTTTCACTTGAATCTCTTTCCTGAGAGACTTGGCAAAAGCACAACAAGTTTTACATAGACCATCAATACATAACAACGCATACATAAACAACAGGTCAATGAATGCACTAGCTGTAAGTCGCTCTGGATAAGAGCATCTGCTAAATTACTGTCAATGTAAATCCTCCTTCTGTCCCTGCAGTGACAACCTGATCCTACGACTGGCCAAGGCAGCAGGCGAGGTCCTGGGGAAGACCCACGATGAGCTCATGTATGCCTTCGGGGTTTACATGGTGAAGAGGATCGGGAACTATGGCTACGAGAGGATTCTTAAGGTGACCTAATGCCTAGTGGCCCTCCTCAAGTGTCTTGAGTTAACACTAGGCATAATTGGCCCTAATCAATGATCAATACACTGGTGTGTGTGTGTGTTTGTGTGTGTGTGTGTGTGTGTATGTGTGTGTGTGTGTGTGTGTGTGTGTGTGTGTGTGTGTAATATCATTATTTATCCTTTATCCATTCATCCAGGTGTTGGGGCGTAATGTCCGTGACTTCATCAATGAGCTGGACAACCTGCACGAGTACTTCCGCTTCTCCTTCCCCAAGGTGCAGCCTCCCAGCTTCTGTGTGGAGGAGGAGTGTGAGACCAGCCTCACCCTGCACTACCGCAGCACCCGCAAGGGCTTCACCCAGTTTGTCAAAGGTAGGTAGGGGGCACCACAGAGGACGCTCTTTTTCTGGAAGCTCTATATTTTGGGAATACTGTACATAGACATACATAACGGATATCAATACTCATTCGTCAATGCATCCTATCAGGAAAGGTGGGATCCATGTCACACATCCCCAATCTTTAAAAATACAAATTCTCTCTTCCTATACTGTAGGCCAGCTGTCTCAAGTGGGAAGGCAGTTCTACAACACAGACATTGAAGTTGAGATCCTGTCCAAAGAGGAGACTGAGAAGATGACCTATGTGGTATGTACTGTACTGTGGGCATCTACCTATCAGCAGCTACTTAATTTGAACAATGTTATGTTCATCCCAGCGCACCTGCAAGTAACTCTTCCAACCTAGGCCTAGGAGTGCATCACTTTCCAAGTGCTAATGTTTGATCCATCCAACAACTTTAGTGTCAGGTCCCATTGTCAAGATCCTCACAACCTTAAGATCCTCACAGCTGCGTTGCCATCATTACATTCTATGTCTCTTTGCCGCAGATCTACAAGATGAACTTTGACAACGCTGCCTTCAAGCACCGCATGCCCCAGCAGAAGACGGCCCCGGGGTACGAGAAGCTACCCATGAAGAGGGGCATCTTTTTCGACATGTTCCCCTTTAGCGTGATCTTCCGCCGAGACATGACCATGTACCGCATCGGGGACGGCCTAAAGGAGGTCTTCTCCGACCTGCAGGGCAAGAAGGTCAACGAAGAGTTCACCCTGGTGCGGCCAATGCTGGAGTTCAGCTGGGACAACGTGAGTACAGGATGGGAGAGGAGAGGGGGGGTGAGGGTTCTGTTACATTTGGTATGGTTTTTCCACTTACCTAGGCTATTGTTGTCAATCCAGAGAGTTCTTTTGTGGATATTTGGGTTATTTAGTTACAATCAACAACCGCCTTTAATGGTCCCAAATAGTGAAAATCAAATCTTCATCACATTGGATGATATTTGGATGAAACCAGTTCAAAGAAGGGTAACCCAAGAATGACAAAGGACTGTAGCTGGCACATTGATAAAGTTTGATCATAAAGTTACTGGTCCCCTCCCCCATGTAAAATGCTTGGATTAAGACAGGCATTACCAAGGATTTACCTCCGGCTTTATCCAACGTCACTTAAAGCCGGAAATGTAATGCACTATTGCTAGTGTCTTATCATCTTAACTATTTAAATATGTACCGCCTTAAAACCGTCATTGCTTGTGTGCCTGAACCTGGCTTTGGCTTTGTTTATAAACCGTAGGCTAGGTACTAGTAGCTAGCTTGACCAAATAATACATATTTTTTAAATATAGTGGTAGCCTTTCATCTGTGGTGTTACTGTTAGCTATCAAGCTACTTACCAGCATGCACACTGTGTTGTGACTGGATGCCATAGAGTAAATTTACACTATTTTCCGAAGAATGAAGACATCCGACAGCAGTGTCTCCTTTTAATTGTGGGTGGACAGGCTGCACTGAAAATTACAAACATGTCACGAGTGTGCAGAGCACATTTCGAGCAAAGTTGCTTTATCAATTGGGGAGAATATTCAATGGGTCTTGCCAGGAAGTGTCGCGACTTGGCCCTGGGGAGGAGGTTTATGACCCCTCCAATAAATTCCTTTCTCCCCCACTCTTTCAAAACCTGCCACAGGATTGACTCGTAGATAGATCCTTTGTTACCACAGAGAACGTATGGTAACATCAATAGTTGGGACAATATTTTCATTTTTTTTCCAGGTCAAAGTGTCCCTTGGTATTTAAAGAATATTATGTGAAATCAGTTGTTGTCTAGGACATAAAATCTAGCCACAGGATGACATAATACATATCTTGGGAAGTATAACCATTCTAGTGATCAGATAAACATGTAATTGTTGTACAATTTCGATGTTTGAATATGAAACTATTTGTGAAAAGATTAAATTAATTTCTAACCTTTATGAATGAAAAAAGTGATTTCATGAGTAAACTCACATCGGTCAGTGGACACACCCAAGTGGACAGCCACTGCTTGAGAACTATGAAACACGCCCTTCTCTGCCTCTTTACAAAAGCCTTTGTGACGCCATTCACGTCAGACTAAGCAAACCCCAGCGTGAGCTGTGGTTGCAAATGGTTCTACTTTATCTAATGAAATCTACATGCGAAGATAACATGGATGTGATGACTGACATTAAAACTGTGAATGTCGATTAGACCAGTCAGAACATAGCATGAGCAGATTATTGCAAAATGCTATGAACTTTGATTCACTGAAGAAGAAGTGATTAGATCTTAGTGGTCGCTGTTATCAGACAGCAGTGGTGAACCCACCCCTAAGAAAAACACAGATAATCTCTCTACAGACGATCCAACCAGAAAGATTCTCCAAAGGGCCAGAGTCTTCCATCTATAAAAGCCAAGCAATCGTAAATATCTAATTGCATTATCTTTCCCCGAATGGGCGGTTGTTAAAGTGCACATGATATTGATGCTAGCATAGCTTCATCCAGGTCGCATAGATACATTCCTCTGTCCATCAATCTTCCCGCTCTTCCAAAACGTCACCCCCCTTCCTTTGTGTAACTAGCCGTCATGTCGAGTCAGTCCACTAGGGACTGTTCATGATATGATCGCGTAATCAATGTATGATCTATAATGTGTATATATGTGTACTTCTGTGTGATTATTTAGGTATTTAGTAAATAAATAATTAAGACAATTTGTATTGCTGATTCAACAAGGTTCTTGCAAATTAGATCTTACAATCTTCAGAATGAGACTGACTGATTAGAGGTAACAATTAAATAATTGACTGCTATTTGATATAAGATCTTCAAGAGAGTGGATTCGGGAGACAACTACTCTATATAAGTTAATGCTTCCGTGGTGCCCCAGGATATTAATGAGTTAATTGTTGCAGGATTTAATCCAATCACGTCATCAATTAAAAGTTCAAAGTTGAATAATCTATTTTATAAAGTAGCATGTCGCCAATTTAATGAAAGTCAAGACATGACAGAAGCTAATCCTAAAGACGGATGCTATACCATCATTGACAGTGGATCAGTGGATCTTGCAAGCTCTGACCATAATGCAAGTATTATTATTATTTTCACTTTCCATCTCCTTTTGTCTTTTCACTATGGTCAAGCTGTAATGATAGACATTTTAGGAAATTCAACATGTTTTGTCTGCACAGCTTCCCAGGCAACCACCACAGTAAGAATGCAAAGAAGAGGGGATATGCTGTGAAGCCTGTGAAGACCGACCCAACATACTGTCATTAGTTTATCAATGTCCAGTGGTGGAAAAAGTACCCAAATGTCATACTTGAGTACCTTAATAGAAAATTAAAAGTCACCCAGTAAAGTAATACTTCACTAAACGTCTAAAAGTATTTGGTTTTAAATATACTTAAGTATCAAAAGTAAATGTAATTGCTAAAAGAATTAAGTATCAAAAGTAAAAGTATAAATCATTTCAAATTACTTATTAAGCAAACCAGACAGCACAGTTTTCTTGTGTTTTTATTTACTGATAGACATGGGAACACCCCAACACTCAGACATCATTTACAAACAAAGCATTTGTGTTTAGTGAGTCCGTGAGAACAGAGGCAGTAAAGATGACCATGGATGTTCTCTTGATAAGTGCATGAATTGGACCCTTTTCCTGTCCTGCTAAGCATTCAAAATGTAAGGACTATTTTTGGGTGTCAGGGAAAATGTATGGCGTATAAAGTAGATTATTTTCTTAAGGAATGTAGTGAAGTAAAAGTTGTCAAAAATATAAATAGTAAAGTAAAGTACAGATCCCCGAAAAATCAACTTAAGTAGTGCTTCAAAGTAATTTTTCTTAAGTACTTTACACCACTGTTAATTTCAAATCTGCACCAATTGAGCATTTCAAGAACACACAAAATCTAAATACAAACATTGAAAAGATTGACAACAAAGTGCACAACCAAATATTGCATATTTCAAATTGAGTACTTGAAAAACACCAGAAAACACATTGTAGAATGAATAGATCACTAGCATCATAACTCAAAAACATTACAGGCTACGTAGACAGGCTCCTGGATCTCCTCTTCAACAAGGTCACCCTTGAACCAGCATGTTACAGTATGTGGGGAAGCTGTGTGAGCTGTCCATACCAGGATCCCGGTCTGCCCAGTGTGAGAGACTTGACAAGGAGGAGGCCATAGCTGGATTTGTAATCCAGCTATGCAATCTTGGGGGTGACTGAAGTCTGCTTGATTGAAGCTGGGTACATGGGTCTCCCTCCTTTACCGCAGTAATAGTTTGAAATCCTTTTTAATCAAATATTAATCTCAAATGACAAACTCTACAACAGAACAATGACACAATAAACGTAAATACACTTACTTAGCCAGACATGTAGACATACAAACAATGAGCGGACTGCTCTTGCACTGGAGTGGAGCAGACTACCTTCGCTGTAGGTTCCGGGCTACGGACCTTCGCTGGAGGTTCCGGGCTGCGGACCTTCGCTGTCTCAGAAGCCCGCTCCCGCATATCCATCAGCTTGTTCACGAGAGCATAGCGGCGCCCGAAGTCCTCCTCCTCCTCCTCTATCTGTATAATAAGCGGGTCCGTCTGCTTCTCCAGCGGAAGAGCAACCCAGGCTCTCCACCACCTCGTCTGTTCCTCCTTCGGGTGTTCATAAAACCCCTCAGGTTTCTCTTGATCCTGGATCGTTGGAAGACGAAGTGGTGGGCGATCCTCTTCCTCCAGCCTCTCCGTGCTTTGGATGCACTCCGATGGGGTGGTGTGCGGAGTCGGCACGGGCCGAACCGAGCTGTTGGAACGCACCGATGGTGTGGTGCGCGGAGCAGGCACGGAACGTACCTGACTCTGGGCCGGCGCTGGAAGCACCGGGTTGGGAACTGGCGTTGGAGGGCTGCGACTGCCCCGACCTTCCTCTCTCCATCGCCAATCCCCTTCCTGTGAGGACTCCTCCGGGAGCCCCCACAAGTGAGGGAACAAAGGCACATAGTCGTCGTCTTCCTCCGACTCCTCTCCGTACCTCTGCTCCCATGGCTGTAGGGGCTCCTCCAGGATCCCCCACGAGTGCAGTGGTTGGGGCTCTTCACCATCGATCCCCAACCACCCCCATAGCCCCCCCCCAGGACTAGGTGTATTGACAGACCAAGGCGCACAGCAGTAATAGTTTGACATCCTTTTTAATCAAATATTAATCTCAAATGACGAACTGTACAACAGAACAATGACACAATTGTCACGTTCGGGTGTGTAGAGAGACCAAGGCGCAGCGTAGCGATAGTTCGACATCGTTTATTAAACTAATAAACTATACTGGACATCGAACTATACAAAATAACAAATATGCAATATAATATGAAACACACGTAGCACGAACACGGGACAACATACAACAATGAACCACGCCAAGGGAGTGGAACACAGACATAAGTAGGATCCCTAATTAGAGGTAATGCATAGCAGCTGCCTCCAATTAGGGATCCCACACACAACACCACACAGAAGTAGAAATACTAGATCTGCCAGACTCTGACCATAGAACTATAGAGAAGCAAAGCTTCTCTATGGCCAGAGCCTGACAACAATAAACGTAAATACACTTACTTAGCCAGACATGTAGACATACAAACAATGACCCACACAACAGGTGTGGGATAAGGCAACTTAAATAGAATCCCCAATCAGAGACAACGTCTCGCAGCTGTCTCTAATTGGGGATTCAACACAAAAAGGAAAACATAGATCTAGGCCTTCTAGATCTGTCAGGCTCTGACCCTGGCTATCTAGAGGAGCCAAAGAGCTCCCTATGGCCAGAGCCTGACAATTAGACTCTTAATTATTTGTTTTATGTCAAATGACGTCTCACCATTATTTCTCACCATTATTTCCCAAGAGTGTTCATGTTGATCAATATTTTGGGCTATGCTGTCCTATTGTAAATGATCAAATAAATGTCTGATCAATACATACAACTCTGAACATATTGTTATTTATAATGCTAATGCTGAGGCACCAATAAACTGTCCAGTACACTTATTGTATGCTTTTTAAAATGTACATTCCCTTATGTCTAAGGTGACTCCGTCTTTACTAATTCTTGTGAAGAAGTGTATCAGTGAACTGTATTCTGTAATTAGTTACAAAACAATAGAAATGTAAGTGTGTATTGCTGCTGTTTGTCTGATATCCAACAGCTCTGTTGAAAATAAGAGCATTTTGCAGAGAAAATGGGTTGAGACCTACTATTTAGGCTCGGAATGACATGTGGCCCATAGTTTACCTTGTTACCTGGCAAGGACCACAAGGATGTTTCAAAGTTAATATAAGCTCTCCGCCCGCTCAGCCTGTTCTTTCAGGCTTCCTTATAGTTAGAAATTAGAGAAAAGGTACAATTTCTTCAAATCTGAGCATTTTAATGTTTTGGTCATTCAAAGGCTATTTTTACTTGGTAAATAGGATGATTGTGTGGGACCTTTTAAAACATCACTTTGTCTGCATGTATCAAGGCTAATCTCAGAATAAAGAGTCTCAGTGTTAGGATCAATGTTGCTTCATAATCACAATAAATAAGGTTACGTGGGACAGTGTGGACCTGATTCTAGATCGGCACTCTTACTCTGAGATGCTTTGTGAATAAGGGCCCCCGGACTTGACTGAAGTCATCTGTTCCCATGCTTCTCCTCAGATCTACACCCACCTTAACAATGTGTTTGAGCTGCTGTCCAAAGCTGTGGTGGAGAGCAAGCAGAAGGTGAATGTCCCTAAACTGAGTAAGGAAAAGGAAGACGAGGGAAAAGAGGAGAGCGAGAAACCCAAGAGAGAGGAAGAGAGAGGTCCAGAGAAGTCAAGGGTCCGCCCGTCGCCTCAGTCAACCGACAGGAGAGGGGAGTACTTTGTCCCTAACAATCTCTAGCACGTCTAATGTTTACGTGATTTTTTATTCATGACTTCAAAGCTCCAATGCAGTCGTTTTTTTATCTCATTATCAAATACTTTCTGGGTAACAATTAAGTAAGTTACTGTGATTGATTTCAACTAAAATGGTCAAAAAGAAAGAAAATAGCGTCTTAGCAAAGAGCAATTTCTTAAGCAAGAATTTAGCTAGGACTGTCAGAGTGGGGAGGGGAAAACTGAAAACTAGTTGTTATTTGCAGAGAGGTTTAGAACTCTCTTTCTTATTGGTCTATTAACTTACTGTCTGGTGATGCCAACAGGCAGGCCAAAACTCCATCCCAAGAAAAAAGACAGACATTTATTTTCAAACAGCTCTTACTCTAATAATAATAATAATACTAATGAACATTATTTCACACTATTATTTCAAGTATATACATCATATTTTTGCCTGCACTGGGCCTTTTAAGGTCTTCCAATATGTGTAGCAATAAAGAATCTCTCTGTCAGTGCTGTTATATGCTTGAGTGAAATGCATAAAACAAATGTCACTCACTCACTCAGCCACCCACCCTCCCTCCCTAACTCAGTCATTCCCTCCCTCCGTCATTTATTCCCTCTCACCCTCCCTCCATCCGTCATTCATTCCCTCCCTCCCTCCTTCCGTCGTTCATTCCCTCCCTCCCTCCCTCCCTCCCTCCCTCCCTCCCTCCCTCCCTCCCTCCCTCCCTCCCTCCCTCCCTCCCTCCCTCCCTCCCTCCCTCCGTCATTCATTCCCTCCTTTCCTCTGGTCCATTAGATGTGAAGTCTGTGGAGGAGATGAAGGGGGACCAGGAGTTCAGCAGTGCTCTGACTCAGTACAACAGCTCAGCCAACTCAGGGGGGGAGGACATCGAGCTGCTCGCCTTCCAGACTGTCACCGGTGACAACCGCTTCTTCCTCACCCTTCACACTTTATCTATCTATCTTCCCACATGTCCAGCTGGTACCAACAATAAACCAATTTTTCCAAGTTCTATGGCTGTGGATGACCCTGCTCTTCGTCATCCCCAGGGAAGTGCAGTGAAACCATCTTCGAGGACATGAGGGAACCTCCTAAGAAGCCCCTCCACCTGAAGGGTCAGATGAAGTACGTCCCGCAGTGGGACTCGCTCATCTTCCTCAGTACGCCCATGTAAGACCACCCACAACATACTTACAGTACCTAGTCCTTATCTTACTATAATGGCAATACGTAATCCAACTCAAAACTTGCCTTGAGGCTACAGCTATGTGATGCCACGGTCAGACGTGCTTACAAAGCAACCAAAAAAGGAGAATCCAAAGCTTTGAAGTATAAAAACAAACAAATGTATTTTACAAACAAAGATAATTTCATTGACTATAGTCCATAATACCAAACCACAAAAGAGGTAAAGGAAGGGGAACATGGGAAGAAGGGGGTGTGCCCAGTTGAGGCTCCATATTGCTTTCAAATACCCATGATAACCATAATAGAAAACCTAAAACATGATTTCAATAAATCATTATTTCACGATTCTAATAAGACAAACCATAAACATTCATAATGAGACTGAACCTAAGGGAATTTGGCTCCAACACTTACCTTAGATAGTCCTTATCTTAACTCATGGTGTGTTTCTGTTTATTAGCATATTAAAATAATAGAAACAATGATATACAATATTTATAATATTACTATATCCCTATGAATATGTTCAGTAGTCATAATATATTACATATTTATACTTCTCTAACTATATACTGAACGAAAATATAAATGCAACGTGTAAAGTGTTGGTCCCATGTTTCATGAGCTGAAATAAAGGATCTCAGAAATGTTCCATACGCACAAAAAACTCAAATTGTGTGCAGAAATGTGTTTACATCCCTGTTAGTGAGTTGTTCTCCTTTAATAATCCATCCACCTGACAGGTGTGGCATATCAAGAAGCTGGGGACAATAAAAGGCCACTCTAAAATGTTTTGTCACACAACACAATGCCACAGATGTCTTAAGTTTTGAGCGAGCTTGCAATTGGTATGCTGCACTGCAGAAATGTCAACCAAGGCTATTGCCAGAGAATTTAACGTTCATTTCTCTACCATAAGCCGCCTCCAACGTTGTTATAGAGAATTTGTCAGTACATCCAATCGGCCTCACAACCGCAGACCACATGTAACCATGCTAGCCCAGGACCTCCACATCCAGCTTCTTCACCTGCGGAATCATCTGAGACCAGCCACCCGGACAGCTGATGAAACGGAGGATTTCTGTCTGTAATAAAGTGTTTGTGGGGAAAAACTCACAAAAACTTTGTATTTGTATTTATTATGGATCCCCATTAGCTGCTTCCAAGGCAGCAGCTACTCTTCCTGGGGGCCGGCAAAATTAAGGCAGTTATACAATTGGGTGGGCCTATGCCCTTCCAGTCATGTGAAATCTATAGATTAGGGCCTAATTAATCTATTTCAAATGACTGATTTCCTTATATGAACTGTAACTCGTTGAAATTGTGGCATGTTGCATTTATCCACTTCCCACTCTACCTTTCCAATCCCTTCTTATATCCCTTTCTGCCACTCCCCCCATCCTTGCTGTCTCTCTCCTTCCTCTTCCTCTCCTTTCTTCCTCTTCCAGTATAGAGACAGTGGAGGACATGATTAAAATGGGCGTCTATGTGAACGATCTGAACCTACACGACTCCAGCCGAGAGCTCATCTTAGCCGGAACACAGCAGTCGGCTGAACTTCAGCTGGCTCTTGACCAGGTAAGTCATACACATTTCATATATACCACATACCACCCTTTAGAATAGGAATAGCACACAACCTTACTTTGGTACATTGTTAACGTTATCATTTTGGGTGGCAGGTAGCCTAGCGGTTAGAGCGTTGGGCCAGTAGCCAAAAGGTCGCTGGTTCGAATACCCGAGCCGACAAGGTGTAAAAACTTGTCGATGTGTCCTTGAGCAAAGTACTTAACCCTAATTTGCTCCAGGAGCTGACCCTGTGGGTAGGCCGTCATTGTAAATAAGAATTTGTTCTTAACTCAGCTAAGAAGAATGTTACAAATAAAGACATATGGAGTGTATAGTTCACACTGAAAGCCAAAGACCATCTCAAGGGTGGGGCTGGATAGACCTTTGATGGTTGACTGACAGCTCTCTCTCTGCTGGCTCCTCCCACTCCAGGAGCAGCAGAAGTACGCCCAGCTCCAGGAGATCATCAAGAAGCTGGACGAGGAAAAGAAGAGAGGAGACTCCCTCCTCTACGCCATGATCCCCAAAGCTGTGGCTGACCGGCTCAGGAAGGGTATCACAGCCCTGGAAACATGCCAGGTACTAACCCACAGCCAAAATGTACAGATACATATACATATATACAGGGTGCATCCAAAATGGCACCCCATTCCCAGGCTCTGGTTAAAAGTAGTGCACTACAGTATATAGGGCGATAGGGTGCCATTTCAGACGCAGCCATAGAGTTTGTAGAGGAAACTATCCTCCATGTTGGCTCAAAACATTCAGCGACAATAAGACTCAATTGAATTCTGTAGCCAACTAGCCACCTCATTTCTATCAAGCCAGATGAAACACCACAGTAAAATGTCAAGCATCTAAGTGTGCTGGTATTTCCTTTCCGTTTCCCAGGTGTTCCCGGACGTGACCATCCTATTCAGCGACGTGGTGAAGTTCAACGAGATCTGCATTCACATCACGCCCATGCAGGTGGTAGACATGCTCAACGAGATCTACATCGTCTTCGACACGCTCAGCGAGAAGCACAACGTCTACAAGGTGAATGACTGGGACAATACAAAACAAGGGCCTCTGTTGGAACAATATGCCTGAATACTCAATCAAGTTGTCTGGACCAAAAAGGGGAAGACTATTATCATGCGCTGAGTGGCTGTAGCAATGTTTTACAGAGTGGAATGTTTAGTTTGTTTCATTGGTAGGATACTTCTAAACATACTGCTTGACTCTTATTCCCCTGGATTCAGGTGGAGACCATCCGAGATGCCTACATGGTGGTGGCAGGCGTGCCCAATAAGACAACCTTCCATGCCCACCATATATGTGACATGGCCCTGGACATGCTGAGCTCCATCGACCACCTCAAAGACCCCTCCACTGGAGACAACATCCAGATCAGAGTCGGTGAGCAGAGACCATTGAAATACAATCTAGTCATTATATTTCCATTGCACAGACCACATACCATAGAAATATATTTTGTAATCAGATTACAGATACTTTTGAATAACTTGAGGATTACTTTTTACATTTATAAAGGACGATTGCAGAAAAAATACACTATTGACACCTTTCTGTTTTCTCAATGACATTCAATTCTGCATTGAAGAAAAGGCACAAGTTTGAGTTTGTTCCACCTGAGCGAGTCTGACCACCAATCAGAGACCACTATGATGTCAGAGACCACTATGATGTCAGAGACCACTATGATGACTCACCAAAATGTGTTTGATGGATCCTTTTGGTTTTCCTTTAATGCCTCTTAAGGGGAAAGTCATTCAAAAGTAACTGAAAGTAACCAGGTTACGTTACTGAGTTTGGGTAATCCAAACGTTACGTTACTGATGTCACGATTGGGTAGTGAGAGAGACCAAGGCGCAGCGCAATGATAGTTCGACATTTTAATGATTCGACAAATCAATAAAGACAATGACGAACTGTCCAAAACTAAACACGAAACAACAAACGGAATACACTTACTTGACGTGACTTGAGGAATAACGACCCACACAAAGGTGTAGGACATACAGACACATATAGGATCCCTAATTAGAGACAATGTGGTGCAGCTGCCTCTAATTAGGGATCCAACCCAAAACCCACACAGAAACAGAAAGGAATAGAAACTGTCAGACTCTGACCATGGCTACATAGAGAAGCAAATAGGCTTCTCTATGGCCAGAGCCTGACAACTGATTACAATTTTGGACATGTAACAAGTAACTGTAACGGATTACATTTATATAGCAACCGACCTAACCCTGCATACGTGACAGACATAAAGCGTACACATACTGTACTGTACGGTGAAAATTAAGTCAAAGGCTTGATATTCTCTAGCCATGTCCTGACTGTGCTCCTCAGTTACTGCTACCAGATTTATACCCCTTAAAGCACCCTAAATCTAGAGCCACTGATCCAGGTTTAGTAAAGCAGTTTAACTTCATTGTGTGTTGTTTCCCTTCAGGGATCCACTCAGGGATGGTGGTGGCTGGGGTTGTGGGGCTGAAGATGCCTCGCTACTGTCTGTTTGGAGACACCGTCAACACTGCCTCCCGCATGGAGAGCAATGGGGTGGTGAGTGCTGCCATTAGAACATAAGCTCACTATAGGGAATTTGAATTCAATCACTTTTTGACAGCATTCCTTTTGATATAAACAAAAGGTTCCATGCATGTTGTATTTACCCTATAGTGAGGTTATGGAAATAGCTGTTCTATCGTTCAGCTTACAGTAGCAGACAATGTGTGGTGTTCAACGTAGGCCTACATTCCATGTGACTTTAGAAAAAAACACGCAGGGCTTGACATGAACCTGTTTATCCACTGGTCCTTCAGACAAGGAGGTGACTGAACATGTTGTTGTGTTGTTTGAGGCAAGAAACCACTTTACAAAATAAAATGCATTATTATTCCCACACCATTATTACAGAGAATCAGACAAATTATAATACCCTCTACCTATTGGCTACTTAGCTTATTCAAGCTTGTCTCAAAATATAATACTGCCCCTTTAAGACACAAAAAAAGCTCTTTACTTGACTCGCTTTTCAAAGATTGTATGAAGCAATCACTCCCCTATTGCTGACTACAAATTATCTATAACTGGGCTAATAACTCACTAACTAGCAAAGGATATGAACAAAATATGTACTCGTGGCTACATGCAGCTCTTGCTTTGATCTCAAAACAAGCGCATCTACTCACAACCGCTCATGCTGTGAAAACAGTCCAGTTCAAAGTGAATGGCACAGATCCATATATGGCAATGGTCTATTTGGATATAGGCCTACTGCAGCTCTGATTGGTTATGGTTTCTGTCAATGCAGTAGAATCCTAGTCTGATGCATTCTGCCTACAACAAAATATCTTGCATAGTTAGTTTTGTTTCAGTATATTGCATTGAAAGTGGCTAATATTGCGTTGATTCAATCACAATTCCCACGGTAAAGGGAAATGTTGATAGTGTTAACTAATGGGTGAAGGTCAATCTCGTGCTTCTCTCCATGGGCTGATATTTCTTCTGCGCGGCAGTCAAGCTTAGAGGGAACATTGGTCACAACACAAAACCCTCAGATGATGTCAAATAGGGTCTAAGCTACAATATACATTACCAGTCAAAAGTTTGTACACACCTAATAATTCCAGGGTTTTTCTTTATTTTTTACTATTTTCTACATTGTAGAATAATAGTGAAGACATCAAAACTATGAAATAACACATATGGAATCATGTAGTAACCAAAAAAGTGTTAAACAAATCAAAATATATGTTATATTTTAGATGCACACTCTTGGCATTCTCTCAAACAGAAAAAAAACTTTTGTGTGTCCAAACTTTTGACTGGTACTGTATGTGAATATGAAAAAAAAATCTTGTTTTTACATGATTTAGAGTTTGCTTGTTTTTAGATAATTTACGTTTAAGTTGAAAAAATTACATAATTTTTATTGAAACTTAAAATATAAATAATAAAATAAAATATTCTTGACAACCCTGTTTGTCTTTTTTTTATTTCCTTATATCAATCTCAACCGTTTATCTTTTCTAGTGATGAAGACATGCACGTCTCATGGTATGGTGGGGTATACAAAATAGGTAAACTTGAGCAACTTTATCTCTTGAATGTTTTGGCATTCAAGTCTAAAGGTCACTTTCAGAGCACTTGTACAATGGACACATTTGTGTGGAAGATTTTGTTCAAATCAAAAGGGGTATTGTCAAAAAGTGATTGAATTCAAATGGATTTACCGAATACTAAATATTTCACTAACAAAAGACATGTTGCACTATATTGCGAATAATTTATTTCATAAGTAGGCCGCAAGTAGATTAATGCGACATTGGGGCAGTAGGTAGCCTAGTGCAGTAGGTAGCCTGGTGCAGTAGGTAGCCTGGTGTCGGGCAATTGAATCCCCGAGCTGACAAGGTAAAAATCTGTCGTTCTGCCCCTGAACAAGGCAGTTTACCCACTGTTCACAGGTAGGCCGTCATTGTAAATAAGAATTTGTTCTTAACTGACTTGCCTAGTTAAATAAATAAAAATATTGAGTGAGCTGAATAGTTAGCACTATGTCAGCCATCAACCTCTGTGTGTCTGTCTGTACAGGGCATGCAGATCCACATAAGCCAGACCACCAAAGACCACTTGGAACATGAGCCCTATATCATTGAGGAGAGGGGAAAGATCTTTGTGAAGGTATGTGTACGATGCTCCATCATGACACTGTGATGCTCCACCTGCCAGACAGACAAAAATGTGCCACATTAAATCTATCTATTAAAACATATTTTGATCTCTTCAGGAGTTTTATCAAAGTTCAAAAGTCCTGAAATGGTCATTTGCGGCCCATCCATTGGCTGAGTTATAATCATGACAGGTATTGCCTAAATTCTGTCCAATCACAGGGCAAAGGCTACATGAAGACTTACTGGCTGAAGGGGAAGAAGGACCTGTCGTTTAAGACTCCAGCAGAGCTCCGCTACAGCAGTGAACCCAAGGACTCAGAGGACAGGAGCTCCAATGGGTGAGTGGAGCAGGGGAGGAGGAGGCAACACCAATCTCTTGAGTAGGGATATGCTGAAAGATGCCCTATGTCATACGATTGCGAACTGTTCATCGAATGTCATTACTGTATAGTTAGTATGGTTCCAACATCAGCCCATTTGTGGAGCGAAGGGCTTGCATTAATAAAAAACACACCTGCTACTAATTTGCTTTGCTTTTGTACATACTGTATGTGGTCTTTTTTTTAAATACATGTTCTAATACACAGCTCCACCTGCACCAACACCAAGCGCTCCACCTCCAACCTGAACATTCCCAACGAAGAGCAGGCAGAGGGCAAGCCCACCCCCACAGAGCTGCCTGCAGAGCCCTTACCTTCACTAGAGGGCGCCCCCGAGGACCCCACAGACCCCACGGAGCCCCAGGAGAAGAAAGTAAAAAAAAACACTAAGAACAACAACAAAGGGGGTGCGGCCAAGCCTGAGGCTCCTCCCCAGCAGGTCAATGCGTTGCAGGAGAGTGCAGTGCCTCCTGCTGTTGCCCAGGAGACCCCCACGGTCCCCCTGGCCAACGCCGCCCCAGTGCTCAACAACAAGAGGAACAGCTTTAGGCAGCACACCAAGCTGCCCTCCCACCTTCCCATGCGCAGCACCTCCTGCTGCCTACTGTGAGAGGAGCGGCTAAAGTGATGTGACTGGCCTGCATCTTATTGACTGTCCTGTGAAGGCAAACCCTGAAACTGACCCTAACCTTGATCCTTAACCAATTAGAAAATTCAACATGGTTTCACTGGTCAGTAACGTCCCTTTAGTTTTTCCCTACTGTGAGATGGACCAGGCTAGAGGTCATGACCTCTCATCTCAGATCATGGGCCAGCCTTCATGTTTGATATATTGTGTGACACCCTGGTTTTTATCCTATGTTTTTTCCTTAGGCAGGACCTGAGGGGCCCCAGAGCAACATTCAGGGCTGCCCACACCTAATGTAATGTATTAATCCATTTATCCAAGGTGTAATAACAGAGGTAGACAGGGGGGACTGCCCCACCTAAGTAATAATGGAGGAAACATTGATGTCCCTAAAATTAAGTCAATGTGACATTGCTGAAAAGGGAAAAAAAATATGTTTCTCTTCCTACAAATATATACCGATACTCATGTCTTGATGACGTGTTAAACAGTGGGCCTCTTTTGATAATACAAGCACATAGCTAATGTCATGGATTTGTGCATGTTGTTGAAAGGAAACAGGCCAATAAATGTACAGTTCATGTACCATTTATCAAGTTATTACTGTCGGTGAAAACACCTTTTCGAATAACAGAGTAAGATGATATGTCAAGAGATCGTGGTAATTTATTTGCATAAACTAGTTCTGAGAAGTCTGACCCAAGTTACATTTCTGACACTGTATTTAATGATGGAATAATAGTATGACTTTAATAATAATTTATATAATAGCGCTTTTCCTAATGCTGTAAGTGCTTTACTTTTCTGTTTTGTATTTGTGATTTGTTGCACGTTTACTGTTTGTTAGCATTTCATTGTCCATAAAAACTGAACAGACAAACACGTTACATTTCTTTAAAATGTTTTGCTTAATAATAAACAAAAACAATTGTGATTCGCTCACAATGTCAGAGGGACAGATAAAGGCAAAGAAAAGAGGGCAGCTATAGCTCCATAAAACTGGGGATAGTAACTTTTTTCTATAACACGTTCATCAGTCATTAGTGCATGTGATGGGGAAAAAGGCTGGTCGCAGACATATAAGATTAAATCAATGACTTTCTCTGATCTGACACACTCTTATCTAGATGTTACCTGGCTGGGAGACTGGTCAGATAACACAGCTAGAGGAGATTGTGTTGTGCTCAGAAAACAGCTTAAGCACCAGTCAGAAAAGACAATGTGGAATGAAAAGACAGGATAGATAGGCCTACACTGAGTTCAATGTCCAAATAGAAATCCCATCATGACAATAATTAATATACTTATTCTGGATTATGAATGTCTTTACTAAGGTAGGAGACCCAATGTCCTTGGTCTTTTAACTAAGGATGTAACACATCAAACATAAACTGTGCTCAAGGAAAAGGTACAGTGCCTTCAGAAAGTATTCATACCCCTTGACTTATTACACATTTTATTGTGTTAGCCTGAATTCGAAATGGATTAAAAATATATATAATATCACAATACCCCATAATGAAAGTGAAAACATGTTTTTCAAAATGTTGGCAAATTGATTGAAAATGAAATACAGAAATATCAAATGTACATAAGTATTTACACCCCTGAGTCAATACTTTGTACAATACAACTTTGAGTCATCTTCGGTATGTCTGTATCAGCTTTGCACATCTCAATTTGGGGAGCGGTGGTGAACAGCAATCTTCAAGTCTTTCCACAGAATTTCAATGGGATTCAAGTCTGAGCTTTGGCTGGGCCACTGGACTTTCACATTCTTGTTCTGAAGCCATCCAGCAATGCTTTGGATTCATCTAAGGTCGTTTGCACTCTGAAGCAGGTTCTCATCAAGGATTTGCCTGTATTTGGCTCCATGTATTGTTCCCTTTATCCTTACCAGTCTCCCAGTCCCTGCCGCTGAAAAGCATCACCATAGCATGATGCTGCCACCACCATGCTTCACTGTAGCAATGGTGTTAGATGGGTGATGAGCTGTGACTGGTTTCTCCAGACATAGCACTTTGCATTCAGGCCAAAGAGTTACATTTGTGTCTCATCAGATCAAATCATATTTTGCCTTATGCTCTCAGTCTTTCATGTGCCTTTTTGCAAACTCCAGGCATGTTGTCATGTGCCTTTTTCTCAGGAGTGGCTTCTGTCTGGCTACTCTCCCATAAAGCCCTGATTGGTGAAGTGCCGTAGAGACTGAAGTTCTATCAGAGTAATCATTGGGTTCTTGGTCGCCTCCCTGGGTAGTTCCATATTTTTTTAATTTTCCAAGGATGGAGACCATTGTGCTCTTGGAAACCTTCAACACTCTAGAAACTGTTTTATACTCTTCCCCAGATATATGCCACACAAGTCTATCTCGGAAATCTATGGCCAGATCCTTCGACATTCTGGTAGCGTTTCTACTCTGACATGCACTGTCAACTGTGGGATCATATATAGACAGGTGTGTTTCTTTCTAAATCATGTCCAAACAAGGTGGACGCCAATCAATTTGTAGTGACATCTCAAGGATGATCAAAGGAAATTGGATGCACCTGAGCTCAATTTAGTGTCATAGCAAAGGGGTGTGAATACTTACTGCATGTAAATTAGATATTTCTGTATTTAATTTTCAATAAATGTGCAAACATTTCTAAAAACATGTTTTCACTTCGTCATTAAAAAATATTGAATCCATTTTGAATTCAGGCTGTAATAAAATATGGAACAAGTCAAGGGTATGAATAATTAAGGGTTAGTGAGTGCTATAGACCTACCTACCACACACGCACAGACACATCTGTATTCTCCTTGTAGACATTTCTGAGTGAGATGTCATTACATGATAAAGAGGAAGCCGTCAGGAAACCGCTTAAGCACTATTTCCTGTCTGTTGCCACGGTGACAGGCCCACTTTTGCAGTTCAGTTCACTATCTCTAGTCAGTAAATGTCTTGCAGGAGGAAAGAAAAAATAAACACAAAAGTGCAGGTGTCTTTGAATCCCCACTGCACACTCTGTGGGCTTGTATCCGTTCAGACTCTCCCTTCAGTTCAACTGGGCCTTGGTCTAACCTCTCACCATGACATCTGAAAACAATCATTGGCTCAAAGGCCTTGGCCCCATCGGATGGGTTGAGCCTCAGCAGGCTGTTTGGTCCAGCTGGATGTCGTTCACATAAACCTACAGATAAACAGAGTGCTTTTGAATCAGGGAATGGCCTGTATGAATCATAGCATTCATGAATTGTGGTCAGTGTAAACCCAAAACACACTTCCCTTAGTAGGAATTGTTGAGATTGACCAAATTCACCCCCATTATAACTCAAGATCCGAGACTAGGATACCTGGAATATAAAGTTGCTAGTGAAACTCCCCAGTCCCTGCGGCTGGGATAGAGTTTTACTTTTCAGAGGAACAATTACACAAATGTCAATGACAAACTGTTGAGTGTTTCTGAGTGGTCCAATGTTGGTTCTGACTTAAATTTGCTTGACAATCAGAGACAAGGTTTGAATATTGCTGTCCATCAATGATTCCAAACCAAATGTACTACACTTGAGCAATTGTGACAAAAACAATGGATATCTCTTGCCCTAGGAGTTGTGCAAGGTTGGTAGACTCTTATGATTCACAGCTGTAATGGCTGCCAAAGTTGCTTTCACCAAGTGTTAACTCTAGAGTGTGAAGAAATACACAATCAAAACACCTTTGTTTTTTTTGTTTTTTTAATTCATTTGGAAAATGTCCTATAGTTGAAAATCTAATTTAAGGCAGCAAAGCGTGAAGAATGTCCAAGGGATGTGTAGACTTGCACTGTATGTACTATTACCTCAGTCTACCTATGTCTATGTATTTGCTTTTCACAAATTCAACATCAATTGAAACTAAGAAAACAAGAGGAGAGATTAAATCTATGGCAACCAATACAAACATAGCTGATAAATAGGTCTTATATAGCTATCAGTCTTTCCTGGCTTCCCTCCATGCCAAACCAATGTGAGCTCAGTATTTTGAAATGCTGTTCATTCATGCCAATGTAGTTATACTATAGTATATACAGTATACACTCCATACAGTATAAAGGTTTAGGATTAACAGATGAACTATATGAATTTATACATTGCTGGAGAGCAGAGATGACATGGAGTCTACTGCTGACAGAAGCTGCATTCCTGCAATGGTGAACACAAAAAGGTTAAGCCGCTCCCCTTTCAAGCGACTGCATCACTGGATTATTGCAAAATTCTTTCTGGGGTTTTCACTTGTCAGGACAAGCAGAGGCCCACTGTCAGCAGATAGAGGGAGAGAGAGAGAGAGAGAGAGAGAGAAACAAAATGAAACAGTAAAGTATGAAGAGGAAGGAGAGCAAGAGAGAGATACTGTAGTTTGAAGAGGAACAAAAATGTGAATTGGAATTTTAGAGGGAAATACGAGAGAGAGAGAGAGAGACAGAGACAGAGACACACAGAGAGAGAGACAGAGAGAGAGAGACAGAGACAGAGACACACAGAGAGAGAGAGAGAGAGAGAGAGAGAGAGAGAGGGGTGTGTCATAGCAATTTAGTTCCTCAAGGAAGTACAACTGAAAATTATCTTGAGACAGGGTGACGAGCAGCACAGATAGAAGCGACCCAGGGATTCTATTTTATTTTCACCTGGTAAAATGAAGGGATTCCATTAACGAGTGCTCAATGCTGACAACCTGAGCCACGTGCCGTGGGGACTGAGACGTTTGACACAAAGGAGGGAGGGGGACTCTCTCACACACACAGGTAAGAAGACTCTCAGGGCTTTCTCTATCTGATAACAGCTCAACCATGTCTTTTCTATGCACAAATAGGCTGATAGCTCTACCAGTAATAAAGTACACTCTTTTAAATATAACACTTGTCTTATTATTATAGCGAGCTTGTCCTTTTTTGTTATATCTTTCAATACAGTTTAAACCTTTCAATATAGTTTTGACCTATGTGGATAAAGTGAGAATGAAGGTTGTACTGAAGGACCAAATAGAATCATGTGTGAATTCCTCATCGATACATTTCTAACTTACACTCGACTTGGGAGACGTGTACGTACACTCAGAGTCATGCTGGAACAGGTACAAACAGAACCCACTCCTGACAGACAGCTGTATAACTGAGGATAGAAACCATCTGTCCCTGGTGGTGGAGCTTGTACAATCAAAGCTTAAGTTGTGGACGTTATTTTTCCTCTACTGGTCTACATGGATTAAGAATGCCAGAGAGCCAGTCAAAGACAAGGAAATGACACAGCAATGTGTTGGACAGACAGTAAGTGGTAATAACAAGGTTGCTGATGATTACTCACCATTAACCAACTGCTCTGTTTCGCTTCCCTATTAAGCCAGCAGAGTTGTCTGTCAGTCTTCAAAAGATTTAGAGAAACGTTACATGTGCAACAATGATGCTGTATGAACACTTTTGAATGAGAAACTGCCAGCATCAAACAGCAAGCATTGAATTAACTCTATCAATCCAACACCATTGTTAATGGAGCAATACTGTTGTGATGCCAGTTTTTGGTCCATTATTGTGCCACATGCTGAACCTGCACAAACGGGACATAGCCTGATTTAGAAAAACCCATACCAACTGAACGCCGAAAGAGAAAAACTGGTAACTTCCACACTTTTGTGAGGTCCTCTATTGAAAAGAAAGGACCTGAGCCCTGGTAAATGGCACCAGGAGTGTGTTCAATGAGGTGGTAGAACTGCATATAGACTGTTTCATATGAGTAAAAGTCATGTCCATCCTATATGATATATTTCACCCTTCTGAATAGACACTATATGAACTGGGAGGCCTCAATGCCCCATAATACCACTTGTGTCTGGTGACAGGCAGTGGGTGACATAAACCTCCAGTGCTAGTGTTAGTGGAACTTGTCTGGTGGACCTGCTACTTTGTAATAGTAGCAGTAGAAGTCACATTCTGTCCAGTGAAGTGGAAGGGACTCCCCCATTCCCCTGCTTAGCCCTGTGAGAGTCCAGGGGATTTACCCACACCCACACACACACACACACACACACACACACACACACACACACACACACACACACACACACACACACACACACACACACACACAACCTCAGCAGTCATCTATGGAATGCAAAATATTTACCTCTCCCGCCCCGCCCACCCTGCGCATAATCTTCTAATCAGCGATCACTATCTTCAGGTCAGTCAGCACAGCTAATGTTGATCCATACAACCTGCCCTCCTAACACTGAAGTCATGGAAGACCCACAATGCTTGGCTTTTCCTATTCCTGAAAGTGTAATAATGTCTGGTTTCATAAAATTGGTTCCTTTTGTTATAGAAGAAGTTAGTGCTCTTCCATCCATAGCTTAATTGATAGCAACTCAATTTGACCTTCTTGAGTGCTCTCTAAATGTGTGCATGGTCCACATTTGTACTCCACATGAACTATGTACACATAAAATGCATTATCAGTCCGCCCTGTGCTGTCCATTACAGGAGAGTGTTTTTTATTGTACTCTGGACTGTCGCATGAAGACAACCAAAAAATTATATTTATACTGTAAACAATTGACCCTTAGCAGACTAGTCAAATAAACAGAGTGAACTTTCCTTTAAGTCCAGCCAAAGAGCCAGCTGTGGCTCCATATTTCTGTAGGGAGGATACATGGCTGATGGGTGCGCACGTCTCTCAATCCCCACTGGGCTTTTCTGCACTGGAATGAGATTGAGAGCTAATATGGAATAGCTATCATGCTGTTCCATTTCCATTATCATCGTTAAGGGAAATTAATCTAATGAATGTTCCCACTGAGAGCTGAGGCTTTGTACTGGAGCGTACCATTACAACTGTGACAGTGGATATGCATGTAATAAGAAGCCAGTGGGATGTCATATGGGAGATGTGTGTTTGCTGATTATGGAACATAGCCTATTAGCGAGATATGTTTATTAATATGTCAGGATCATGTGATTTATTGGCAGAAAAGTCATTTGCATTCAGTGCTTAACGCATCAATTGTGAGTCAGATGACTGTAATTTGGATCACGCACGCACGAGTACACACACACACACACCTGGACCCGTATTCATAAAGCCCTTCAGAATATGTAGGACCATTTCCTGTCTGTCAATATAATCTTTTTCATTATTATCTAAAAGCTTAAACTGATTCTAGATCAGAACTCTGAGACCCTTTGTGAATACAGGCCCTGAAGCTATTTAAAAAAAACATGTGTGAATGCCTTGTCACTTAAAGGATGCCTAAATGTAAGACCTTATGCATAAGGGAGGATTCAAGACATTAAATATACACTCTTAGAAAAAAAGTGCTATGTAAAACCTTAAAGGGCTCTTCGGCTGTCCCTATAGGAGAACCCTTTGAATAACCATTTTTGGTTTCAGGTAGAACCCTTTTGGGTTCTACATGGAACGCCAAAGGGATCTACCTGACAGCTGAACAACCCATTTGGAACCCTTTTTTCTAAGAATGAAGGATAGACATTGGGTCTAGGGCCATGACTTTCACCCTTCCCTGTTCTTGTAGAAACCTGCCTGAGCTATGCAGCCTACCTGCCTCTCTCACATACCTGTCCACACAGGCCTTAAGTGGGGATTCAGCACTGAAATGATCAGCACAGGATGATTGTGTATGCTCTCACCATGTAACAGAAACCAATGGCAGGAATTGTGTAACATTTTATGTAGTACATACCCATTTTTACAATGTTGAAAATTATGTCAAAATGATGTGGCCACAATGTAAAGATACACAAATAATTACCAATTTCGTCAATGTATAAAGGCTTATACTAGAAAGTGGTACCTTCTGAGCTTTAGACTATGTGTTAAATGTAGGCTAGGCCCAATTCCATAGGTGTACCATGGAACCTACCATGTTCATTTGATATTGAATACATCAAATTAACCTGCAACACAGCTGCAATGCCACTAGTGCTGTTAAACGGTGTGTGGTGCAACAGTTTGTGTGTTTACGTGATGTAGGTACACTCATGTCCTCCCATGAGGGGTGGCTCTCTGTATCCTCACTCCCCTGACAGGGACACTGGGTGTGGGGAGAGGCAATAGCCTCGGTGGGTATTACCCATGGAATATCCCCTGGGCCTAATGTATGTCTCAGTTGGATACTCTGTGATACAAAAACAAAAAGGCCAGAAAACTGAACTGAGCTCAGAAATCATGAGCTATGAGTTCGAAATACCATATGTTCTCTGCTCACTTCTCTCTCCCAACCCCCAGGTAAGCATGGAGTCGTTCAACTCCAAGGACATAGCCATGCAGGCCCAGAAGAAGATCCTCAGCAAAGTGGCCAACAAGTCCATGGTCCATATGTTCATAGACGACACCAGCAGTGAGCTACTGGACGAGCTCTACCGTGTTTCCAAAGAGTATTCAGGCAACCGCTCAGAGGCCCAGAAGGTGCTGAAGGACCTGATCAAGATAGCAGTGAAGATTGGCATGCTGTTCAGACACAACCGTTTTAGCCCAGAGGAGCTGAGTCTGGCCCAGGACTTCAAGAAGAAGTTGCGTCAAGGAGCCATGACAGCCATCAGCTTCTATGAGGTAAACATGCCGGCACCTTGTATAACAGTATCATGTTACAGTGAGTTAATCGATCATAGACCTCTATGCATTAATGGCCCATCAGTCTCTATGAAAACGGATAATACGATGACAACATAATAACATTGTCATCATATCTCTATCTCCCACTTTTTGTTCAGGTGGAGTTCACCTTCGACAAAACCGTAATGTCGGAGATCCTGACAGGATGCAGAGATCTGCTGTTGAAGCTAGTCAACTCCCACCTCACGCCCAAATCCCATGGTCGTATCAACCATGTATTCAACCATTACTCCGATCCCGAGCTTCTGACCCAGCTGTACAACCCTGACGGACCCTTTAAACCCAACCTCACCAAAATCTGCACCAGCATCAACCATCTGCTGGAGGATGGGACATTATGAGAGTGTGAGCAAATCTATGATTGTGAGAGAGACACTGGGAGATCTGCTTGTAGGGCTCTGCTTGGAACTCAAGAGAGGAATGTGTGCAAGGACAGGAAGTGTCCATGCTCTAAATGAGAACTGGCGAGATTTGTGGCCCAAATTTTACATGATGTAGTCACTCACTGATCTGTTATTTTCCAAAAGGGTACTGCACAAAGTGAAAAAAAATATGAGAATATGCAGGATAATGTAAACTTAATGTCTCCTGTTGAATTGTGTCTCAAAGGATGGAGTTCCTGGAAAGACAGGATTAAGTTAAGATTGCGTCAAACCACCTGATTTTTATACAGTGGAATTTTCATCCAAGGTTTCAAATACTCATTTACTACTACTCTAGTTTTTCTGTTGTTTTTTCTCTCTCTCTTTCGGAACATATTATGGTCTGTAGAGGAAAAGAGAAACCTCAAGGATTGCACAATACTGACTGACAGAATGGATACAAGGGTTACAAGTAAGAGGTGAAATATAAGAACAGAGTACTACCATCTGGTGGTCTATCTGGCACTGACTAAAAAAAGAAAAGCATATTTACAAAAAAAGTGCACATTTACTGTGGAGACACAAAACAGTAATTTTATAAGACCCAAAGAGAAACTGGATTGGAATATTTAAGAACTGGCTATAAAATAATTCCATCTTATTTGGGCCTTGTACTTCTTAGGATAGGAAAAAAATAAATGCCTTGTAAATTGGTGCCTTTTTTAAATTGTCTATTTGTGAATATATTGACTTTACATCTTTAGTTAATGTTATTAAAGGTACAATGTTATTAAAATGTACAATATGTGCAATTTATCAATAAATTGACAACAATGTGTATACATAGGTAGAGGGCAAAATAGAAATACCTTGGTAAAATATGGACAAAATAGTGAATCAATGGTAACATCACATATCAAAAATCAGTAACCAGGCCAGATGCTTCTGAAATAACTAAGGCAGTATAAAATATACATTGTACTTCAAAACTACAACTAGATTTATTTAAACAGCAGAAAAATGTAAACAAAAAGGAAACTATACCAGAGGAATATCATTTTGCCTTTCCCTAGAAATAGCAAGGAGATACAACACATTCCTAACTTTGATTGAGTATTGTTAACTCAGCACTGTAACAATACATCTGTAAATCATGGTGGGCAAAATGAAATGAAATACCACGGAAACCTTACCACTGACTACAACATTGTGGCAAGATTAGAAAAAGAAAGTGCAATGCTCGGTATTCTTCTAAAAATGTACATCATTATTGCATAACTGTAACAAACACCCAATGAAGACTAGGCTATGCCAACTCACATTGGTTTCAATAATAAATACATTCTTCATTAGTCAACTTCTATTGTTCTCCAAGACATTCATGTTTTTCACATTTCTGACATTGCATAAGACACTAAGAGGTAGCATAACTCACATGATCTAGCGCCTGTAGCCAAACATAAATACATTTAAAAGGTGCATAACTTGGACAGTTATATGATCACACTACCATACAAACCCAACTCATAAAGTACCTCATTCTGACCCTCGTTTTGTGCAGTAAACAGACAACCAGAAAGTGCTGTTCTGGACATGGCAAATATATCATATGTAATCAACAACAACTTTAAATCACTTGGTAATAGTTCATTACTTGCTTAATAAGAAGTCTTCTTATATGTCAAAATGAAACTCATCCTCCCAGCAAAACAATTATATCAGCAGTGCTAAAGACCAAGTATCTAGTCCATAGAGCAACAGGTTACTCATCAGTGAAAATAAGAACTCTCCTAAATCTGTAATGCCATATTAGCTTGGAGGTCAATCCCTTTGACTTTTGCATTAGTACATGCGTCCCATGATCTGCCTGACAGAGGCAATGAAATCACAACTCAAAGATCTCATCCTCTCTTTCTCTCAGTTTCTTGGGGCATTTGGTGATGGTGAGGGGCACTGCCCCAAGTATGGCTTGCTGATGCATTCTGGGAGAGGAGGTGACCGTGGCACTGTTCGACCTCGTAAACCGACGGTCTGTTGTCTTGCTGGTACAAACTGCTTCCAAAGACGTCAATCTGTGATGGAAAACCACAACAGGTGAAATAAACAGAAGCTTGACAAAAATCAAGCATTATATGGAGAGCTAATCACATGATACAGTGTTTCCCAAACTATGGGGTCGCGTGAAAAACTTAAATAAATTTGTTTAAAATTGCGTTTAGTTTATAGAACCGGGTTATGGTTTCTTCCTACAAATATGGCTACATCTTCTGAAAAGTTTAACCTAAAAAATATGACTAAAAGATAAGACTCTCAGGAAGACGCATATGTCTTCTGTTTCCCTCTACAATGTCCACAAAGCCGCACACTAATCATTAAAGGATTGGACCAGGAACTAAATCAGACTTTTTTTACATAGATGATCATACAAAATGATTGCCTGATGATCTTCTGAACTTCCCAATACCTTTCTGTTGCATTTCTGTCACTTCATACTTCCTTCAGATTGAAATACTGTCAAAATTACTGTTAGACTGACTGTCTTAGCCCCAATTTTAAAAAAGTAAACATTAGCCGTTGATTACATATATTTTGTGGCGCAATTTTTTTTATATCAAAATGGGGTTGCGGGGGGCCTCCCGAGTGGCGCAGCGTTCTAGGGCACTGCATTGCACTGCGGACCAGGGTTCATATTAAGAGCTGTGCCACAACTGGCCGGGGTCGGGAGTCCCATAGGACGGCGCATAATTGGCCCAGCGTCATCTGGGTTAGGGGAGGGTTTGGCCGGTGGGGCCTTATTTGGTGTTAAGGAGCACGGTTAGGCGGGTCATGTTTCGGAGGACGCATGTCTCCACCTTCACCTCTCCCGAGCCAAGATTGGGGACAACTTAGTATTTCATCAAAGTTAAAGCTGCAATATGCAACTTTTAGGGGCGCACCGACCAAATGCACATAGAAATGTGTGTTATAGATCTGTCATTCTCAAGTCTAAGAAGCGGTAGATATGTTCTATGTGAGCCATTTCTATGCTTCCCTTTCTTCAGTTTAGTTTTTGCGTCTTTTACTTTCAATTTTGTACACCAGCTTTAAACAGCTGAAGACAATATTTTTGGTTATGGAAAAGACATTTGACAGCGGTTTAGATGGTTTTGTCACAAACTGTTGTCACAAACTAAAAATAGGCAAACTATTAGAATTTTTGAAATCATGAAATAGCGGAGTGATTTTGGCATAGTGCATCTTCAAGAACTTTAAGATAAACTCTCAGACTTGCCACTAGTTTATGACAGAATAGTACGGTATGAAGTTATCTGGGGGAATTTACCGTTTCTCTCCCTCTTGGCATCTTTTCACAGCTGCTTGCTTGGACTGGCTGATCATACCATCCATCCTTTTCAAGAAATCCATTGGAGAAAGTTCTGATGTGCCTTGTGTCTTTTCAGAGTTGTTCACTGGCTTCCCATTTTGAGTAGAGCCTTCTTTACTTGTACTCTCCTGTACCTGGCCGGAGTCCTCCTCAGTCACATCTATCCCATTATAAGCATCACTGAAGTAGTCTGACAGCACAGGGATAGAAAGAGACTTCTTTAGGAATATTGAGTCATTCGTGTACAGTCTATTTGCTCTTTTGATTTGTTCCATCTGTTAAAAAGAGCAAATTGCAGAAGATGTGGGATTATGAAGGTAAACAAAGTGATCACCATAACATAAGCCTACAAATTGCCCATTTTTTGTTGTCATGCAGTAGAAAACGCCTCATTGACAGGCTGGCTTCTAGGGCAACATTTCAAATACTCAAACTTTTTGGAAGAATCGTAATGCCAATGTCTAGGTACTCACAGACACTCCATATTTCAACGCGAGTCCTTGCAACGTCTCTCCTGGTTGAACTTGGTGTTCAATTCGTCTTTGTCGTACCGGAGAAAGGTTGGATTGTACAAGACTGCCGTATGACCTCGAGATGTTACCACGGAGCAGACCGCTTCCGGCACCAGTTGGAAGAGGAGCCCGATCCCCGTGGAACATGGTGGAGCCTCGCAACTGGTACGCTAACGTTAGCTAGCCTCTCTGTCTTGACTTGCAACGTTAGCATTAACGCTTGCTAGCGTCAGCCAACTCACGTGAACGTTACTGGCTAGTTAGCTTGCTAGCTAAATTGCCTACCATGCGATTATACAGCAGGAAAACCAAGTTATTGTAGGGAGATGCTAGCTAGCTAGCTAATAACATGACATTTAAATTGCATGTAGCTAGTTTCGTTAGCTAGTTAGCTTCTAAAGAAACCCCAAAACTTGCCAGAGGGTAGATTTCTTCAGTCGGCTGTCAGTTTCCGTGGCTCCTCCATGAAAACAGGAAGTAGCTAGATTACGAACGGTTTGAAGACACCTTTTTTTTTTTTTTTTATTGCAGGAAAAATAAATTGAACTTGTAATACAAAATCATTTAGTTACAGAACATATTTTCATAAGGAGTAAAACATTAAAATAAATAAACAAACAAACAGATAAATACACATCAGCCAATGAATAGAGAAGTGGAACAAATATCATATAAGTAAGGTTTGAAGACACCTGTTGAAGCTGTTTGGAAGGAAGTAGCTAGTTGTTTGCAAATAAAGACATTACACTACCAAATAAATTTAGCTAAACCTATTAATATAAATGTTGTTTAAAAGAGAGGGCATTGATCAGAGTCAATTGAATGTCCTCGAGGTAAGACATATTTGTTGCTTACACCAAAACCAATGTGTACGGATGGAGCAGCTTGTGACGACACAACATAACTGCTACTAACGTTAGTTAGGTACAGTAACTACAGTAGCTAGTTACATGCAACACGGGCACGTTTGGCATTTTAACTTTTAGCTAGCTAACTAAATATGTAGCTAGTTAGTAAGCTAATTGTTTATTTTCCAGAAACGGCGTGTTGCAGATCTGGCCAATTTCATTCCAGAGGATGAGGCAATCTTAATGAAAAATGGAAGGTGAAGTACCAGCTTTCGACTGGAATTAATCCTCATTTTACAGAGAAAGCACTTCTCATGAGCATCTAATTCCCTTTCAGATACACCTGCCTTGTGTGTTCATACCGCCCTATGTTTGATACAGTTGACATGCTGACAGTACACAGAAAGGGGAAAAGACATCTCGAAGGTGGTACATATGAATTATCAATTATTTTCCCAAACAGGAATCTATATCTAAACAGTATGTGAAGGCTGAATGTTCCTACACTCATTATTTATTTGCCAGGGATGAAGTGGTTTAATGGAAAGAAAACTCAACTGAAGAATGAGATATCTAAACGACAACATGAAAACTATGTTCAAGTTGAAGCTAGCCGACAGGTCTATGTAACTAGCTATATTACTCAGTGAAATATACTGTATTTTTGTAAACCTGTGGCTTTAGACTGTAGTGTAAACTGGAGTGTTTACAATGCGTCACGTTGTTTTTTGTTTTCCTCATAGGAACCCTCTAGTTCTGCCCCCCTGTTGACACCGACACGTAAACTCACCCACCACGCCTTACTGAAGACTGTGCCATACAACAGTTATCACAAAAAGACTAGGTACTCTATGCTGAAAGTGATATGTTGATGAGAACTATTGTGAGTAGTACCATAAACATTATTACAATCACATTTTCATAGACCCTTTTGAAATGTATTTCCAGTACAAGGTCTGAAAAAGGATCAACTAGTTCCATTCCTGACTGTGACATCAGCCCCTCCAGCACAAGACTATCACCACCACATCAAACATCAGTGGAGACGATAAGAGATACAGACAACGATAAGAGATACAGACATCATGTCATTACCCAGTTCCAACAGTAATACAGCAGGTCTACATTTATTGTAAATAACATAGGGCTGGACGATATGGACAAAAGGCATATCTCGGTATTTTTGGGCTGAATGGCGATATACGATATATATCTCGATATTGTTTATGTGGGTTAAATGCCCAGTTGTAAGCCAACTACATGTGAGATGTCACAAACACCTTTATTTAAAAAGACAGTGATCAAAATTATGTGCAAATACAGGGTTCCTCTTCCTGTTTGAGAATACACATACTAGCTGTGTAAATATCAAAATGTAAATAAAGAATTACATAAATATATAAAACAAAAATAGTCCATCTCTGACAATACTCCTTCAGTTGAAAAAGTAAACATACAGGTTATCATTTCCTGCTGAACAAGATACACAGCTTTGCAAATATCAAATGTAAATATAAAATCTTTATAAAATATATCAAATAGAAATGTGCACATATCTGAGAATACCTTTTCCGTTATTTAACATATCGAAGACAGAACAAAAAAAGTTTACAGGTTTTCGTTTCCTGTTTAACAAACTATATCTCTGTGCAAATAACAATGAATATGTAAACATAAAATATAAAACTAGACTACTTGCTCTGAGAAAGTAGTTTAGTTTTCTACTTATCTGAACACTTCAACAAACGACAAAACCTTTCCTTGTGTGTATCTCTGTAGTTCTCACAGGTTTTGGTCAAGGAACAGTAGCCTATCAACAGACTCAGGCTTGAGAGATGTCCTGTGGCAGGTTACAATGTTACCACTGCAACTGAAAACCCTCTCAGAAGGTGTGCTGGTGGATGGGACACAAAGATACTTCTTTGCCAGGTGGCCCAGTGCTGGAAAGAAAATGTCATATTCCTTCCACCACTTCAGAGGATCTGTATCACTCTCTACACTGACTGACTCTAAGTATCTTGAAAGTTGATTTTCAATAGCCTGCCTGGCTGTGCTCTTCTTACAGAAGCTTGCGAATGTCTTCTTCTTAACTGCTGGTGACACAAATGCTGCTCCCTCTTGGTCTGCAGGCATGGGCACAGCTGGCAACATCTCTGATCAGCCAGCTGAGACTCCGCCTCCAAGACAGCTTTGTGCTTCAACATGTCGATCTTGTCACTTGAGACGTACTTGGTTTTGAACCTTGGATCCACAAGTGAGGCCATGTCCAATAGGTCACTAGTGGCTGGGTCAACATACTTTGTGTTGAGATAATCCACAATGGTGGTCTTGATGGATTTAGTTAGCTCACCATCTCCCTCATCATGTGCCAGGAGACTTGAATTGAAAAGATAAAGCACAGGTCTGACATACGAGAGAGTAACATAGTCCTCACCAGACAGAGCATCTGTGAAATCCTGAAGGGGTTTGAGAGCCTTCTGGACCGCCTCTAGGACCTCTATATCCTGCCAGGTAAGGACTAGATGCCTGGATTTCTTGTCAGAGGACAAAACTTTGGCAAGGGTGCCCTGCTGCTCCAGAACCCTCTCAATAATTTGCTGCCTTGTTCCCCATCTCGTAGCGGACTCAGTGATGAGCTGGTGAGTGGGCAGACCCAGCTGAATCTGAGATTCAGACAATTCTCTCCTTTTCTTCCAGCTATAGGAAAAGCTGCTCACTATTTTCTTGCACAGGGAAATAGCCCGAGAGATGCGGTCATCATCCATGCCATGTCCTGTGATTCAAAAGATTTTTCTAAATTTTGTATCACATGTTTTAATTTAATTGTATTTATCTAACTTTATTAAATTAACAGATAACAAAAACTTTAATATGTGCTGACATCACTTATCAGTTGCACCGCTTTGACAACGTTGGTCCCGTTGTCGGTTGTTATTGCAACCAGTCCCCTTTCGTCAAGTTTCCAGCTTGTAAGGGCATCCTGCAGGGCTTAAGCCATATTATCTCCGGTGTGGTCTTGGGGAAAGTAGCTTGTTTGGAGACACACACTTTTCATCTCCCAATCTTCAATAAAATGTACACTCAAGCTCATATATGGCTCGCATGTTCTGCTCAACCATATATCTGTTGTCAGTGCGTAGTGTGTCACTTTTGCGAGCCGGTAGGATCGTTTTTGTCTGACTTCACTGTACATTTTTGGTAGTGCTTCTCTTGTAAAGTAGTGACGGCTGGGCAAATCGTATCTTTGATCCATTGTTTTCAGCAGCTTTTTAAAGCCAGCTTGTTCAACTGTTGCAACAGGGACCATATCTTTAGCAATGTGGCGTTATATCTCGCCACTTGGTACTTTTCTTTTCATAGGGCACACCCCAAGTAAATTAAGCTTGTATAGAGGTTTGTTTTGGGGCAGAAGGCTTTCCAGTCTGGCTTGCAACAGCACAACCTCCACTAAGTTCAATACATTCTTCGTACTGTAGTTTATGTCGCTGTTGTAAATGGTGAGAGGTTTGTAGTGCTTCCAGCACTTGTTGCAACATGTTTATTGCACTCTCTACATAACACATTGCTCTGTTGCTCATCCAACCTTTTAAACCCAAACCATCTCCAAATTAATGAGCCATTGTTTCTCTTTCAAACCAGCTCCTCGTTGCTATCTTGCCTTTTGGCTGTGTCATCCTCCATTATTGCGCAAGAAAACGTCAGCGAGTGAGTGGGGGCAGGGTTACGTGCGGAGTGTGAGAGCGGAGAGACGCAAAAACTAGCGAGCTGAATAAGCTTAAATAAGTTTTAATGCAACATATATATATACAGTGGGGAGAACAAGTATTTGATACACTGCCGATTTTGCAGGTTTTCCTACTTACAAAGCATGTAGAGGTCTGTAATTTTTATCATAGGTACACTTCAACTGGGAGAGACGGAATCTAAAACAAAAATCCAGAAAATCACATTGTATGATTTTTAAATAATTAATTTGCATTTTATTGCATGACATAAGTATTTGATCACCTACCAACCAGTAAGAATTCCGTCTCTCACAGACCTGTTAGTTTTTCTTTAAGAAGCCCTCCTGTTCTCCACTCATTACCTGTATTAACTGCACCTGTTTGAACTCGTTACCTGTATAAAAGACACCTGTCCACACACTCAATCAAACGGACTCCACACACTCAATCAAACAGCTGTGTAAGGACATCAGGGATAAAATTGTAGACCTGCACAAGGCTGGGATGGGCTACAGGACAATAGGCAAGCAGCTTGGTGAGAAGGCAACAACTGTTGGCGCAATTATTAGAAAATGGAAGAAGTTCAAGATGACGGTCAATCTCCCTCGGTCTGGGGCACCATGCAAGATCTCACCTTGTGGGGCATCAATGATCATGAGGAAGGTGAGGGATCAGCCCAGAACTACACGGCAGGACCTGGTCAATGACCTGAAGAGAGCTGGGACCACAGTCTCAAAGAAAACCATTAGTAACACACTGCGCCGTCATGGATTAAAATCCTGCAGAGCACGCAAGGTCCCCCTGCTCAAGCCAGCGCTTGTCCAGGCCCGTCTGGAGTTTGCCAATGACCATCTGGATGATCCAGAGGAGGAATGGGAGAAGGTCATGTGGTCTGATGAGACAAAAATAGAGCTTTTTGGTCTAAACTCCACTCGCCGTGTTTGGAGGAAGAAGAAGGATGAGTACAACCCCAAGAACACCATCCCAACCGTGAAGCATGGAGGTGGAAACATATTCTTTGGGGATGCTTTTCTGCAAAGGGGACAGGACGACTGCACCGTATTGAGGGGAGGATGGATGGGGCCATGTATCGCGAGATATTGGCCAACAACCTCCTTCCCTCAGTAAGAGCATTGAAGATGGGTCGTGGCTGGGTCTTCCGGCATGACAACGACCCGAAACACACAGCCAGGGCAACTAAGGAGTGGCTCCGTAAGAAGCATCTCAAGGTCCTGGAGTGGCCTAGCCAGTCTCCAGACCTGAACCCAATAGAAAGTCTTTGGAGGGAGCTGAAAGTCCGTATTGCCCAGCGACAGCCCCGAAACCTGAAGGATCTGGATGGAGGAGTGGGCCAAAATCCCTGCTGCAGTGTGTGCAAACCTGGTCAAGAACTACAGGAAACGTATAATCTCTGTAATTGCAAACAAAGGTTTCTCTACCAAATATTAAGTTCTGCTTTTCTGATGTATCAAATACTTATGTCATGCAATAAAATGCAAATTAATTACTTAAAAATCATACAATGTGATTTTCTGGATTTTTGTTTTAGATTCCGTCACTCACAGTTGAAGAGTACCTATGATAAAAATTACAGACTTCTACATGCTTTGTAAGTGGGAAAACCTGCAAAATCGGCAGTGTATCAAATACTTGTTCTCCCCACTGTATATATAGCGATGTTAACGATATTGTCTTGTCCTCTATCGCTTTTGAAAATATATCGATATATCTCCAAAACTCGATACATCGCCCAGTCCTAAAATAACATTATCAAATTACAAATCTATAATGATTGGTCTCGCCTCTAACCCTGTTGTTCAATGCCGTTCATCCTCACTAGTCAATCAGGGATTGTGTCCAATCGGGAGAAATAAGGAAGTGTGTAAGAAGGCGTCTCAGCCAACGGCGACCCAGGAGTCGGAACCTATGACAGCTCAAAGGAGGAGAGAGATGGAGCATTACCTCAAATTAAAAAGGTACTGTTTACCTAGAAAGTCTTGACTCTAATTCAACGTCACCGTTAATCGGCGTGTCAATTAATCCCAATTTCTCACTGTCTTTATGCATATTTGAAGTGTTGTTTTGAATAGTTTATAAAACTTGCCTTTCCCCGTGTGAACATTAGCAGGATAGTGTGACATAGTTACTCACTTGAGTTGTTTTTCAAATGTGAACGCTGCATTTCTGTAAGTTCACCACCAGAGATCAGTATGCCAACTTAACTTTTCTAGATAGATAGATAGATAGATAGATAGATAGATAGATAGATAGATAGATAGATAGATAGATAGATAGATAGATAGATAGATAGATAGATAGATAGATAGATAGATACTTTATTGATCCCCGATGGTCGAACTTTCTTTGTCAAGCAGCTACAACAAAACATAGGGCAGGTGCAAAATGCCAGAACGAAAATACACAAAAGACAGATACATGGTACATGATACATAGAGCGGCAGTATGATTACATAAACTGACATGGTTTATGCATGGTTACATAAACTGTACAGGTAAATGACAGGAAGAGATACTTAAATAGCTAAATGTGTGTATGGTATAAGTTGGGGTAATATTAGTAATTCCCTTAAAATACGGTCCTTAGTGCGCAGGGTTAAATTACAGATAACTGCACGTATTGCACATTCGATATACTAAAAGCAATGAGAAAAGATGCAACTGACAGGATACTAATATGCATTCCTGAGTGAATGACTACGTAAGTTAAGTCCAAGAATTTCTTGCATGTGATATGATATAACAACTGTACATGAGTATGTATATACAGACCTGAATGTATATAAGTCCTGAGTGAATGAGTGATTACGGACCAGAGTTCCTCACGGATGGGTGCATAATTGTTAAACTAGGTCGTAGCACCCCAACAGTTCCAGATCTATGTTGCAGACGGCACGGCACCCAGGTGAGGCATTAGATAGTCTAATAGCCGCCGGCAGGAAGGACCTCCTGTAGCGCTCTCTGGCCCACCGTGGTGGGATCAGTCTGTAGAGGGTGGGTGACGTTGTCCATGATGGCCAGCAGTTTGGCCAGGATCCGTCTCTCCGCCACCTCCTCTAGAGTGTCAAGGCTCATCCCCAGGACAGAGCTAGCCTTCCTGATCAGCTTATTTACCCGAGAAGCATCACCGGCTTTTATGTTGGCTCCCCAGCTGCAAAAAAGGACTGGTAGAAGACTGGTAGAAGGTATGCAGTAGTTTACTGCACACGTTGAAGGACCTGAGCCTCCTCAGAAAGTAGAGTCGGCTCTGGCCCTTGTTGTACAGGGCCCCGGTGTTACCAGCCCATTCCAGCCTATTGTCCATATGGACTCCCAGGAACTTGTATGACCCAACCATTTCCACATCCATCCCCTGTATAGGGACTGCAGTCAGTTGTGCCTTGGTTCTCCTGAAGTCCACCACCATCTCCTTTGTTTTGCTGATGTTGAGCTGAAGGTGGTTCTGCTCACACCACAACACAAAGTCACTGATTGTGCTCCTGTACTCCCCCTGATGCACCCTACAATTGCGGAGTCATCAAAGAACTTCTGAGTTATATCTGAAGTCCGAGGTGTAGAGGGTGAACAGGATGGGGGACAGGACCGTTCCCTGGGGGTCCCCTGTGTTGCTAACTGCCCGTTTTGACACACAGCTCTGTAGTCGCACAAATTGTGGCCTACCGGTCAGGTAGTCTGTGACCCAGCAGACTAAGAGTGCTTCCACTTTCATCCTCTTCATCTTCTCACCCAGTAGCAGGGACTGAATGGTATTGAAGGCACTGGAGAAGTCAAAAAACATAACCCTCACAGTGCAACCTGCATGTCCAGGTGAGAGTAGGCCCTCTGCAGAAGGTAGATGATTGCATCATCCACCCCGATGTTGCACTGGTATGCAAACTGCAGGGGGTCCAGTGATGTACACACCAGGGGTCTGAGGTGAGCGAGGACTAACCTTCCCAGGGTCTTCATGATGTGGGATGTTAGCGCTACAGGTCGGAAGTCATTCAGGGCAGTGGGGTGTGCC
Source organism: Thymallus thymallus (assembly GCA_023634145.1). NCBI lineage: Eukaryota > Metazoa > Chordata > Actinopteri > Salmoniformes > Salmonidae > Thymallus > Thymallus thymallus. The sequence continues at coordinate 14,054,985 of CM042415.1, read as the reverse complement.
TTCTCGGGCACTGGGACGAGGATGTTTTGCACAGCACAGGGACCCTTTCTAGGCTCAGGCTAAGGTTGAAGGGACGCAGGAGTATTCCACACAGTTGGTCAGCACAGACCCTAAGCACCCTTGGGCTGATGCCATCAGGGCCCGCCGCTTTCCACTGATGTAGTCTCTCCAGCTCTCTCTTCACTTGGTTTGTGGTGAAAGCCAGCCCGGGTGGGGGGAAGGGGGGTGTTGAGGATCAGTCCAGGGGGAGCGGAGGTGGGGTCACTGATTGTCTCAGCAGAGATGTTGTGAGCAAAGTGGGGGTGGGACAGCCGTGAGGGTGTGTGGCCTGGGGAGGTGGACAGGGCCAGTATCAAACCTGTTAAAGAATTGGTTCAGCTCATTGGCTCTGTCCTGGGTCCCCTCCGTCTGCCCACTGTTTGACTTTTTGAAGCCAGTGATATTTCTCATACCCTTCCACATCTCTCTCACATGGCTCTGCCTCAGCTTGTCCTCCATCTTCTCCTTATACCCTCTCTTCCCCTCAGCAATCCGCAACTTTAGCTCCCTCTGGACGCATTTAAATTTGTCCTTGTCCCTCTCCTTGAAGGCCCTCTTCTTCTCATTCAGCAGGGCCTTCAGGTCGCTGGAGACCCAGGGTTTATTATTTGGAAAACAGCGTACCTTCCTGGTGGGTACAGTGTTGTCTACACAAAAATTAAAAAAAGTTGTCCGTTATGCAGTCAGTAAGTCCATCTATGTCCTCCCCATGAGCCTCACAGAGCACATCCCAGTCTGTTGTTTCAAAGCAGTCCTGTAGGGCCTCATTCGCCTCCGGGGACCATCTCCTAATGGTCCTAGTGGTCGCAGGCTGCTGTTGGACCAAAGGCCTGTAGAGTGGAGTGAGGTGGATAAGGTTGTGATCCGATCTACGGAGGGGAGGGAGTGCAGTGGAGCTGTATGCGTCCTTCACATTAGCATATAACAAGTCCAGAGTTTTATTATTCCTGGTTGGGCACTTCACAAACTGTTTGAAAGTGGGCAGCGTTGAAGAGAGAGATGCATGGTTAAAATCCCCCGAAATGGCAAAGAAAGCACTGGGATGCGCTGTCTGTAACCTCGCGATAACAGAATGGATGACGTCACATGCTGTGTTTGCGTCTGCGGAGGGCGGGATGTAAACAATAACAGCAATGGCCGCCGTGAATTCCCTCGGCAAATAGTAGGGTCTCAGGCTAACGGCTAACAGCTCAATGTCCGGGCTACAAAACTCTTCCTTAAGAGTAATATGGTTCGGATTACACCATCTGTTGTTTACTAATAAAGCCAGCCCACCACCCTTGCTCTTACCGGAAGAGACGCTATCCCTGTCTGCTCTGATGGTCTGGAAACCGCCGATAGTGACGTTCTCTATGGGGATGTTATCAGTCTCAGTAAAAAACATTAGGCTCGCTTCCCGATAGTCCCTTTGCCCACGGACAAGAGCCTCAAGCTCGTCCATTTTGTTATGTAGTGACCTCACGTTGCACATAATGATAGACGGTATAGCCGGCTACCACCTCACTCTTTCACTTTCTGCCTCAGTGCAGGATGGCTGCAGGACAGGAGTGGCCAGTGGGTAAAGGATGAGAATGTGGAGTTTGATTCAGATGAAGAGGAACCCTCATTACTCCCATCCTCTCCCCCAAGTGACTCAACAGAGGGCTGACCAGAGGAGCAGCAGTGACCAGACCTCAACCCCACCACCTTCCCACAATCCCTAGCCCTTTCCTCAAACCCTGCCGCTGACTCTAAGTTCCCATTTGGACATACATCTGTTGACTCACCAGTTGTTATGAATGGCACTCTGTTGCGGTAATGACAACACTATTAAAGCAGCACCAGATCATCTTGAACTGCCTCCATGCTTCCTTGGTTTACCTCTCTCAGGGAAGATGCATTGGTGTTTGAGACAATGCTTTGACTGTTGTCACCTAGAGGGAGAGAGGGTTGGGAAGGGAGACGATTCTCAGTACCCTTTGTGTTATTTTGTTCGGCCATTTTATTTAGGTCCAACACCTCCCCTGTCAAGGCTAAGCTTCTGTGAGCTTACCATAAATCAACAGCAGATAGGACAATATTGGTGCTAATCTTGGTAGTGGAGTCACCAGTTAACATTCTTCAGAAGGTTCTCATTTGTGTCTCATCACTAGACCACTCTGTATATATTGGACAACCGCCCTCCCTATAGAAAGGGAGCGTGTGGACTTAATGTGGGTTAGTTTTAAATGATGACGTTAAAGTGTGGCAAAACTGAGTAGCTGATCGTTATTTGTGAGCTCAGTGCGCGACTGCTTCAAGACGTTTGGAATATTTGTTGACAATTGAGCTTGTGTCAGTACAGTCTTATGTGTCACCAAGACTGATGATATTATGGAGTTAAATTGTCAATGCAATAAATAATGTTGATTCTATCATGTGACTTGTACTTTTAAATGACTAAACACTGCTAACTAGCCACAGTTCAATGTCTGTTTGAAAAAGCCAGATACAAGGGAGCAAAATTAGGCACCACTTAACTTAGCACATCTGTAATACAGTATACCAGATCAGTCACTAAATACCTTGCAAGATTTCCTACAAAACTATAAATACACATGCATTTCACTGTGGCTGAATGATCATAGGGGAATAAATAACCCCAGGAATAGCATCTGGTTTGGCAATACTGACCTTAAATCATTACAAGCCTGGTTCCTGTGCCAAATGTCACTCTTTAAGGCTGTAGCCCCAGTGCCAATGCAAAACCTGCTAGGTGACATTTCTTTACAATAAATTCTAAAGGTTGCTTATATTGAGCATGACATTCAAAACGCATTGCTTAATACAGGTATAAAATTACTGTGCATGGAGCCACTCCAATGCTGTGAAAATCCTCAGAGGTTAGCAGCTGTTTAGTGAGAGTTCATGAATCTCCTTGGGTGCATATGGGTGGCCCCTACCCTTTAGAAGTTGGTATATTCTGGGCAGGGTAACTTAAGCCCAGAGGACTAGGTTACATTCCCAATGGAGGGGGATAAAAATAGGTCAGGTGGTGGGGGATCCGGCGGGCTCAACGAGGGATTGAATAGTTCCGATTCTCGAGATCTCGGAGCAAATAGTGTACTCTATCTGCTTGCATTTTCTACCTTGTGTCATCTCAGAATTTTGAACCATGGAAATGATGAATGTTGAATATTATGTATGTTGACACGATGTGATGAAATGGCCAAAATATCATATATTCAGCCCATTAAGACAATTACTTATTTAAATGTTTTATTTAAAGTATTTACAGATTTTATTTTCCTAGATATAACACCACCACCATGTAGGAGTTCAGTCATTTTCTGAGTATGTTTTCATGGCGTACTCTAGAAGCATAAGCGACACTTCACAATAATGTGACCTAAGTATGCTTTTATGATGAATCCAATGGTCTACAAAAAGCTGTTTGTGGTTAACCTCTTAAGGATCGGACCCTTTTTTTCAATCTTCGCCTAAAATGACATACCCAAATCTAACTGCCTGTAGCTTAGGACCTGAAGCAAGGATATGCATATTCTTGATACCATTTGAAAGGAAACAGTTTGAATTTTGTATAAATCTTAAATTAATGTAGGAGAACTTAACACATTAGATCTGGTAAAAGATAATGTGTTTTTTTTATTTTTTTTGTCACATCTTTGAAATGCAAGAGAAAGTACATAATATTACTTAGGAGTTTGGCCACTAGATGGCAGCAGTGTATGTGCGAAGTTTTAGACATATCCAATGAACCATGGCCTTGCTGTTCAAAATGTTGGATCAAGTCTGCCCAAATCTGCCCATTGATACATTTTCAATTACAAAACTTTGCACTCTCCTCAAACAATATCATGGTATTCTTTCATTGTAATAGCTACTGTAAATTGGACAGTGTAGTTAGATTAACAAGAATTTAAGCTTTCTGCCCATATAAGATGTCTATTTCCTGGGAAATGTTCTTGTTACTTACAACGTCATGCTAATCACATTAGCGCACGTTAGCTCAAGCGTCCCGAGGACAGGACACGATCCTTTAGTGGTTAAATAAATAAAATGCTTGGACACAGACATAGAAATTAACACCCAGCCTTGCAAGGAGGCACAGAGGGGTTGTAAGGGTTTGTTGTGCCCCATTGACAAAGCTAGCGCAAAGCTGTCAATGGCCGTCTTTAGAGTTAGATCCAAGGGGCTGAATTGATAGGCTAGCGACTTGAGAGCACAATCTTGTTGCTCCGCTCTCGTCTCATCTTACTCTCTGTTGACGAACTGGATAGAGAAAGAAAAGGAACAATATGAGTCAGTACATTATCAATGGTCATCCGAAAGCTGAAATACCTCAGTAACAGGTTAGCATATGCAGAACACCTAGGACAACTAAACATTAACTGTAAATAGCTCATCTGTCAAGTCTTATGTCAGAATTATAACCACTTTCTGACGCTATTATGACAGCCTCTTCACGAAAACACTAACAGGAAGAATGTCAAGCGCTTTAAAATGGACCATGTCAAACGAAGCACAACTGAAATACAATAATTGACAGTACGCATGTATTCTTCAGACACTCACTCATGTCGTTGTTCCTGGTGATGGCTATGGCTGCTCTAGCGCGAGGTCCCTGCTGGGTGAAGTGGTAGCCGATCTTTACGATGCTGGAGTTGTTCTCCAACATGGTGGCAATCTCCATCTCACAGGAGTCCCCCAGTTTCTGTCTCTATTGGAGGAGAGTGTGTTAAAGGATGAAAAGGAATTCAATAACACCATAACCACACAATAAAATCACAATACAATCTTGTTATAAGTTTATCAGTTTTTCTAATGTCTTTTCATGTCTCTTTATATTCAGTTGTTTATACAGCATACATAGAGTATTTATCACTATTCAAATGTATATATTCATACTACAGCATACTTTCTGTATGGGTGTCTGACCTGGTTGTCGATCTTGATCTCGGTCAGCGTGGTGTTGTTGGCCATGGCCTTGACGATTGCATTCATGCCCTCGCAGGTGATGAAGTTGGACTCAATGTTAAGACTCTGCAGAGTGGAGTTCTCCTGGAGCATCTCTGCAACAGCCTGGTTCACACACACACACGTTACTAGACAATAAGGATGTGAAAATGTGGCTTCTTTGTGGCTAGTCTGGGGGAGAAGGATGTACTCACATAGGCCACGGGGTCATTGCTACGGGTAGCGGCAATGCTCAGAGACTCCACGTGAGTGTTGCCCTTCATCGCCTCAAAGATCTCTTTCAGCGTTGGGATGGGAATGTCCTACAGGACAGACAGACAGACGTCAATCACTTTAAGGTGATCCAGTACGCCATAACACAAGGCTACACTTTACCATCAAGTGATCTAATCCTCCATTGTAGAATTGTTCACTGTGTACATTCAGACCATGGGATCTAAAGCCCACTGGTTCACCTTGATGTTGTTGAGGTTGACATCAAACAGGCTGCTGTCGTTTTTCTGGATCTGCTGAAGGGTCTCCTCCACATTTGTTGGGTTGGGGGGCTCGTCTGGGAAGATCTTGAATGCATCTGGTTTTACTACACCTAAAAGCACAGAGTATCACAGGTTAGTGTAAGAATTTCCTGAACATATATACTGAATACTGTAGTAGGCATGTTCTGCTCTGCTGGTCAACCTCTTCATACTTACTGTTGATGCCCTCTGTGTTGGCGATGGTACCAGTGGTGCCCAAGGCGTCATAGTACTGCTTGTTGCTCATCAGTGTGTACATTCCCAGAATAGCTGCAAAGAAATGGAACTGATTGATATGATATTTGCAACTCTCCATCATCCAGTAATATTTCCTCAATTCAACATAATTAATGGTAGCTGTCAGCTGAGACCTTTAGCATGTTATTGTCCCAGTAAGTCATCACTAGGACTTAATTACAACTAAACTTAAGAGTGTATGTGACTGCGATTATTTATGAGGGCATTGTTTTGACAGTCAGGTCTCCCAATCTCAATTATACTCTACATATCTTCATGCAGAGAGGTGCATCTATTTCAACAACACCAAGCACAATGTTATTCTAACTGATAATGGGCCAACATGATGAATGGTTATTTGTCGCCTCATTTAGATACATATATAGACATGGAGGCAATTGTATTGTTCAGTTTTACACCATGCCCTAGGGGCGAGTACTTTGAATTCCAAATATGTGTGTGAGCTAGCTCAGCTAAGCAATGCTCATTTTACAAGATGGGATGTAGAACAATGGGCTCCTTAAAATATACATGTAGGACTGGAGCTGCTGTTGCTTTGCTCAAATCCCCAGTAGAGTGCAGCACTTTGAATGCCTCTCTCCCAGTCTCATTACAGACAGCCCCTGGCCACCAAACTGTGTCACACACCAACTGCTGTGACAGCAAACCCCCCACCAGCCCCCCGCCCCCCGGGCCCCGACCTGGGGCAGGCTGGGAATTATGGGAGGGAAGGCCTTGTGAGGAGAGAGGGATCCAGAGACAGCTGGTCTGGTGCAAACTGCGCCAATGTCACCTGGCTTGACTCTACAGTAGCTTTACAGTGCAACCCAGCCTCTCAATAATAACAACAATTCCCAAAAGGACATCAGAATTATTAAGAGTGAACAAAAAAGCATCAATTAAATCTCTACTGACTGAGGTCCCTCTCCCTCCCTTGCTGCTGGTGGAGCCGGCCAGGCAGCTATGCTATTGTGGACTCAGATCCAGCCCCAAACAAAAGAGTGACAGAGGCTAACAAAGGTTTAATCCTCATCTGGACTCCCTCCAGGGTCAAAACTGTGTTCTCAATTAGGGGGTTAATGACAGGCTAATCTATGTGGACACACAGTTCCACTCCCCAAACTCCCCCACTGTCACTTTCCAGACGCCTATGCCCTGTGGCAGTGGCTCTGCCGTTAAAGGAAAAGCTCCGGGGATTTTTACAGTTAGGAGGCCTTCCCCTCAGACTGAGGCAGGCCTGGCTCCCCTGCACAGTGGGTGGATACAGGTGGGGGATTTAACTGAATACTCTGAATGATATATGCATGATTTACATTTTGCCAATGGTGTTATTGCCTTATGGTTGTGTAGCTCAAAAGAGTCTGAGATGTGAATTCTCATCGAATGAGATATCATTTGGAAAATAAAAATAGACTGTTTTTTGGGTGAAAATCGACCATATCAAATTGAACCATAAATAACTTTGTTGTTTTGAACACAATGGCAAAGAACACATTTTGCAGACGCAGTAAATTATGAAGTCCTTGTTAGGCGTTGTTATGAAGTAAACACTGTGTGAGGGTAAAAACAACCAACAAATCTTGTTGGTACTGTAAGTGATGACCGAATGAGACAAAAATGTCTGTGGAACGCACGCTTGATATTGATTCTACATCTCAATTGAGGTAAACGTGAAAAAAATGAAAACATGTTGATTCAGTTTCAAACAAGGTTGCCTCTTGTTTGGTGTAAATTGATATAGTATCTTTACCCAACAGACAAGTCTTTGACTCCCTCCCCCAATCCCTCTTTTCACTCCTCCCTTCTTTTGGTGGCTCTTGACCAGCTTATTTTCGTGTTGCTGCTGAGTGCAGGGAATTGGAGCCCCCCCATGCCATGTCCCACAACCCATGTCTCTGCATGTCTGTATGTGTGGGAGTGGGTGTGTGATGCACTGGAACAATAATATTATGGATCAATGAGCAATGGAATAGTATGTGCCTATGACAAAAAAAAAAAAACAGGCCAGGGTCACTGTAAACAATTGGGTCACAATACACAGGGCCGGCCCCAGGCATAAGGGTTTGAAAAAGGTCAAGATTTTGCTGTGAGCCAGTGGGGTAACCAAGGTAACCATGGGCGGGCGGGGCCACAATGTTTTATCTAATACCGACTGGGAGTATTGGGCAACATCACAATGAAACAATGTAAAGACAGAGAGGTATAGGGCGGCAGGTAGCCTAGCGGTTGGCCAGGTAGCCTAGCGGTTGGCCAGTTAGCCTAGCGGTTGGCCAGGTTACTGAAAGGTGGCTGGTTTGAGTCCCCGAGCCGACTAGGTTTAAAATCTGTTGATGTGCCCTTGAGCAAGACACTTAGCCCTAATTGCTCCTGTAAGTTGCTCTGGATAAAAGCGTCTGCTAAATGACAAAAGTTTTTAAAAAAATGATAGGTTCTCACCTGCGATGTCACACATCTCAGCGTCTGTAGCATTCTTCAGAGCCTCCTCCAGCTCAGGCTCCAGGGTGATCTGCTCATGGTCGGGGATCTTTCCATGGCCCTCCTTTGGAACAAACGCTCTCCCTAGAGACAGACAGAGCGAGAGAAGGAGAGAGAGAGGATGAGAGCGAAAGACACACATACAGAGTGACTGTCAGGGCAGCTAGTATCCAAGGGGTCATGTTTGTTTGGTACACTCAAGGGGAAAACCTCTGTACTCTCAGTATGTATCTTGTATCAAATAACATTCTTTGTGATTATAAAGAATTACATGATTGTAATATGCCCCTTACAGTGGATTTCTCTTTGTTTTGGTAAAAAAAAATATTTGGATTGTTTCAGAAAACACAAATTAAGCCCTGGTTTATATGGACTTTGTGAATCAACTCTAATAAACAACCTTTTCTATTGTATAATTGTATGCATCTCATTGCCATATAAATGTTACACAAACCACTAAAATTACACTTTCAAGTCATCACTTACCATTACTTATTTATAAAGTTCAAAACATTGGATTGTTTTTCCGTTTAAGCAGTGGTTCTGATACTGTGGGTCGGGACCCAAAAGCCACTGATGTAAGAGCCACCCAGGTGTAGTGTGGAATAGTGTAGTCAATAGTGTTGTGCAGTAGTGACATGTGGAATAGTGTTGTGCAGAAGTGTAGTGTGGAATAGTGTAGTCAATAGTGTTGTGCAGTAGTGACATGTGGAATAGTGTAGTCAATAGTGTTGTGCAGTAGAGTAGTGTGGAATAGTGTAGTCAATAGTGTTGTGCAGTAGTGACATGTGGAATAGTGTAGTCAATAGTGTTGTACAGTAGTGTAGTGTGGAATAGTGTAGTCAATAGTGTTGTGCAGTAGTGACATGTGGAATAGTGTAGTCAATAGTGTTGTGCAGTAGAGTAGTGTGGAATAGTGTAGTCAATAGTGTTGTGCAGTAGTGACGTGGAATAGTGTAGTCTAGTGTTGTGCAGTAGTGACATGTGGAATAGTGTAGTCAATAGTGTTGTGCAGTAGTGACATGTGGAATAGTGTAGTCAATAGTGTTGTACAGTAGTGTAGTGTGGAATAGTGTAGTCAATAGTGTTGTACAGTAGTGTAGTGTGGAATAGTGTAGTCAATAGTGTTGTACAGTAGTGTAGTATGGAATAGTGTAGTCAATAGTGTTGTACAGTAGTGTAGTATGGAATAGTGTAGTCAATAGTGTTGTGCAGTAGTGACATGTGGAATAGTGTAGTCAATAGTGTTGTAGTGTAGTGTGGAATAGTGTAGTCAATAGTGTTGTACAGTAGTGTAGTGTGGAATAGTGTAGTCAATAGTGTTGTGCAGTAGTGTGGAATAGTGTAGTCAATAGTGTTGTACAGTAGTGTAGTGTACCGTACCTTTCTTCTCCCCAGTAAAGGGCACCAGGTCGTCTCTGTCCTCGTGCTCCAGAGCTGTTTTCTCTAAGTGATCCAGCAGGGCGTCACGGTCAAACGCCCCGGTTGGGCTCTTCTTGGTCTGATCACGCTGGCGGTACCCGGCTGGCAGGATGGCATTCTGAGACAGAAACAGTAGGGGTCAAAGGGCATGTGGACATTGCACAAAGATTGTACAAAGAGTTCTGAATCCTCTGGGGTTCTAGTAACTGGTTGTGTGAGACTGGTTTTTGAGATGTTGGCAAATGGATTTATAAGATTTATAACAATTCCTAAGTCTTACAATGTCAGAGAACAAGATAATATGAGAAGGGGGAACTATGTTATTGGCAGTGCCTCAGTTGTGTTGGTGTTCTGTGTGTATCAGTGAATCTGTTGTGCAAGGTACGCCAGGATTGTGGGTTCGGTTCCCGGGGCCATCCACATGTAAAATGTAGGCATGTATGACTGTAAGTCGCTTTAGATGGAAAGCGTCTGCTAAATGGCATATTATATTTATTATATGTATTATACTATGAGCCTTGTGCATCCCTCAGTCTTTGAGTCCCAAAGGCTTCCCTCAATTCCTATATAGTGTGTGCTGGAGTTAACTTTTCTACAATTAACTCCCTCAGTACCTCAGGGTCCATCTCCAGCAGCTCACACTCCAGCGCCTCTATCTCCTCAGGGCTCATCCCTTTGAGGATGGCGTCCTCGTCGATGTCCCGGGGGTCGCTTTTCGACATGTCTGCAGGCTGGCTGGGCTCCTAGCTAGGGTCACAAACACACCATACACCCCTGGGGTACAGAGGGGCACTGTTTGCAGGGAGAGGAGAGAGAAAGGAGAGGATGCAGATTGGACAGATCTTGACAGATTGGGCACAGGATAGCCGCTTAGATAATACTAGCAATGGATACTATGTTTTGGTGTCCTTTTAGGACTAGCCAGTGTGACAGAACCTGGGTAGCTAGGACTTAAGAACACCAACTATTTTCATGTACTGTCTTGTGAGCAACATATGATCTCCATTGAGTATATAGTTGCCAGTCCATTTCCCCAGTGTTGCCTCTATGAGGGTATGATGGTAATAATAACTGTATTTCCAGTGATCAACACACATTTCCCTGGAGAACCCTGCGGTCCACATGAATGCACAATAAGCACTGCCACAACACACAAACACTGTTACATTTGGACTGAGCACTAATTTTTTCTTTTGAAACTGAACTGAACACACTCTTATAGAACTGAAGCTATGGATGAGAGAGAGAGAGAGAGAGAGAGAGAGAGAGAGAGATAAAAAGTGAAAGAGGGAGAGAGAGATAAAAAGTGAAATAGAGGGAGAGAGAGAGAGATAAAAAGTGAAATAGAGGGAGAGAGAGAGAGAGAGAGAGAGAGAGAGATAAAAAGTGAAATAGAGGGAGAGAGAGATAAAAAGTGAAATAGAGGGAGAGAGAGAAAAAGTGAAATAGAGGGAGAGAGAGAAAAAGTGAAATAGAGGGAGAGAGAGAGAGAGAGATAAAAAGTGAAAGAGAGGGAGAGAGAGAGAGAGAGAAAGTGAAATAGAGAGAGAGAGAGAGAAAAAGTGAAATAGAGGGAGAGAGAGTGCAGGTTCTTTGCTATTCTTAGTTCCAATGTGGTGAGCTAGGGGTTTAGAGTTACAGAGGCAAGGATAGCGGAGCAGTGGGGTGGGTTCCCTTATTTATCACTGGCTGACACCCGCTAGCAGCCCCACCCGCATTCTCTCTACACTCTACAGGCCCAGATAAAGGCAAAACACAGATCTGAGGTCAGTTTCAAGCGCACCCTGGAGAGTGGAGCTCAACCATGAAACAAACACAAAGCCTGGGCACTCAGTGGATGAAATACCACAACAATAGCATACTGTATAAAATGTAATCTGATCTTCATCTAAGTCACAACAATAGACAGACAGTGTACTTAAACTAATAACACACAAATTACTGTATTTTTCTTGTCCATATTGAATACATCATTTAAAAAGTAGGAAAAAGTATGTGAACCCCTAAGCCAATGACATCTCCAAAAGCTTATTGGAGTCAGGAGTCAGCTAATCTGGAGTCCAATCAATGATACGAGATTGGAGATGTTGGTTAGAGCTGGCCTGCCCTATAAAAAACACTCACAAAATTTGAGTTTACTATTCACAAGAAGCATTGCTTGATGTGAACCATGCCTCGAACAAAAGAGATCTCAGAAAACCTAAGATTAAGAATTGTTGTCACGCCTCGGGTTTCTCTATGGTTGTCTAGGTCAGGGCGTGACAGGGGTTTCTATTAAAGTCTATGGTGGTTTTGTGTTGGTCCCCAATTAGAGGCAGTTGCTTTGCGTTGTCTTTAATTGGGGACCTTATTTAGTATGTTGGAGTTCACTTCATGTTTGTGGTTCGTTGTAGTGTTTGTGTTCATTGTGAGCACCCACTCATTCACGGAAGTGTATTTTTCATAAATGTATTGATTTGTCGTTAAGTTTGAGTTAAATCTAACTACAGCTGCGCTGCACCTTGGTCATTTCTGCCTCCACAACGTGACAATTGTTGACTTGTGTAAAGCTGGAAAGTGTTGAAAAAATATCTCTAAAAGCCTTGATGTTCATCAGTCCAAGTAAGACAAATTGTCTATAAATTGAGAAAGTTCATCACTGTTGCTACTCTCCCTAAGAGTAGCCGTCCTGCAAAGATAATTGCAAGAGCACAGCGTGTCAGCTAAAGATTTACAGAAATCTCTGGAACATGCTAACATCTCTGTTGATGAGCCTACGATACATTAAACACTAAACAAGAATGGTGTTCATGGGAGGAGACCACGGAAGAAGACACTGCTGTCCCAAAAAAAACATTGCTGCACTTCTGAAGTTCGCAAAAGAGCTCCTGGATGTTCCACAGCGCTACTGGCAAAATATTCTGTGGACAGATTCAACTAAAGTTGAATTGTTTGGAAGCAACACACAACTGTGTGGAGAAAAAAAGGCACAGCACATCAACATCAAAACCTCATCCCCTGTATGGTGGAGGGAGCATCATGGTTTGGGGCTGTTTTGCTGCCGCAGGGCCTGGACAGCTTGTTATCATCGACAGAAAAATGAATTCCCAAGTTTATCAAGACATTTTGCAGGAGAATGCATTGCTATCTGTCCGCCAATTGAAGCTCAACAGAAGTTGGGTGATGCAACAGGACAACGACCCAAAACACAGAAGTAAATCATCAACAGAATGGCTTCAACAGAAGACAATACGTCCTGACCTAAACCCGATTGAGATGCTGTGGCATGACCTCGAGAGCGGTTCACACCAGACATCCCAAAAATATTGCTGAACTGAAACAGTTTTGTAAAGAGGAATGGTCCGAAATTCCTCCTGACCGTTGTGCAGGTCTGATCCGCAACTACAAAAAACATTTGGTTGAGGTTATTGCTGCCAAAGGAGGGTCAACCAGTTATTAAATCCAAGGGTTCACATACTTTTCCCACCCTGCACTGTAAATGTTTACACAGTGTGTTCAATAAAGACATGAAAGTGTATAATTGTTTGTGTGTTATTAGTTTAAGCAGACTGTGTTTGTCTATTGTTGTGACTTAGATCAAATTTTATGACCAATTTATGCAGAAATCCAGGTAATTCTAAAGGGTTCACATACTTTTTCTTGCCACTGTATATGGTAAATCAAACATAAAAGTTGACCATATGTGATGAACCGTAAGTCTACCATTGCTACAGTAACAGTTAGATCGGAGCTGGTTAAGGGTTACTGAAAAGCTCAAGTCAGTGATTGGCAATTTAACACCCCAAACCAATAACAAAACACCTAATGCGTCCATTAATAGGAAATCAATGTCATGAGTGTTGAACGACTCCATTAGCACATGATTGTTGTGGTCTCTAACCTTGTTCCTTTCTGCAAGGTAACAGTAAAGTTACAATGTCAAACTTTATTAGAGGAGACACACACATCTTGAGATTTATTGCAAACACACACCTGCACACCTTGTGACTAATGAATAGACTGCATTCACACACCTTGTGACTAATGAATAGACTGCATTCACACACCTTGTGACTAATGAATAGACTGCATTCACACACCTTGTGACTAATGAATAGACTGCATTCACACACCTTGTGACTAATGAATAGACTGCATTCACACACCTTGTGACTAATGAATAGACTTCATTCACAGAATGCTTAGTCTGTACCTGTAAATAATGCTCTGGTGATGACAATACACTTTGACAGAACATCTAAAATTGGAAAGTCTTCTGAGACACACTGTGATTGTGTGTGTGTGTGTGTATATGTGTGTTGGTGCATGCGTGCCTGTTTGTGCGTGTGTGTGGCCATGTCGTAATTAGTGAGTTATGATATAATTACAATCAAATATACTCTTATCACAGAAATACTGTTAAGTGTGTGTATGATGACTTCAAGTGTTTGTGTTTTCGTGTGTGACTGCATGTGTCCACTGTGTTCAGTGGAGGGGACACCTCGTCAGCACAGTGCAGCTCTAACGTGTTAAGCCAATTACACAAACACTGGATCAAACAGCTGTGGAAAAAGATGGAAGTAATTATGAGGCACACAACTATGTACCCTTTAGTTCACGTCATTCGCTGATGAAGGCGAAGTATTGAGAAGTGTTGAGAAGCATTGGCATTTTGTTCTCTCGCACATTGCAGGAACAACTTGGACATGACTGGATGGAAAATTGCACAGCTTTCACCTTTTCTCAATTTTATGGACAGATGAGGACAAACTTACTCATGAATGTAGCTCAATGAAGTTGTAACACAATGGGTCAACACCCAAACATGAATCTCCTGATTCAACTGCGCCAAAGCCCTTGAGCCCATGAGGTTTGTTTGAATAAATAGGCTGCATAAACTATCGCTCTGAGTTTTACAACGTCCTTGCCTCAGAATACAACACTACCAAGGGCAGAGATTTTACTGTGTATGAACGGGACTATACCGTTTCAGCGCAACAAGTGTTGTATCAGAAACCTTCAAATGCCTTCTGACAAATGTGCTTGATAAGTGTTCAAGAGGCAGAATGCCATGTTTTGATTCATTGTGACATTTTAATGAGCATGTTTCATATTCCAGGAAACATCAGACTCGAAAGTAGTGTGAACACACCTGTCTATAGTATTCCCACTGGGTTTCTATGGGAACCAAACTACTATCCGAGCGGAACAGTGTCACCTGTCAAAGCCAGCTGGCTCAGGACATTTCTTTCCTGTCTCAGGATAATCTCAACCATTCCCTGCACCTGGGTTATGCCTGGCTAAGAGATTATCTTGGGAAAGATAGCTACTTCATTACTACACACTACTAAACAACATACCACATCAAGCAGCTTTATCTTAGTTGTGTCCATTAACCATCTGAGGAGTTGGTTAGCAAAATCCCAGCGACCTGTGCCGGTCCACAGACATCTGGTTTAGACAATCTTTAGACAATTGACACGTGGCTGCAGAGATAGCCACTCAGAGCACGCCTGTTGAGAGGAGTGGGGACCACCAAACTGTTGCATCCCCTATCATCATGGCCTTATGTTTATATCCCATCAACTGCATGGCTTGGTTGCCATGATGTCACATGCTGTTGTGTTGGAGTGGCTCTGCTTTTTCCACTAGTGGCATCTGGTTCTGACAATGCTCACTCTCACTTCATAATCTCAGCTACTTTGTGCAGGTCCACTAAAAGCTTGTGGAGCCTTGGGCCCAAATTAAGCATCCACAAGCAGTTTGATGATATCCATTCCAAATTCATGATCCTACAAAGTTCAAGTCTCTGAGAGGTACAAAGTTACAACAACTCATACAAAACAACTGTCTTGTTGTACAGTCCAAAGTGACTGTACGTAGTGTGCAGACAAGCCACATGACTTGGGTGAAACTGAAAAGACCATTAGAGAGAGGGCCCAAAGTGTCAAAGCAGTGAGTCACTCCTCCGGTTGACAGGTCAGAAGATTTCACACTATTTACGGGTTGACTCCTCCAGGTCTTACCGCACAAGTGAAAAATTCCAAATCAATTGCAGCTTAATTTTAGCTTCACAGGTCAGCTACTTCCAACAGTGTAAATCTTCCCTGGCTTGGGTTGCGGCCTTCACCCCACACTGGAGTTCCACTTGGAGGACTAAAGCATCTGAGAATATCTTCTACTGCCCAATATGGAATGGGTTGTATGTGGAAAAGGTGGCAAAGGTACCTGAAAAATGCTGAGTAAACTGAGAACATTTGTTCTTGGCTTCCATGGTATTTGCCATTCACCATAAATACATGTTTTGATGACAACACATCAATATGGAAGTTTTCATAGACTGAAAGCAAGTGAAATTGTTTTTCAAGTACACGCAACTGTTCAGAAAAGAGTAAGAACTATCTAATAGGTGAGAACATACCTTTACAACAATATAAGGACATTGCAATTCAGCTCCATGCGTCTCTAAGCTGCCGTAACTCCACATCGTTAGCTGTTTTAAAGACTTTAGCACAAATCGGCCACAACTGGCCCCAAAGACGACTTGATCCAGCCAACACAGCTATTCGTCAGGTGTTGCAGTGAAGTTAGCTGGGTGTGGGGGTGAGGGTGAGGGACACCCCCTTAAATCTACCATCCCTTGAGACAACACCACAAGACTGTAGAGCATTGGACAGCTATGAGATTACTTAACCCCAGCATACCAGCAAAAGATCTTCAATTGAGTGACAATACTTTAGTTTAGGGTTTCACTGGACTCCCATAGGAGAAACGGGAAAAAGTCTCTGCATACTCCCAGTCAGATGTACATTTATTTAATTGTGGCTGAGCTTTCGGTCAGTCGACCTTCAATAGAGCACTAGACACTAGAAATACCCAACTGTCAACTAGAATACCAACACACCAAATACTACAGTCAAAGTTCAGTATTCAAGCAATACCAATATAAACCAACGTTGGGTGAAATTAACCTGCTATAAAGTTGTTCAATTCAAATGCTGTCAAACTATATTCAAAACCTCATCGCCCTAACTTTTCTATCCCTGACAGTCTCTCACACACAGACAAATGCACATTGGGTAAAGCGTAGCCCTAAGCAGACACAGAGAGAGAGATAGAGAGAGAGAGAGAGATTAAAGAAAGGGCCACCCTCATGCCAACGGTATCCCCACAGTTGAGAGAGAAGCAGCTTCCCACCTACCTTCACAGAGTTTCAGTGCTGGAGCCCTCTACAAGGCAAAGGCTGCTGTTGGAACCTGAGAATGGCGTTTCTCTTTTTTCTACCCCTCCCACCGATTTTCTTTTTTCAATACCCCCCTCCCTTCCCCTCCCCTGCCCTCCCTTCTGCTATCTCCCCCTCTCCTCTCTCGCTGTCCAGTATTCTATGCTGAGACAGGGATACACTTTGAGAGGTCAGCATTTTATTACTCTGGCTTTGCAAGAGTGACTGGGAATCACTGAGCAGAGTGAGAGAGAGAGGGAGAGAGCGAGAGGGAAAGAGGGAAAGAGAGCGGGAGCGAGGGAGGGAAGGGGTTGAGTGATGCCTCTGTGCTAATCACTACCTCAATTAATAGAGAGCCAACTAAGTGTAGTAGGTAACAGTGACATCTAGTGGTGCTTTCTGAATCTCAAGTGAAGACAGTATACAGTGGTACTCTGTGGTATTAATAATTCCTATCGTACCTTTACTTGACATCTCCAGCCCAGACACTTTAATAATACCGCTAGGCTAGGCTAGGCTAGGCTAGGCTAGGCTAGACTACCACATTTATGATAACAACGTGATTTGTGTATCAGAGGGGCCTCCTTGTCCAATAGGGTCATCAGACCAACACCCAGGTGGCCTAAACTGTGAACTTCCAGTGACCTGAAACAAACAGAACATAGAAGAGAGTTCCAAGGGGTTGGCTACCTAAGCATTAAAGAACCGGTTACATGTTCAGGCTTTGCAACTTCAAAAAGTAGCTCTAGGGTTCAGTGTTATGGTCAGTTTATATTTTTAGGAAGAGGTTAAGGGAAAGGATAAAGGTTTTAGGCCTGGGTTCTAATAACTGTGACTAGAGTTTTTATCTCTTTCCTTACGCAGATATATTCCTTGACTTCCTTTCTCTCAAGTTCTTTGATTCTTTCTCTTTGTCTAAGTATGTTTTCTTCACTGTGAAGAACTGTGGGCTAAGCACCAATACCTCCACTGGGCCTATCTGTAAGATTTAATTGTGTCTCTGTAAGCTATTCAGTTGGTTTTGTAGTCTCGCTTGGCAGATTCATGGCGCTCCAGTACAGCAGGTTTAATATCAAATGGCCACACGGTGGCAGCACATACTCAAAGTTGAGTGTTTCCTTATGATTCATATATGACAAGAGTAAATATGGTGTTTCCGGTAGTTTCTGGTGTTTGGGCGTTGTTTCTGACAGTTGTATAATGTACGTTCAGGTTAGAACTGGTTGCTAGGATCCTAACCCAGTTCAGAAAAATCAACAACATGCATGACATATGTTACCAGACTGCATTATCCGGTTCCTTATGATTAGTTTTCATAGTTTGATGCCATTTTCGAATGAACAATAGATACAGTATGAAACAGGCTGGTTTACTCTTGAATTAAATCAATCAATCATAAACATAGAGAAACTGCCTGCTCCAAAGCGAGGTCCCATGTCTTCAAGGTGTTTCGTCCAAAACATTTTCTTTGTTTACTTACAGCAGCTTAATCAAACAACCTGCTAACAAGATATGTGTCTCATCACAGTATCGGTCTGACGTTGTTTGACTTCAAGGTTGGGTTTTTCATCCCTCTCTGGTTTCATTTTGACGTGTTTTGCTCATGTGTGGCTCTTTATGACACTGTTTTGATCAGTCAAAATAAAACTCAACTAAACCTCATGATTTGTTTTGGTCTGCTATATGTGTACCCAACCAGAGAGAGAGAGAGAGAGAGAGAGACGCCCACCCAGTCAACAGGAAAGTATACTAGAATGGGGCTCTCCCCTGACATATTTTTTTAAATAATATATTACAGAAGAAACCCTTCCAGTTTTAATAGTAACCAATGGCTCTAAGATCACCACTTTGAATAAGAACACTTCCCTCTCTGGAAAAGGTCATGTTAAACTCGGTGTATTTTACCCATGAATTAGTCACACAACTACCTGCTAACTAGAAACGAGAAGTCGCATACACAGGAAGGTACACACTTCCCCATTCAAGGCTGTGAAGGGAATGTCGAAACAACATATTTTCGATGACGCAGTAATAGGACTACGCTGAAAGGATGCAAAATATAATTCTCTGTGTGGACACCAGAGGGTCTGCATTATAGAATGAGGGTGGAACATGTTGAGCCCATAAATGACAATAGGCCTTTGTCCCAAGGAATATTCGCAGAGAGCTGGTTTAGCAGCCTACATAGACTGATCAGAGCAGTTGGTGCTGTGTTTACAGTAAACAAGCTTGTCCTTCTTGGACTTGACTGTATGTTCCTCCATGTTTGTTATGGTTGAAGAACACCTTCACTCATAGGCTACACACATCCATAGGACATAAAACCACAAGTACATACCATTCCAACATCACCTTATATGGATCATCTGGTAGATCTACTAAGTCAGTTCAAACCTGCCTGTGTGACTCCTGAAAGTATGTGCTCTGTGATACTGGAAAATGTGTGTCTCATGTAATGAAAATGTGTGTCTCCTCTGTTCCTCTGGTGATGTAGAGGTAAACCCAGGTCCTGGTGACTTGGATATGCTTAACACCCCGGCTGTCCTTCAATCTAAATAGATGCCCTCAATCTCACACAAATTATCAAGGAACCTACCAGGTACAACCCTAAATCCGTAAACATGGATACCATCATAGATATCATCCAAATACACCTCTATTTTCAACCAGGATCTCAGCGATCACTGCCTCATTGCCTGCGTTCGTAATGGGTCCGCGGTCAAACGCTCCCTAAAACACTTCTGCGAGCAGGCCTTTCTATCCTGAAAGGATACTGACCTCATCGTGTCAGCAGAGGATGCCTTTAAAAGTGCTTTCCTAAATAAGCATGCCCCATTCAAAAAAACGTAGAACTAAGAACAGATATAGTCCTTGGTTCATCCCAGAATTGACTGCCCTTGACCAACACAAAAACATCCTGTGGTGTACTGCATTAGCATTGAATAGCCCCCGCGATATGCAACTTTTCAGGGAAGTCAGGAACAAATATACACAGTCAGTTAGAAAAGCAAAGGCCAGCTTTTTCAAACAGAAACTTGTATTCTTTAGTACTAATTCCAAAAAGTTCTGGGACACTGTAAAGTCCATGGAGAATAAGAGCATCTCCTCCCAGTTGCCACTGCATTGAGGCTAGGAAACACTGTCACCACCGATAAATGTACGATAATTGAAAATTTCATTGAGCATTTTGCTACGGCTGGCCATGCTTTCCACCTGGCTACCCCTATCCCGGCCAACAGCTCTGTACCCCCCGCAGCAACTTGTCCAAGCCCCCCCCCCCCCCCCCGCTTCTCCTTCACCCAAATCCAGATAGCTGATGTTCTGAAAGAGCTGCTAAATCTGGACCCCTACAAATCTGCTGGGCTAGACAATTTGGAACCTTTCTTTCTAAAATTATCTGCCGAAATTGTGGCAAACCCTATTACTAGCCTGTTCAACCTCTCTTTTGTATTGTCTGAGATCCATAGAGATTGGAAAGCTGCCACGGTCATCCCCCTCTTCAAAGGGGAGACACTCTAGACCTAAACTGTTATAGACCTATATCCATCCTGCCCTGCCTTTCTAAAGTCTTCGAAAGCCAAGTTAATAAACAGATCACTGACCACTTTGAATCCCACCGTACCTTCTCTGCTATGCAATCTGGTTTCCGTGCTGGTCATGGGTGCACCTCAGCTACGCTCAAGGTACTAAACGATATCATAACCGCCATCGATAAAAGACAGTACTGTGCAGCCGTCTTCATCGACCTGGTCAAGGCTTTCGACTCTGTCAATCATCGCTTTCTTATTGGCAGACTCAACAGCCTTGGTTTCTCAAGTGACTGCCTTGCCTGGTTCTCCAACTACTTCTCAGATAGAGTTCAGTGTGTCAAATCGGAGGGCCTTTTGTCCGATCCTCTGGCAGTCTCTATGGGGGTGTCACAGGGTTCAATTCTTGGGCCAACCCTATTCTCTATATATATCAACGATGTCGCTCTCGCTGCTGGTGACTCTCTGATCCATCTCTACGCAGACGACACCATTCTGTATACATCTGGCCCCTCTTTGGACACTGTGTTAACTAACCTTCAAACAAGCTTCAATGCCATACAACACTCCTTCCGTGGCCTCCAACTGCTCTTAAATGCTAGTAAAACTAAATGCATGCTTTTCAATCGAACGCTGCCCGCAACCAAAGCCAACACCTCCTTTGGCCGCCATTCCTTCCATTTCTCTGCTGCCAATGACTGGAACGAATTGCAAAAATCCTTGAAGCTAGAGGTTCCTATCTCCCTCACTAACTTTAAGCATCAGCTGTCAGAACTGCTTATCGATCACTGCACCTGTATATAGCCCATCTGTAAATAGCCCACCCTACTACCTCATCCCCATATTTATTATTTTTGCATATTTATTATTATCTCTATTTGCACATCATCATTTGCACATATATCAGTCCAGTGTTAATGCTAATTTGTCATTTATTTCGCCACTATGGCCTATTTATTGTCCTACCTTCCTAACCTTACTGCATTTTGCACTACATTTGCACACTCTGTATATAGATTCTCTATTGTGTTATTGACTGTACGTTTGTTTATTCTCATGTGTAACTCTGTGTTGTTGTTTTTGTCGCACTGCTTTGCTTTGTCTTGGCCAGGTCGCAGTTGTAAATGAGAACTTGTTCTCAACTGGCTTTGAGAACCATTCCCGTGGAATATGGTCTGATATACCACGGCTGTCAGCCAATCAGCATTCAGGGCTCGAACCACCCAGTTTATAATTGTAAATAGATACATGTATAAATAAATCAAAGTGAATGGGGAAAAGCTGAATGGAGACGAGTATGTGATCCATGAGTAAGGCCATAGCGTTCATGGTCACATGACTGATCGTATTTCCTTTGTCCCTGAACCTCACAGGGTGCTTTGTCTGTGAGAGGGGATCCGATTTCCCCTCTTGTTTGATGTCTCCTCCTCCCACACTGCTCCCCCTATTTCCCTCACCCCCCTCCTTCCTCCCTCTGTTCAAGCAATACAGAGACACTTGATATAAAACAGCATCTGCCACAGGTCTAAATCCTAATGAATTAGCAGTATGTTTGAATGTACCACGGAACACAGAGGGAACCTCTTTAGGACAAGATGTCTAGGTACCAAATGTAGTATTATGCTATTCCTAGAGTTTTCCTAGCAGGGTTTGCTGTGTATCATGTTTACATAATTTTAAAAAACACAGGACCTGAATTTCTATACCCACCCCAGACTATAGGATAATCCATTTTAACGATCAAGATGATCTCATCCAATTTATACTGTAAAACAACATGTGGTATGTAAAGCATCACTTTGAATGTATTGTGAGTGGGCTCTCCTTTCAGGCTGGTGGGCTGCCTGGGAGGCTACTGCAGACTAACAGGGTCTGCCTGGGTCAGGGGCCTCTTCCCGAAACACAGGCGTCATTGAGCGGCATAACAAGAACCCCCTCAGCGTCCTTCCTCCAGCCAGACTGATGTCAGGGCTGTGGAATGTGGAAAACAGATCGTGGGTGTCTTGTTCTCCCCCTTGGGCAGGAATCCAGACCACATGCCACACAGAGGGGGGGGGGGGGGGGGGGGGATTTGAAGGCAGAGAAAAAAAGCACTTTACTGGAAACACCACGTGAAAGTAGTCAGAGAGAAAGCCAAATTGTGATTAAGGGTGAAAGAGAGAAGACATTTGTACAATGTAAAAGAAAGACAAAGAGAGAAGGAGAGAGGACAAAGTGAAAGAAGTAGCTTGTCCGTAGAAATGATGTAGATGAGGAGTGGAGGGAGAAAAAAAGAACCACTATATCATTCAAAATGGAGAGGGGGAATCCAAAAGCCCAAAATGAAATAGACGTAGAGACACAACAAAATAAAACGTTGAGCAAAGTAAAAAAAGTCTAGACAAGCATAAAGTAGCTGAAAGCTAAATATATAATGTGTTGGATGGGCATCAGTTTTGTTCACTTCAGTTCACTTTTATTTATTGCCCTTTGAAATAAATAAGCACACACTTCTCAAGCACTTAATTAAAAGACAATAGTATTTTGACAATGGTCAGAGAGAGAGAGAGAGAGAGAGAGAGAGAGAGATGTAGTCAGAGAGAGAGAGAGAGAGAGAGATCATAACAAGAAAAATAAATTAACAAAAGCAACATAACAGACAAAAGGCAAGTCTGTACAGAATATTATGAAAGAATGAAACACAGAAAGTGAAAGTGAAAGAAAACAACAAAACAGAAAATGCTAACGTTGACTAATGAAGGTCTGGACCGCAATCCACCCCAAATTCCCATGACCTAATTATCTCACCATGGTGAGTTGTTGCCATGGCATGTTTTGAAACTAACGCCCATCATCTTCTGTCTGGAACAAACAGTCCTCCTTACCACTGTACATTTAGTTCTAGAATACTCCCCTCATTCTGTAACAGCATGACCACTGAAATTGAATGAAGTAGGATTACGGTGTCTGAATAACTACATTAAACAAGTTTGTGGGTTTCAAAGGAATTATTAGCTCCAATAATAGCCGTGTTTGTTTTGCTGCAGTGGCATGTCATCAACGTTGGAGCCACGCCAAAGTCTGACCTTTTCTCTGTGTTGTTCTGAGGATGAACTGGACGTGTCATTTCTTGTTTCAGCATCACGTAACGTCTGCTGAAGGGGCAACACATGCTCCTCCATGCAGGCACAGCCAAAAACTGGATTCCTAATTGCTGTTCGCGACATGGTGTTCCTTCCATGGCCAGTGATGCAAAGGTTTAATTAGGCATCCACCAGTCTGAAGAAAAGGTGAAACAAGCTCCTTTCCTACAATAATTCTGTTATATTAAGATTACTTTATTTGTCAATTGCACACAAGGTCCAACCAAAATTTGACTTCTGCTTTTACAGGTTTTGGAGAGGTGTGGGGGGCTGCCACACTGGGCGCCCGGGGAGCTGTTGTTGTTGGGGGGTTAAGTGCCTTGCTCAAGGGTACATACGGTACAGTGACAGTGTACATGCAGTTGAAGTCGGAAGTTTACATGCAACTTAGCCAAATACAGTTGAAGTCGGAAGTTTACATACACATTCACAATTCCTGATATTTAATCCTAATAAAAATCCCTGTTTTAGGTCAGTTAGGATCACCACTTTATTTTAAGAATGTGAAATGTCAGAATAATAGTAGAGAGAATTATTTATTTACGCTTTAATTTCTTTCATCACATTCCCAGTGGGTCAGAAGTTGACCAAGCTTTAACTTCCTGACTGATGTCTTGAGATGTTGCTTCAATATATCCACATAATTTTCCTTCCTCATGATGTCATCTATTTAGTGAAGTGCACCAGTCCCTCCTGCAGCAAAGCACCCCCACAACATGATGCTGCCAGCCCCATGCTTCATGGTTGGGATGGTGTTCTTCGGCTTGCAAGCCTCCACCTTTTTCCTCCAAACATAATGATAGTCATTATTGCCAAACAGTTCTACTTTTGTTTCATCAGACCAGAGAACATTTAACATTTATTGATCTTTGTCCCCATGTGCAGTTGCAAACCATAGTCTGGCATTTTTATGGTGGTTTTGGAGCAGTGGCTTCTTCCTTGCTGAGCGGCCTTTCAGGTTATGTCGATATAGGACTCGTTTTACTGTGGATATAGATACTTTTGTACCTGTTTCCTCCAGCATCTTCACAAGGTCCTTTGCTGTTGTTCTGGGATTGATTTGCACTTTTCACACCAAAGTATGTTAATCTCTAGGAGACAGAACGCGTCTCCTTCCTGAGCGGTATGACGACTGCGTGGTCCCATGGAGTTTATACTTGCATACTATTGTTTGTACAGATGAACGTGGTACCTTCAGGCATTTGGAAATTGCTCCCAAGGTGATTGCTCCCATGATGTCGAGTAAAGAGGCACTGAGTTAAAAGGTAGGCCTTGAAATACATCCACAGGTAAACCTCCAATTGATTCAAATGATGTCAATTAGCTTATCAGAAGCTTCTAAAGCCAGTATAAGCCATAATTTTCTGGAATTTTCCAAGCTGTTTAAAGGCACAGTCAACTTAGTGTATGTAAACTTCTGACCCACTGGAATATAGGCCTACATATCTCTATCACTAATAAAAACAATGAAGAAATGCTGGATGGATTTTAGGCAGAGCTCGTTAGTCAAATTTGCAAGATTAGCAGTAAAGAAAATGTTGATTATATTCAACACTGAACAAAATGAACCAGGAAAACCTGGTCCTTCAATCTAAAAACAAACAATCATGCTTCTGCAGGTGATATGAAGGAGCTCTGAGCTGCATGACTAACATGACTAAGAAGGTGTGTGCTCCATTCATTGTTTAATCTTTCATTTTAGAACATTGAAATTATTCCTGGACAGCCCATCCTTAGTTTGTTTTAATGGGTGCGGTGTGGCATAATAGCTCTGTTGCTATCTAAGTTTCTTACCTTTGCCCTTAATATTTTGTACGCTCAGCATAGGTCTGGCTATATTTACTGTATAATATACTGTATATAGCCCATAAAGTGTGTGCATGTACTGTATGATCTTGGATACTACATACTTTGAGATAAGAGTTAACCCTTAGACACAAACCCATATCTTTATATAAGACATAAACCCATATATCTTAATTGACGACTGTAACACAACACACATATCGAAATCTTGGGTTTGAACGTCTACACACATCACCTTGGCTTGGAGACCATATGAACATAGTTGCGCTCTCCAAACCACTTTGCAGAGCCTTCATCCGCTCTTTCTGTTCATCTGTCCATTTACATTTCGTCACACAGGTTTGACTTCTTTTATTTTTTTTATTTTTTTTTTTACAGTTCAGATCCTTCTCCCAGCTGTTGTAAACATGGAATCTGGCAGAGGAGTGTCAGAGGAAATGACACAACAGACAGCAACACTGGGCTAAAGGTGCTGTACACAGCAGGATACATAATTATGATCCTTTATAGCTCCTCACAAACCATTGAATATCCCTTAACTGCTTTATGTTTTCTAATGCGTTTTCTAATCTGATGATCTACAATATGGTGATCATTTCCTGTAGTGAAGTATTCATATTTTAAATATTTGAGTTTTTTTTATACAATTTCATGTCATTTAAAGATTGAGTTTGCATTAGGGGAAACAGCGACACTGCTCGCCCCAGCACTGTTGTTGTTTCTGTTTTGTTGATGAAAATGGAGGATTCGGCAGTGTGGTCTAAAACACTGTAGTGCATATTCTGTTGTCCTATCACACTAACTCCTCACAAACCATAACATATTCTGTTGTCCTATCACACTAACTCCTCACAAACCATAACATATTCTGTTGTCCTATCACACTAACTCCTCACAAACCATAACATATTCTGTTGTCCTATCACACTAACTCCTCACAAACATAACATATTCTGTTGTCCTATCACACTAACTCCTCACAAACCATAACATATTCTGTTGTCCTATCACACTAACTCCTCACAAACCATAACATATTCTGTTGTCCTATCACACTAACTCCTCACAAACCATAACATATTCTGTTGTCCTATGGCACTCAATCCATAAGATATTCCTAAAAAAAAAAGTGAATGTTTATTATCTGATAAAATTGGTCTCTACGATATGGTCATAATTTGTGGTGAAGTATTAATATTCTAAATATTTTTTGTGTTTTTATACCATTTTAAATACAGATTTTGACTGTGTAAAACCTAGCAGTATTACTTATTTATCTGATAGTGAGGCAGATATATAGCATTTAGCAAAACATATAATGTCTCTCCGACATTATAGATATAGATATATATATTTGTTGTACTTTTCCCCCTTTTTCTCACCAATTTCGTAATATCCAATTGGTAGTTACAGTCTTGTCCCTTTGCTGCAACTCCCGTACGGACTCGGGAGAGGCGAAGGTCGAGAGACATGCATCCTCCTAAACATGACCCTCCCAAGCCACACTGCTTCTTGACACACTGCTCGTTTAACCAGGAAGCCAGCCACACCAATGTGTCAGAGGAAACACCTTCCAGCTCAAGTAATAGATTTTAAAGAAATACATGTCTGTCATTGAACAACCCCATGACATGATTGGATCTCTTTTATAATTTCTTTAAACAATAAACCAAATTTACCAACATTTGGTAGAATATTTAAGAAATAAGGCCTGAGGGGGTGTGGTATATGGTCAATTTACCACAACTAAGGGCTGTTCATAGGCATGATGCAACGCGAAGGGCTAGGACACAGCCCTTAGCCATGGTATATTGCCGATATATCACAAACCCCCAAGGTGCCTTACTGCTATTATAAACCGGTTACCAACGTAATTACCGCAGTAAAATTAAATGTTTAATATATTTATAAACTGGGTGGTTCGAGCCCTGAATACTGATTGGCTGACAGTCGTGGTATATCAGACTGTATACCACGGGTATGACAAAATATGTATTTTTACTGCTCTAATTACATTGGTAACCAGTTTATAATAGCAATAAGGCTCCTCTGGGGTTTGTGATATATGGCCAATATACCATGGCTAAGGGCTGTGTCTAGGCACTCCACGTTGCATCTTGCTTAAGAACAGCCCTTAGCTGTGGTATATTGGCTGTGTACCACACCTCCTCGGGCCATATTGCTTAAATATAGCGTTTTGGAATGAAACCTCTATGGTGCGATTTCAGTGCACTTGTTCTACCAATACAAATAAACAATGATGCAATTCAAATACAATTTCTGTTGGCACTGAAATCGCTCCATATTCTTCACTTGTGAATTAAAATATACTTGGATGGTGCACCACCTGGCAAAATGGGTACTTTCTGGGCACGCATGGGTACTTTCCTCTTGTAAAAGCACCACTACCAAATAGGTATATGGGTCACTAACTTTTCCCGCTTAACCTCATAGCCTTTTGTGAAATGGTGGTTGATCTGAAACCTCTCGCTTACTAACTGTACACTCTCACAGACTAACAGTGGTCTGTTTTACCGAATTCTCTACCCCTTTCTGAAATGTCTCTTTCAATTCCCCTGAGGGACTTCTTTTCAGTTTTACAGCTGTCTTGACAGGTAGAACAAGCCGGCCTCAGTCCAGTTCCCTGCTCTGGACTTTAGTCACTGTCACTAGACGGCTACCACGCACCACAGGCTGCTGCCCTATGTACATACTCATGGAACACTGGCCACTTTAAATAATGTTTACAGACTGTTTAACCCACTTCATATGAGTACTGTATTCTAGTCAAGGCCTATCCTATTTAACTTTTCCTGTACATATACTATTCTTAAGATATACTACATATTGCTCCCGAGTGGCACAGCGGTCTAAGGCACTGAATTGCAGTGCTAGAGACGTCACTACAGTCCCTGGTTCTTGCCTAGTTAAATAAAGGTTAAATAAAAAAAAAAGTAATATTCTATCCATATACTGTCCATTTTGTCTATACATCTCATCACATATACAGTGGGGAGAACAAGTATTTGATACACTGCCAATTTTGCAGGTTTTCCTACTTACAAAGCATGTAGAGGTCTGTAATTTTTATCATACGTACACTTCAACTGTGAGAGACGGAATCTAAAACAAAAATCCAGAAAATCACATTGTATGATTTTTAAATAATTCATTTGCATTTTATTGCATGACATAAGTATTTGATCACCTACCAACCAGTAAGAATTCCGGCTTTCACAGACCTGTTAGTTTTTCTTTAAGAAGCCATCCTGTTCTCCACTCATTACCTTTATTAACTGCACCCGTTTGATCTCGTTACCTGTATAAAAGACACCTGTCCACACACTCAATCAAACAGACTCCAACCTCTCCACAATGGCCAAGACCAGAGAGCTGTGTAAGGATATCAGGGATAAAATTGTAGACCTGCAGAAGGCTGGGATGGGCTACAGGACAATAGGCAAGCAGCTTGGTGAGAAGGCAACAACTGTTGGCGCAATTATTAGAAAATGGAAGAAGTTCAAGATGACGGTCAATCTCCCTCGGTCTGGGGCACCATGCAAGATCTCACCTCGTGGGGCATCAATGATCATGAGGAAAGTGAGGGATCAGCCCAGAACTACACGGCAGGACCTGGTCAATGACCTGAAGAGAGCTGGGACCACAGTCTCAAAGAAAACCATTAGTAACACACTACGCCGTCATGGATTAAAATCCTGCAGCGCACGCAAGGTCCCCCTGCTCAAGCCAGCGCATGTCCAGGCCCGTCTGAAGTTTGCCAATGACCATCTGGATGATCCAGAGGATGAATGGGAGAAGGTCATGTGGTCTGATGAGACAAAAATAGAGCTTTTTGGTCTAAACTCCAGTCGCCGTGTTTGGAGGAAGAAGAAGGATGAGTACAACCCCAAGAACACCATCCCAACCGTGAAGCATGGAGGTGGAAACATCATTCTTTGGGGATGCTTTTCTGCAAAGGGGACAGGATGACTGCACCGTATTGAGGGGAGGATGGATGGGGCCATGTATCGCGAGATCTTGGCCAACAACCTCCTTCCCTCAGTAAGAGCATTGAAGATGGATCGTGGCTGGGTCTTCCAGCATGACAACGACCCGAAACACACAGCCAAGGCAACTAAGGAGTGGCTCCGTAAGAAGCATCTCAAGGTCCTGGAGTGGCCTAGCCAGTCTCCAGACCTGAACCCAATAGAAAATCTTTGGAGGGAGCTGAAAGTCCGTATTGCCCAGCGACAGCCCCGAAACCTGAAGGATCTGGATGGAGGAGTGGGCCAAAATCCCTGCTGCAGTGTGTGCAAACCTGGTCAAGAACTACAGGAAACGTATGATCTCTGTAATTGCAAACAAAGGTTTCTGTAACAAATATTAAGTTCTGCTTTTCTGATGTATCAAATACTTATGTCATGCAATAAAATGCAAATGAATTACTTAAAAATCATATAATGTGATTTTCTGGATTTTTGTTTTAGATTCCGTCACTCACAGTTGAAGAGTACCTATGATAAAAATGACAGACTTCTACATGCTTTGTAAGTGGGAAAACCTGCAAAATCGGCAGTGTATCAAATACTTGTTCTCCCCACTGTATATATACCGTATTTATACTCCGGACTTTGACATTGCTAGTCCTATTATTTCAATATTTCTTAATTCCGTTCTTTTGCTTTTTAGATTAGTGTGTATTGTTGTGTATTGTTAGATATTTGTGCACTGTTGGAGCAAGGAACAGAAGCATTTCACTACACACGTAATTGGATCTGCTAAATATGTGTATGCTATCAATACAATCTGAAGTGATTAGGATTAAGTCACTTCCTCCTGGCCATATATGGCACTGACTTCCTGAAACACAGTCACTGTTAACAATGTAAAAAGAATGTAATGGGATGGGGAAAAATGTCTTTACCACATACTTCGAATTCCTTTTGAATTTAGTTCCCACGGCAGCTATAATTAACTTCTACATGCATGACTGTCAACAACAAAATATGCGACAAGCAAAATAAAAATAATTATCAAAAAAATAACCATAATATGTTGACTTGACACCTAATACTTTATGTCAATGTCAAAAAGTTAAACTCCAAGCAAACACCTCCCAAACCCTAAGTAAGGTGTGGCGTATCTGCTACCAGGACCTGCATAATCCAATACTGTCTGCTTCTCACAGGATTCAGGACTCTGTTCACTCTCTCAGTGTCAGCTGACAGTGTTTTTCCTCTAAGTTGCTTACAAAGCAAAAACAGCTCATTTTCCTGAGAAGGGCATGGGAACACTGTATTTCAGGGCCAGCTGTAGCTAGCTAACAATGAGCTCAGGTAGGACTATACCTCACATTGCGCTAATCCTGCTCCTACCTTCCTGGTCAGGAATAGGAACAACCCTCCTCCACCTGCCACCCACACCCAAAACAGAACAAAACTGGAAAAACATAATGGGTGACTACAACAATGAATTGAGCATGTTGGATCTTGAAAGAGGATGCTAATTGTTACGTCATTGCCAGCTGTTCGTTTGACTAGTAACGTTTACATGTAAGGCTGTGGCATATGGACATTCAAAATTGTGAGCTAGGCCCAAGTGTAGATCATCATACAACTCCAAGGAACTGAAATAAACCTAAACTCGGGTTCATAACTGAAATTGCCTCCAAACATCCACCTCAATTGAATTTGTCCTGAAAATCTAATCACTAATCCAAACTTTGCAACAAATACACAAAGAAAGAGCTTGTTTTCCTCCAGTACACTGTTCCATTTGCTTTTGCTGGCAGCTGGGACATGTACTTAATTACCACATAGTTACAGTACATACTTACCATTCTAAGCATTACTCACAAAACAAACAGTCTCTATGTGTGTCAGAGTAAATAAGCTATTTCTTTGTCACGGTGTGGAGTAGGAACGAACCCAGGCGCAGCGCAGGAGTAGTTCGGCATTATTATTTTATTAAAGGCGAACTTGAAAATGCAAAACAACAAATGATAGAACACGACCGAGAACTGTGTGTAGGCACAAAGGAACACTGGGCTGGACTCCGTGTCTGGACTGGGCACCGGTGCAGCAGGAGGCTACGGTCCTGGAACGGGGCTGGACTCCGGTCCCGGACTGGGCACCGTCGCAGCAGGGGGCTCCAGCCCGGAAGCTGGACTGGAGGCCGGTCCCAGACTGGTGACACGCACTGGAGACCTGGTGCGTGGAGCCGGCACAGGGTGCACCAGGCTGGTGACACGCACTGGAGGTCAGTGCGGGGAGCCGACACAGGACGCAGCTGGCTGGTGACACGCACTGGAGGTCTGGTGCGTGGAGCCGGCACTGGATGCACCGGGCTGGTGACAAGCATTGGAGGTCGGGTGCGAAGAGCCGGCACAGGACGTACCGGGCTGGGCACACGCACTGGAGACCTCATGCGGGAACCTGGTACTGGCAGTACCAGACTGAGGGTGTGCACTGGAGGTCCAGCGCGGGAGGCTGGTACTGCACTGGGGATGCGCACTGTGGGCACCATATACTCTGAATCCGATTCCTCCTCTTCAACCTCCTCCCTTTGCTGCCTGATTTCCTCCATTATTCCCTCGTTGTATCCCGCCAGGTAATTCTCCTCCTCTTTGTTTCTGGCCCCCCATAGGTACTCTGGCTCCCTTCTCCCAGGTTTGGGGGTTCATATGGACTATAGGCTGGGTCTGCCTCCTGTCTCGCTGCCGTGGGGCCCATCGACGCCGGTTCCTCCCTGGATCCTGTGGTGGTTCCAGGGCTGGACTGTGACGGTCCTCCTCCTCGGAGTCCGTCTCGAAACCTCAGAGGATGTCCGTCACAGTAAAGCGCTGCTTGGTCCCGTGTTGGTGGGTTATTCTGTCACGGTGTGGAGTAGGAACGAACCAAGGCACAGCACAGGAGTGGTCTGCCATGATTATTTTATTAAAGGCTAACTTGAAAATACAAAACAACAAATGATAGAACACGACAGAGAACTGTGTGTAGGCACAAAGGAACACTACACAAACAATAACCCACAACGTAGGGTACCCAGTTAGAGACAACGCATAGCAGCTGCCTCTAATTGGGGACCAAACACAAATACCAACATAGAGTACGTCTAGAACTCTGCTGTCAGGTCCTGACCTTGACAACCATAGAGAAGCCAACATTCTGACATTCTTATTATAAACCGGGTGGTTTGAGTCCTGAATGCTGATTGGCTGAAAGTCGTGGTATATCAGACTGTAAACCACGGGTATGACAAAACATTTCTATTTACTGCTCTAATTACGCTGGTAGCCATGGCGTCATCACAGACAAGCCTGCTCTTGTATGCCTGCCAGCCGGTAAACTAGCCAGGGTAAATTTGCTTTAAGCAAGCAAACATCATGTGCTAGGTGTGGGGAGAAGGACAGAAAGCCTATGGGAAGAATAGTGTAGGCTGTGTAGGCCATTTCTGCAAAGAATATTCTATTTACTGTCAGTGTCAAATGTCACTGGTTTGTCACGGCAAGAACAAGACAGGTGACTGATAATGGAGCGTAAAGGTTAAAAAAAGCAGGAAGTAAAGATGAATACAGGAACACACAATGGGAAGTTTATTTGTTCAAGTTTGTTGGTGTGAGCTGAATTAGTACTTTTTTCCTAACAGGAATGTTAGCTAGAATAACCAAATTATATATTTTGATATAGCTACTGTGACAGAAAAAGAGGGCTATTCCCAAAGGTTTATAGGATCAAAAGAGTTGGCCACCCTTAGCAGGAACACAGTAGATGATTCAGGAATTTTAGTTTGAGTGAAGTGCCACTGTGGCAGTCTATGAATAAAGGAGGAATGACCACACAACAGCACAGCATAAAAGTTCTATTGAAGTTTCATGAGCATCAGTCTATGCTTACTCATCCAAACCATAATAACCCCACTGGAATGCTTGGGGCAAATCATAAAGACTGGCCTTTAGTGCCACAGCGACGAGTAATCAGTAAGTTAGAACACTGAATCTTGTGTGGGTGTAGCGAAATGTGTTTAAAAGCCAGAGTGAGCTTCTTCCTTAAGAGACTGTGCGTGGGCGGTGAAAGCATGCGGTGAGCCGAGCAAACCTGTAATTCTCTGTAAACCTAGATGTAAATTCTCAGTCTACAGACTCCAACACAATGGCCTTTAATAAAGCTAGCACTGAGCAGTGGGTTAACACCTGTAGGCGGGTTTCAGTTCAGAGATGGGTAAATCAAAAAAATTCCAGATCATAAGGAGGGTTTTTATCCTTTATCAAAACAAAGTGGGAAAATACTGGTGCAAAGTACAACTTCAATCAATTAACAAAGATCCTGCTTCTTGAACAAATTGTAAACATACCTAAATAAATTGCTACATTTTACTATGTACTTTTGGGATCCTGCATAAAAACACTGTTCTCATTCATGGGATTTTTTGACCTTCTCTCTTGGCAGCTCCCTTCCCCTACCCTGCTTGAAATCTAGAGGCAAGGTCAAGGACATTGGCTAGCAAACACTTCCCTAATCTACTTTCATCCTAGTTGAATTAATCTACAAGTATAACTGTTGTATTGTGTTTTTGCATTTAGTATTTCTTGTATCTGTCAGCCTATCCTCTCTGCGATGAAATGTGTTTCTCTTCCCCACAAGTCTTTGCTTTGTTCTCATAGTGTGGTAAATTGCTTGTCCTGGGTTGTTTGGTTTCGTTCTCAAGGACCTGCTAATCTGCTGAATTCCTGTGTTGAAAAAAGAGAGGGAGAACGAGTGTCAGGCTCTGGCCATAGAGAAGCTTTGCTTCTCTATATTTCTATGGTCAGAGTCTGGCAGATCTATCATTTCTATTTCTGTCTGGTGTTGTGTGTGTGTGTGTGGGATCCCTAATTAGAGGCAGCTGCTATGCATTACCTCTAATTAGGGATCTTACTTATATGTCTGTGTTCCACTCCGTTGGCGTGGTTCATTGTTGTATATTGTCTCGTGTCGTGCTACGTGTGTCATCTTTATTATTATCATTTGTTATTTTGTATGGTTCGTCATTTAGTTTGAATAAACATGTCGAACTATCGATACGCTGCGCCTTGGTCTCTCTACACACCCGAACGTGACAGAATGAACCACCACCCGACCAAGCAGCGATATTCTGGAGAAAAGGAGAAGAGGGGAAAACGGCGTAATCGTGGAAACGGAGGTAATGGAGCCCGTAGTCAACCCCAGGAACATTTCGGGGGGGGGCTATGGGGGTGGTCTGGGTTTGAGGAGGACAAGCCAGTACCACTCTCCATCTGGGATACACTGCGCCCTAAATATAAATGGGGGGCACAAAGTGTAGAAGAGGAGGATTATTTGGAGAGCCATTTTGGAGATGTTCTGGAGGAAATGTGGGAGATAGCGGAGGAGGTTGAACGGGAAATGTCGGAGTGGAATAATCCGTGTCCAGTCGCCTACTCCACTCCCATGAAAGAGCAGTCCGCTTTACCGGTGCCCAGTCTGGGTCCGGCCGTCTGCTACACTCCAGTGCGCCTCTCCAGTCCGGTACGTAATGTGCCTGCTCCTCGCACTCGCCCTGAGGTGCGTGTCACCAGTCCGGTGCCATCAGTGCCGACTCCACGCACCAGGCCTCCAGTGCGCCTCTCCAGTACGGTACGTAATGTGCCTGCTCCTCGCACTCGCCCTGAGGTGCGTGTCACCAGTCCGGTGCCATCAGTGCCGACTCCATGCACCAGGCTTCCAGTGCGCGTCTCCAGTCAGGTACGTCCTGTGCCTGTTCCCCGCACTAGCCCTGAGGTGCGTGTTATTAGTCCTGTGCCACATTAGCCGACTCCACGCACCAGGCTTCCAGTGCGCGTCTCCAGTCAGGTACGTCCTGTGCCTGTTCCCCGCACTAGCCCTGAGGTGCGTGTTATTAGTCCTGTGCCACATGTGCCGACTCCACGCATCAGGCTTCCAGTGCGCGTCTCTAGTCCGGTACGTCCCGTGCCGACTCCCCGCACTCGACCTCCAGTGCGTGTGCCCAGCCAGGTTCCTCCAGTACCGGCTCCACGCACCAGGCCTCCAGTGCGCCTCTCCAGTCTGGTACGTCCCGTGCCGACTCCCCGCACTCGACCTCCAGTGTGTGTGCCCAGCCAGGTTCCTCCAGTGCCGGCTCCACGCACCAGGCCTCCAGTGCGCTTCTCCAGTCCGGTACGTCCCGTGCCGACTCCCCGCACTCGACCTCCAGTGCGTGTGCCCAGCCAGGTTCCTCCAGTACCGGCTCCACGCACCAAGCCTCCAGTGCGCCTCTCCAGTCTGGTACGTCCCGTGCCGACTCCCCACACTCGACCTCCAGTGCGTGTGCCCAGCCAGGTACCTCCAGTGCCGGCTACACGCACCAGACCGTCGGTGCGCCTCATCAGCCCGGAGACTCCCGTGATAGTCGACAGCCCGGAGACTCCCGTGATGGTCGACAGCCCGGAGCCTCCCGTGACGGTCGACAACCCGGAGCCTCCCGTGACGGTCGACAACCCGGAGCCTCCCGTGACGGTCGACAGCCCGGAGCCTCTCGTGACGCTCGACAGCCCGGAGCCTCCCGTGACGCTCGACAGCCCGGAGCCTCCCGTGACGCTCGACAGCCCGGAGCCTCCCGTGACGCTCGACAGCCCGGAGCCTCCCGTGACGCTCGACAGCCCGGAGCCTCCCGTGACGCTCGACAGCCCGGAGCCTCCCGTGACGCTCGACAGCCCGGAGCCTCCCGTGACGCTCGACAGCCCGGAGCCTCCCGTGACGCTCGACAGCCCGGAGCCTCCCGTGACGCTCGACAGCCCGGAGCCTCCCGTGACGCTCGACAGCCCGGAGCCTCCCGTGACGCTCGACAGCCCGGAGCCTCCCGTGACGCTCGACAGCCCGGAGCCTCCCGTGATAATTATATGGCCGGAGTCGCCTGCCACACCGGTGCTCAGTCCTGGCCCGGTTATTTGCCCCGCTCCATGGCCTGAACTTTTTTCCCCACCATTGTTATTTAAAGGACCGGTGGGTTGCCCCTTTATATGGCCGGAGTCGCCTGCCACACCGGTGCTCAGTCCTGGCCCGGTTATTTGCCCCGCTCCATGGCCTGAGCCTTTTGCCCCACCATGGTCATTTCCAGGACCGGTGGGTTGCCCCTTTAAATGGCCTGAGTCGCCTACCACACCAGTGCCCAGTCCGGGCCAAGTAGAAATGAGGAGGAAGACATCCACTTCGCCAGGGCCGGAACCGCCACCGGCGATGGGTTATGTTTGATGTTTTTTCCTCCCTGACCCTTCCCTCATGTTTTTGTGTTTATTTTTCTTGCGGCCGGGAGTCCGCGCCTTTGGGGGGGGGGTACTGTCAGGCTCTGGCCATAGAGAAGCTTTGCTTCTCTATATTTCTATGGTCAGAGTCTGGCAGATCTATCATTTCTATTTCTGTCTGGTGTTGTGTGTGTGTGTGGGATCCCTAATTAGAGGCAGCTGCTATGCATTACCTCTAATTAGGGATCTTACTTATATGTCTGTGTTCCACTCCGTTGGCGTGGTTCATTGTTGTATATTGTCTCGTGTCTTGCTACGTGTGTCATCTTTATTATTATCATTTGTTATTTTGTATGGTTCGTCATTTAGTTTGAATAAACATGTTGAACTATCGATACGCTGCGCCTTGGTCTCTCTACACACCCGAACGTGACAACGAGAGTGAAACAGTGTCCCTGGGTAAAGAGGATCCTGTCTGGTCACATCAAACAGCCTAAGGTTAACATGCGAAAACCATGTGAAAAACATTATTTTCATCTCGAAAAATCTACAAGCAAGAGATGACACGTTCTGATCATACACTATATATACAAACGTATGTTGACACCCCTTCAAATGAGTGGATTCGGCTATTGCTGACTGGTGTATAAAATCAAGCACACAGACATGCAATCTCCATAGACAAACAATGGCAGTAGAATGGCCTTACTGAAGAGCTCAGTGACTTTCATTGAGGCACTGTCATAGGATGCCACCTTTCCAACAAGTCAGTTTGTCAAATTTCTGCCCTGCTAGAGTGGAAATGTATAGGAGCAATAACGGCTCAGCTGCGAAGTGGTAGGCCACACAAGCTCACAGAACTGGACCGCCTAGTGCTGAAGTAGGTAACGCATAAAAATCATCTGTCCTCGGTTGCTACACTCACTACAAGTTCCAAACTGCCACTGGAAGCAACGTCAGCACAAGAACTGTTCGTTGGGAGCTTCATGAAATGGGTTTCCTTGGCCGAGCAGCCGCACACAAGCCTAAGATCACCATGCGCAATGCCAAGCTTCGGCTGGAGTGGTGTAAAGCTTGCCGCCTTTAGACTCTGGAGCAGTGGAAACGCATTCTCTGGAGTGATGAATCACGGTTCACCATCTGACAGTCCGACGGAGGAATGGGTTTGGTGGGTGCCAGGAGAACACTTCCTGCCCGAATTCACAGTGCCAACTGTAAAGTCTCGTGGAGGAAAAATAATGGTCTAGGGTTGTTTTTCATGGAATCGGGCTAGGCCCCTTAGTTCTAGTGAAGGAAAATTGTAACTCTACTGCATAAAATTACATTCTCGACGATTCTGGGCTTCCAAATTTGTGGCAATTTCCTGTTTCAATATGACAATGCCCCTGTGGACAAAGCGAGGTCCATACAGAAATGGTTTGTCAAGATCTGTGTTGAAGAACTTGAGTGGCCTGCACAGAGCCCTGACCTCAACCCCATCGAACACCTTTGAGATGAATTGGAACCCGGACTGCGAGTCAGGCCTAATTGCCCAACTTCCGTGCCCGACCTCACTCATGCTCTAGTGGCTGAATGAAAGCATGTCCCCGCAGCAATGTTCCAACATCTAGTGGAATGCCTTCCCAGAAGAGTGGAGGCTCTTATAGCAGCAAAGGGGGGGACCAACTCCATATTAATGCCCATGATTTTGGAATGAGATGTTCGACGAGCAGGTGTCCAACTTTGGTCATGTAGTGTATTTTGACATGTAATTTTATCAAAGTGTAAACATCAACAAAACAATATGATTTGGATCCATTCGAGATAGAGAAATCAATTTCAAGCCAAGCTGTCAACATTTGATTCATTACAGTGCCTTGTATTTTTCCACACCACGGCACTAACAACAAGTACAGTACCAAGAAAGCCAAAGAGTAATAGTTTGCCTTCATCAGTACCTCACGTTGCAGGTGTCACGATCGCTATGAGACAGGACCCGAGGTGCAGAGCGAAAACATTCCTTTTATTATTTGGCAAAACTCCAAAAGGCGAGACGGCGACCATGAACTGGCGTGAAAACAAAAAGACACACACACAAAAACCCACAAACACAGGTGGGAAAAACTGAATATAAATAGGCTCCCCAATTAGAGGCAATGCGGCGCAGCTGCCTCTAATTGGGGACCAATATCAAAGGGAACATAGAGAATTCCAGAGAGGTCTCTGGACACTAAACCTGAAAACCATAAAGATTTCCAGAGACCTCTATGAACATAAATCCTTACAGCAGGTGCAGCCCCTAGCTGTTATTAATAGTGCCTGGTTAAAAGAGTGAGCTATTAGCTGAAGGCTAAACTGTAAACACTGATGCCATTAACGTGTGATGATAACGTGCATGTGTACATGTATTTGCATGGCTCAGAGCAAAACAAACTGGCTTCAAAACAGTGAGTCAAAGGTTGCAAAAATGCAGATTCTGCTCAAGGATGTTTGTTTGATACACCCGACTCAATTCAGGAATCATATTGGATTGGTTACCCACAGAAAAGGTGGGGATTGGCTTGCATGGGCACACACTCATGACATAAATAGAGCTTTAATTATCAATCGGGCATCAAATTGTGAAATACTTCCGGGTTTTGATACCCTATCGACATGAATAATACATATTTAAAATAGATGGGTTGAGTAGCAGGATGACGACAATAGACAGTGGTGTTCAGTTCCTCTGTTCTGAGGCAAGTGGAGGTCAATGATACTGCTGTTTCCTTATTGACTGTCTTTCACGTGTGGTCTTTGGGGTTGTTGTTTTCCCCCAATCTACAGTATTTCCACTCCCATGGGTGGGAGCCCTCCAGGAAGTTATCAGTGTTACTACCTCCATGTAAACTAGGAGACACTATTAAACAAAATACTAAACACACACACTTTAGAGATTAGGGTGGGACAGTACTCAGGTTTTTCACATGATGCATTCACTATTTACCTATTTTGCAGTCACCTTCACCTGATACCACCTCAGCTTCTAGATGGGCAAAACAAACCATGCTGCATTGCAAACTGAAACCATTATAATCAATATTGAAAGCAGTGAAGAAGTGAAGCTATCATGCTATTGTCAAACATATTCAACACAAAGCTTCTCTGCTGCTATTGCATTTACCTCAATCCACAGAAAAGGTGACCAATACAGGTTCTCTTATGTTTGGTAGTACACTTAGCTGTGAAAATGAACAGGTTAATGCACGCGAGCAAGCAAACATCTATATATAAGACATAGAGTAAGTTTGTTATATTTTTTACACCTAATCGACAAAGTCAGTTATAAATAACAAAGATAACCATAGATCAAATCCTGCCTACACAATAATTTCCCACGGAACATGATCCAGATAACAGAAGTATTCCTCTCATCTTGCAGCGTTCCCACATGGTAATTTCCGAATCAATTTAATTTCTTAAGTTGAATGCAATTGCAAATGTTTTTGGTTTATGATGTCATAAAAATATATTTTAAACAGTTGTTTATTTCTAGGATAGTATCCCTCTTAAGACTATAATAATGCATATTGAACATAAATTTAGATTTACACTAACACCTAACCTATCTAGTAAAAAAGAAAGGTCACCACTTTATTTGATGGTATAAAAATGAACAGTTAT
Organism: Thymallus thymallus; assembly: GCA_023634145.1. NCBI lineage: Eukaryota > Metazoa > Chordata > Actinopteri > Salmoniformes > Salmonidae > Thymallus > Thymallus thymallus. The sequence goes on along the minus strand of CM042415.1, from coordinate 14,014,807 downwards.
TGACAGAATAGGAATTACTTGGCAACATGGTAATTGCACAATAATAACCCATGAACCACTCATGTGATATTCATTAAAACACAACACCATAGGCACCATTTGCTACCAGTTAATGACCAATAGTGTTTCAATCTTACCAGTTTCAAGTACCAGTTTATCCCACACTTTCCTAGTAAATACCAGGTAAATACCAGCGGAAACTACCATCAAATAAAGTGCTACCAACAATGTGCTGTTGTGGTTGTGTGTCTATATGACATTCCCCCAACCACGTATTTATGATTCTTATAACATAGCTTATGATATCAAAAAACTAGGAAATAATAAATGTGATACAGGTACAGGCCTACTGCTCTCCAATGAACAAAACGACCAACACATGGTTAAGATAAGGCTACACGGTAAAGAAATAACCTATGGTGGTGAATCACCAGCATTCAGTTAATCAAAATGTCCTCCAGTAACCTTGAGTGTAACCTTGACTGTAGTTTATGATCGACAATCAGCACTCTCATTGGCTGAAAAAAAAACACAAGATCGGTCAAAGGTTAACATGGTCATAAAACATGTAGCCCTAAGTGCCAAACTGAAAAACCTTTCATCAGTATTAATACCTCATTCATACCTCATTGTCACGATATATAACCAACTAGTACTATGGCACACAAATACACAGTGGAGGTTCGACTTTGAACAAAAACCAATGTATTGGTGAATGTATTATGTAATCCTTATTATACTGTCATCTAAAACCATTAGCAAAACTACTTGTCAATAGTGACACATGTATTCCAAAACATTGGGTGATGACTAGGGCTGTTACGGTGATCCTATTACGACCACACCGGCGGTCACCAGTCATGACCGCAGTCAAATTCCACTTAACTGTTTAGTCACGGTAACTAGGCTTCTCCAACCTCTGATGCTGCTGATGGTCATTAGTAGCCTACCAAACTTGCTAACTGCCTGGTACTCAGCACTCTATTGTCCCTCTAATCACTCTGACATCAATGTAAATGTTTTTTTGAATCAAATCACACACTTCATGAGAGCCCATGAGCTCATGTTGCGCAACATTTCTATAGGCTATGCAATTGTGTGAGAAAACAGAGTTTTGATGGCCTCTATTAAAAAGAGGAGGATCCAATCAGCTTTCTATAGGCTAGGCCTACTATATTTATTTATGTAGCCTAGCCCATAGGTTCCACTTTTAGAGCGCCGACCAAGATGGCTGCTTCGCGACAAGCCCTTAGGAAACTCTGCAGTATTTTGTTTGTTTATGTACTATTTTTTACATTATTAGCTCAGGAATTGTTTTGTGTCATTACATACAGCTGGGAAGAACTATTGGATATTAGAGCGGAGGTAACTCACCTGAACCAGCTCCCCAGGAGCAGATCCCTTGTTCCCTTTCCCAAGAACAATGGAACTTATCCCAAATACCGACCCAAAACAGCGCAGACGGAGGAGAGGTACTCAGGGAGGCCTCCTAGTCTGACTCAGGAAGCATGCACACCACCCACCGCTCTGGAGGATTTTACTCGCTAATGTCCAATCTCTGGATGATAAGGTTGATGAGCTCAGGGCGAGAGCTGCTTTTCAACGAGACACAAGGGATTGTAATATACTCTGCTTCACAGAAACATGGCTTTCTGGAAATGTTCCGTCTGACTCCGTAAAGCCAGCTGGGTTCTCAGTACATTGCGCCGACAGGAATAAATACAGCGGGTGAAATAAGTATTGAACACGTCACCATTTTTCTCAGTAAATATATTTCCAAAGGTAATATTGAAACGAAAGTTTCACCAGATGTTGGTAACAGCCCAAGTAATCCATACATACAAAGAAACCAAAACAAATAAGTTCAGAAATTAAGTTATGTGTAATAATGTGAAATGACACAGGGAAAAAGTATTGAACACATGAAGAAAGGGAGGTTCAAAAAGGCATGGAAAGCCAAGACAACAGCTGAAAACTATCAGTAATTAAAAAGCAATCCAGCCCCCTGTCAGCGCAAATTATTATCAGCTGGTTCAGTCCCAACTGATGGCCTACAAAAAGGTCTCATTGCCAATGTGTCACATAAGACACATCTCATGATGGGTAAAAGCAAAGAGCTGTCTCAAGACATTCGCAACCTAATTGTTGCAAGACATAATGATGGCATTGGTTATAGGCGCATTTCTAAGCTTCTGAATGTTCCAGTGAGCACTGTTGGGGCCATAATACGGAAGTGGAAAGACAATCATTTCACCATAAATTTGCCTCGACCAGGTGCTCCTCGTAAATTTGCCCATTCATCCTTCCTTCAATTATGTGAAGTTTGCCAGTACCATTTGCTGAATGTTCCCACCTCCAAACTTCACTGTTGGTATGGTGTTTTTAGGGTGATGTGCAGTGCCAAACATGGTGTGTATTATGACATCCAAACAGTTCAATTTTGCTCTCATCTGACCACACTATATTCTCCCAGTATTTCACTGGCTTTTCCAAATGTTGTGCAGCAAACTTTAAATGAGCTTCAACATGCTTTTTTTCCAGCAATGGAGTCTTGCGTGGTGAGCGTGCATACAGGCCATGGCGGTGGAGTGCATTACTTAATGTTTTCTTTGAGACAACAGTACCTGATAATTGCAGGTCTTTTTGAAGCTCTCCACAAGTGGTCCTTGGCGCTTGGACAACTCTTCTGATTATTATTTTCACTCCTCTGTCAGAAATCTTGCGAGGAGCACCTGGTCGAGGCAAATTTATGGTGAAATTATTGTCTTTCCACTTCCGTATTATGGCCCCAACAGTGCTCACTGGAACATTCAGAAGCTTAGAAATGCGCCTATAACCAATGCCATCATTATGTTTTGCAACAATTAGGTTGCGAATGTCTTGAGACAGCTCTTTGCTTTTACCCATCATGAGATGTGTCTTGTGTGACACCTTGGCAATAAGACCTTTTTGTAGGCCATCAGTTGGGACTGAACCAGCTGATAATAATTTGCACTGACAGGGGGCTGGATTGCTTTTTAATTACTGATAGTTTTCAGCTGTTGTCTTGGCTTTCCATGCCTTTTTGAACCTCCCTTTCTTCATGTGTTCAATACTTTTTCCCTGTGTCATTTCACATTATTACACATAACTTAATTTCTGAACTTATTTGTTTTGGTTTCTTTGTATGTATGGATTACTTGGGTTGTTACCAACATCTGGTAAAACTTTCATGTCAATAGCACCTTTGGAAATATATTTACTGAGAAAAATGGTGACGTGTTCAATACTTATTTCACCCGCTGTATCTCTCCGGGAAGCAGAAGGGTGGAGGTATTTGCTTCATGATTAACGATTTATGGTGTAACTGTGAGAACATACAGGAACTCAAGTTCTTCTGTTCACCCAATTTAGAATATATAACAATCAAATGCCGACCGTTCTACCTCCCGAGGGAATTTTCGGCCATCATTGCGACAGCCGTTAATATCCCCTCTCAAGCCGATACCATGTTGGCCCTCAAAGAACTTCATCGGACCCTATGTAAACTGGAAACCATACAACGATGAGACAGCCTACAGGGAGGAGGTGAGGGCTCTGGGAGTGTGGTGCCAGGAAAATAACCTCTCACTGGACATCAGCAAAACTAAGGAGATGATCGTGGACTTCAGGAAACAGCAGAGGGTGCACCCCCTGATCCACATCGGAGAAAGTGGAAAGATTCAAGTTCCTTGGCGTACACATCACTGACAAACTGGATTGGTCCACCCACACAGACAGTGTGGTGAAGAGGCTGAAGAAATGTGGCTTATCACCCAAAACCCTCACAAACTTCTACAGATGCACAATTGAGAGCATGCTGTCGGGCTGCATCACCGCCTGGTACGGCAACTGCACCGCACATAACCGCAAAGCTGTCCAGAGGGTGGTGTGGTCTGCCCAACGCATTACTGGGGGCAAACTTCCCGCCCTTCTGGACACCCACAGAAAGGCCAAAAAGATCATCAAAGACATCAACCATCCGAGCCACTGCCTGTTCACCTTGCTATCATTCAGAAGGCAAGGTCAGTATAGGTGCATCAAAGCTGGGACCGAGAGACTGAAAAACAGTTTCTATCTCAAGGCCATCAGACTGCTAAACAGCCATCACTAGCACACCAGAGGTGGCTGCCTATAGTCACCGATTAGAAAATCTCAGGACACTTTAATAATGTATCCGTACCTGCATCTCCATGTATAAACTGCACTCTACACTATTCTACGGTATCTGTTACTCAAATTCTGTGCACATATGGCATCAACCATCTCATATGTATATACTGTATTGTACTCTATACTTCGTCATTGACTGCTAAACAAACATCTCTAGTACATCAGAGACTGCTGCCTAGAGACATAGATCAGGAAGCAGGAAATGAAATACAAGTCACTTTAAAAATGTTTCTGTATCTTGCACTACTCATCTCATATGTCTAAACTGTACGCTATACTATTCTTCGGTATCTTAGTCACCTAAATCGTGTTTACATACTGCATCACCAATCTCTTATGTGTATATTATAAAAGCTTACTATGTCACTGGATCTTAGTCCAATGCTGCCCTGACAGATATGTACAGTGGGGCAAAAAAGTATTTAGTCAGCCACCAATTGGGCAAGTTCTCCCACTTAAAAAGATGCGAGAGGCCTGTAATTTTCATCAAAGGTACACTTCAACTATGAGAGACAAAATGAGAAAAGAAATTCCAGAAAATCACATTGTAGGATTTTTTATGAATTTATTTGCAAATTATGGTGGAAAATAAGTATTTGGTCACCTACAGTGGGGAGAACAAGTATTTGATACACTGCCGATTTTGCAGGTTTTCCTACTTACAAAGCATGTAGAGGTCTGTAATTTTTATCATAGGTACACTTCAACTGTGAGAGACGGAATCTAAAACAAAAATCCAGAAAATCACATTGTATGATTTTTAAATAATTCATTTGCATTTTATTGCATGACATAAGTATTTGATCACCTACCAACCAGTAAGAATTCCGGCTCTCACAGACCTGTTAGTTTTTCTTTAAGAAGTCCTCCTGTTCTCCACTCATTACCTGTATTAACTGCACCTGTTTGAACTCGTTACCTGTATAAAAAGACACCTGTCCACACACTCAATCAAACAGACTCCAACCTCTCCACAATGGCCAAGACCAGAGAGCATTGTAAGGACATCAGGGATAGAATTGTAGACCTGCACAAGGCTGGGATGGGCTACAGGACAATAGGCAAGAAGCTTGGTGAGAAGGCAACAACTGTTGCCGCAATTATTAGAAAATGGAAGAAGTTCAAGATGACGGTCAATCTCCCTCGGTCTGGGGCACCATGCAAGATCTCACCTCGTGGGGCATCAATGATCATGAGGAAGGTGAGGGATCAGCCCAGAACTACACGGCAGGACCTGGTCAATGACCCAAAGAGAGCTGGGACCACAGTCTCAAAGAAAACCATTAGTAACACACTACGCCGTCATGGATTAAAATCCTGCAGCGCACGCAAGGTCCCCCTGCTCAAGCCAGCGCATGTCCAGGCCCGTCTGAAGTTTGCCAATGACCATCTGGATGATCCAGAGGAGGAATGGGAGAAGGTCATGTGGTCTGATGAGACAAAAATAGAGCTTTTTGGTCTAAACTCCACTCGCCGTGTTTGGAGGAAGAAGAAGGATGAGTACAACCCCAAGAACACCATCCCAACCGTGAAGCATAGAGGTGGAAACATCATTCTTTGGGGATGGTTTTCTGCAAAGGGGACAGGACGACTGCACTGTATTGAGGGGAGGATGGATGGGGCCATGTATCGCGAGATCTTGGCCAACAACCTCCTTCCCTCAGTAAGAGCATTGAAGATGGGTCGTGGCTGGGTCTTCCAGCATGACAACGACCCGAAACACACAGCCAGGGCAACTAAGGAGTGGCTCCGTAAGAAGCATCTCAAGGTCCTGGAGTGGCCTAGCCAGTCTCCAGACCTGAACCCAATAGAAAATCTTTGGAGGGAGCTGAAAGTCTGTATTGCCCAGCGACAGCCCCGAAACCTGAAGGATCTGGAGAAGGTCTGTATGGAGGAGTGGGCCAAAATCCCTGCTGCAGTGTGTGCAAACCTGGTCAAGAACTACAGGAAACGTATGATCTCTGTAATTGCAAACAAAGGTTTCTGTACCAAATATTAAGTTCTGCTTTTCTGATGTATCAAATACTTATGTCATGCAATAAAATGCAAATGAATTACTTAAAAATCATACAATGTTATTTTCTGGATTTTTGTTTTAGATTCCGCCACTCATAGTTGAAGAGTACCTGTGATAAAAATTACAGACTTCTACATGCTTTGTAAGTGGGAAAACCTGCAAAATCGGCAGTGTATCAAATACTTGTTCTCCCCACTGTACAAACAAGCAAGATTTCTGGCTCTCACAGACCTGTAACTTCTTCTTTAAGAGGCTCCTCTGTCCTCCACTCGTTACCTGTATTAATGGCACCTGTTTGAACTTGTTATCAGTATAAAAGACACCTGTCCACAACCTCAAACAGTCACACTCCAAACTCCACTATGGCCAAGACCAAAGAGCTGTCAAAGGACACCAGAAACAAAATTGTAGACCTGCACCAGGCTGGGAAGACTGAATCTGCAATAGGTAAGCAGCTTGGTGTGAAGAAATCAACTGTGGGAGCAATTATTAGGAAATGGAAGACATACAAGATCACTGATAATCTCTCTCGATCTGGGGCTCCACGCAAGATCTCATCCCGTGGGGTCAAAATGATCACAAGAACGGTGAGCAAAAATCCCAGAACCACACGGGGGGACCTAGTGAATGACCTGCAGAGAGCTGGGACCAAAGTAACAAAGGCTACCATCAGTAACACACTACGCCGCCAGGGACTCAAATCCTGCAGTGCCAGACGTGTCCCCCTGCTTAAGCCAGTACATGTCCAGGCCCATCTGAAGTTTGCTAGAGAGCATTTGGATGATCCAGAAGAGGATTGGGAGAATGTCATCTGGTCAGATGAAACCAAAATACAACTTTTTGGTAAAAACTCAACTCGTCGTGTTTGGAGGAGAAAGAATGCTGAGTTGCATCCAAAGAACACCATACCTACTGTGAAGCATGGGGGTGGAAACATCATGTTTTGGGGCTGTTTTTCTGCAAAGGGAGACTGATCCGTGTAAAGGAAAGAATGAATGGGGCCATGTATCGTGAGATTTTGAGTGAAAACCTCCTTCTATCAGCAAGGGCATTGAAGATGAAACGTGGCTGGGTCTTTCAGCATGACAATGATCCCAAACACACCGCCCAGGCAACGAAGGAGTGGCTTCGTAAGAAGCATTTCAAGGTCCTGGAGTGGCCTAGCCAGTCTCCAGATCTCAACCCCATAGAAAATCTTTGGAGGGAGTTGAAAGTCTGTGTTGCCCAGCGACAGCCCCGAAACATCACTGCTCTAGAGGAGATCTGCATGGAGGAATGGGCCAAAATACCAGCAACAGTGTGTGAAAACCTTGTGATGACTTACAGAAAACGTTTGACCTCTGTCATTGCCAACAAAGGGTATATAACAAAGTATTGAGATAAACTTTTGTTATTGACCAAATACTTATTTTCCACCATAATTTGCAAATAAATTCATTAAAAATCCTACAATGTGATTTTCTAGATTTTTTTTTCTCATTTTGTCTCTCATAGTTGAAGTGTACCTATGATGAAAATTACAGGCCTCTCTCATCTTTTTAAGTGGGAGAACTTGCACAATTGGTGGCTGTCTAAATACTTTTTCGCTACACCTGCAATAACATCTGCTTAACACGTGTATGTGACCAATAACATTTGATTTAATTTACAGTATACGTTTGTATTTCAAACTAAGCACATTAATCCGCTTTACAACCGATGCAGAGCCTAACTGGCGTACATAGGTGGTGCGTGAGTTTCAAGTTTGGGGAAGATAATTTTCACCATCAAAATGTACCTTTATAATATGGCATTACATGCATAGTGGCATTTGCTGTCACTTTTGAGAACAGTGTTTTCCTGCTAATTGATTGCATTTTGGACCATTCAAGCTTATTGCCTACTACCGTGTGCGCATTGCTGCGCTTAAAATGTGAAGAAATAGCCTAATAGTTTATCGACATTTTAAGCTAAACGTTCTGATCCGTTTCATCAGCCTCAAGTTGTTTCGTTTTTTTCTTTTTCATTTGGGATCTATTTCATCCGACAACTGTCCCAGAGTATGTTTAGAATATTTATTTCTTGCACAGAAGGACAAGTTGACCAACAGAATAGGACAGTTCTTCTCACATCTTCAATATGTGCCTGTCTTCACTTGTAGCCTACTTCTTAGCTGAGATGCCTGTGAGAAGGACCCAATGATGTGACAAGCATTGGTTAATAAGAATGTAGATATATGAGAGAGCCATGTTAGTGAGAGGTGCTTCGGAGCACGGCAGCCGGGAGAAGGGAATAATAATGATTATATTCAGCCCAAGAGCACAACGGCCACTTTAGCCGCAAAAGGCATGGATTTTCTAGGGGGCATTACGGCCACAAAATGTAGGTAGATAGATAGATAGATAGATAGATAGATAGATAGATAGATAGATACTACAACTTTATTGTAGGCTATGAGTGGAAGCCAGGAGATGATAAACATGCTTATGTTAATTAACAGTCACTTACTGTGAGCCCGGCAGTTATTTGCTTGACAATCACCAGCTGACAAAATGTCATGACCGCCACAGCCCTAGTGATGGATGTCACATCTATGGAGTGTTTCATGGTTAAACTACTGTTCAGCCAACAAACATCAGTATTCGTTTTTTAGGAGACTATGATTTTTCAAAACATGTTGAATAACTGTCCTGTTATAACCCTGTAGCTGATGTAAGATGGCCAACAACACAAAGCAGCAGGCCAAAGTATAGGGATAATTTGTTAAACGGCACTCTTGGAAATAGCTTTTGACAACATCACTGTCTCGGTCAAGGAAACAGGCTTGAGCTGGTCGGGCTTTGTCTGTCACTTATCAGCAAAGCGCTTATTTTGACTGTGTTGTCATCTACAGGGAGGATAAAAGGCTTCAGTGCTGACCCACATTCATATGTATGCCTATAGAGACAAAACAAAAGCTAACAATAAGAAAGAGACCCTCTAATTATTGTCTTTATAAGGGTAAGGCCTTTGAGGACACACTGATAAACCACATAGCATTTGAATGCATGTTAAACTTGCTGAATATCCTGTAGACTACGTTGTTGATATATATCACGAATGATGCTGGCATTTGGATTCCCAATAGATCATAGATGTTTTGAAATATTTGTTAGTCATGTTTTGAAATAAAACCAAGACCATTGATGTTTGATTTGTAGTCACAATTAGGCTACTGTCATGTCTGTCTTCCCTTGTATAAATCCCTCACAATATTACACATTGAAAACATGCCATAAAAATTGTAAATATTATACTGGTTCTTGTGAGGTCATTTCTTTTCGGGAATGCCCATGGTTCATCTTCATCCTTGATCCCTGTGCTAGATAAGCAATGTCCCAACACTCGGCCATTCAGACTGAGTCACATCCTGTGACACAAAGACATATAACGCTGTTCCTGCTGAATGGAACATGCGATACATGATATACCGTTAAATGTTGGAAAAAGTACCCAATTGTCATATTTGAGTATAAGTAAAGATACCTTAATAGAAAATTACTCAAGTAAAAGTGAAAGTCACCCAGTAAAATACTACTTGAGTAAAAGTCTAAAATTATTTGGTTTTAAATATACTTACGTTTCAAAAGTAAATGTAATTGCTCAAATATACTTAAGTATTAAAAGTAAAAATAATTTAAAATTCCTTATATTAAGCAAACCAGGCGGCCCAATTAGTTTGTTGTTTTCAGGCTCTGGCCATAGGGAGGCCTTCGGTTCCTCTATTTAGCCATGGTCAGAGCCTGACAGATCTAGTATTCCTAGATCTATGTATGTTTTGTGTTTGGATCCCCAATTAGAGGCAGCTGCTATGTGTTGTCTCTAATTGGGGATTCTATTTAAGCTGTGAGGACCCACACCTCATTATTCATTCGATGTCACTGGATGTACCAGGAGTGTCTAGTCTTAGTAAGTACACGTTCTTGTTTTGGTTGTATTAATATTAGTTTCAGTGAATAAACTATGTTCCAGTGCAACTCCGCAGCGTCTTGTTCCCTCTACACCCCACTCCGTGACAGTTGTGACCCAACTTTTTTCACCTTGCCATGGGCAGTGCTGTTGGTGTTATCACAATGGGCCCTATTTCAATTGGATGAGTTGATGTCCTACATGCTCCATAGATTGAATGAAGCTAGGGGGTAAGGGAGTTCCTGTGAAGTCAAACGGGGACCTTGTTTAAAAACTGCATTTTCACCTAGTTTCATGGTAATTCTCCGGTATTTAACAAGTACACATAGTGAATCTGTGTATAGACACATTATACTGTGGCAGTTGAAAGAATGCAATTGTGACTCTTAAAATAGTTACACGGTAAATTGAATGACCACCTACGCATGAAACGTGAAACTAATTATTAAAAGGTCAAAGTAAACGTAATGGTGGATGTCAAAACACTAGAGTTGCCTATAAGCACTGCAGGGGGTGGAATTGTCCACAGAGATGGGTGTTGCCTGTTCTCAAGTTAGAATCCACAAGGAACGCAGTGTTCTGGCTGGATTGGTATTCTTAGTAACATAACATACACCACCCACTGCTTCCTTCCGGTCTGTTATTAGATGGGATTCTTGGGAACATGTTACACCCCGACTGTAGGGAATATTTTTTCTCTGAACTGCACTGTTGTCCTCTCACAGCCGGTGGGAAAACAGTCCCTATCTGGAATAGTCACTGCCCTCCCTGAGACTACATGTACTGAGAAAAAGGACAGTTAAAATGTATCTCTTGTGCAAATATGTTTGAAAAAGTCTAGTTATACTGAATAAAAATATAAATGCAACATGTAAAGTGTTGGTCCCATGTTTCATGAGCTGAAATAAAATATCACAGAAATGTTCCATATGTACAAAAAGCTTATTTCTCTCAAATTTTGTGGACAAATTTGTTTACATCCCTGTTAATGAGCATTTCTCCTTTGCCAAGATAATCCATCCACCTGACAGGTATGGTATATCAAAAAATCTATTCAACAGCATGATAATTTCACAAGTGCACCTTGTGCTGAGACAAAAGGCCACTCTAAAATGTGCAGTTTTGTCACACAACACAACATTTTGAGGGAGCGTGCAATTGGCATGCTGACTGCAGGAATATCTACCATAACCAACTTCAGTGGGCAAATGCTCACCTTCGATGGCCACTGGCACCCTGGAGAAGTGTGCTCTTCACAAATGAATCCTGGTTTCAACTGTACAGGGCAGATGGCAGACAGCATGTATGGCATCGTATGGGTGAGCGGTTTGCTGACTGGTTTTCTGATCCACGCCCCTACCTTTTGTTAAGGTACAGTATCTGTGACCAACAGATACATACTGTATCTGTGTTCCCAGTCATGTGACATCCATAGATTGGGGCCTAATGCATTCATTTCAATTGACTGATTTCCTTATGAACTGTAACTAGGTAAAATCTTTGAAATTGTTGCATGTTGCGTTTATATTTTTGTTCAGTGTAAAAGGTAGAATAAACAGATAATAATACATAAAATGATGGAAATATTGTGGTATTAGCACAACACAGGTTTCAATTTGGTTATTAATTTGGCCTAATTGCTGGTAAACGTGGAACAACAAGTTATTCTGTTGACGGCAAGTTAGTCCAAAAGTGGAACAACAAAGTTATTTCTACAGGCAAGGTAGTCCAATGCAAGATTAACAGTTCAACTGACACAGACAATGAATGTGCTTTATATTTGAGGACATGACACATTGTACCATGTGGATGAAATGTGATCTCAGCTCCATGGTCATGCAACTCTGGGTGTGTGGGACTATGTTCAGAGTTCACAATGAGGTGGCATGTGTTAAAGCACTACGGGCACTGGGCAAACTCCCTCTATAATCACCAATACTATGCCCTGGACCTGCACAACATCTCATGTCATTTGAATCCAAAGTCCCAGTGCACCATTTTATTCAGAAGTAAATAGACTGCGTAGAAGAGTTGCGTCTCTCCATTCTCTCTGCTGTCATAGATAAACTGTCAGCTGACTTCTGGGAAACTGTTGCTTTTTTAAGTATGAGGGGCGGGACTCAGCTGTTGCTAAGGGGAAGGGGAGAAACTTTCAGCCAATCTTCAACTTTGCTTTATTGAAAACTGCAGTTAAAGCCAGCCCTCTTGTAGAAGTTACATAAACTTGCAAATAGCCTAAATCCAAATCTTGTTGAGGAAAAAAAGCTTTTTTTTGTGAGAAGCTTTAGTGAATGAAAGATAGTGAACTGATTTGAACTAATGTAACTTATAGCCGGTTGTGGTTATAGTCTGTTTTATTTTCTTGCAACATCAAAACTCCATGGTTTCCTCATACTCAATGATCAAACCTTTCCTTGATGTTAAAGGTTTGGTAGGCCTGCATGGGAAGGGCAAAACGTCCACATTCCAGAAAGCTGATGAATGCTACAAACGATTTAAAATACAATCTACAAACCTTTGCTGTGCAGTGTTGTCTTTATTCACAGGCAGGAAATAGTGATAGAGAACAAAGGTAAAATCTGCGGCAACTTATCTACCTATTTTTTATTTCCTCTGGTAGAATCTGCTTTAACATAGGTAAACATGCCCTCAAAAGTCACATTTATAGTATGCTTCCCTTGCAACCACTGGGTGAAGAGAAGAACACCACAGATATGCTAGTAATCCACACGTGAGCTACAGGTATTTGATTCTGTGTTGGTGGTTGGCTAGTTTCGTGGGTGTGACCAGGCAGAGATGAGGCATAATTAAGAAAAACCCTAGACAAGTATGCCGTATGATCAAACATTCTAAATAATCATAAAGACTATGGGAACAGTGTGTGCACTAAATTGGTAGGTATGATACAACATGTTACCTGACTGAGCATTTCAGTTACATGGAAGTACAGGCTCTCAAGGGAAGTGTTGATATAGCAGATTCACTCATATACATGTACATATTGCTTGAAGATAGTTTTGCACACAGATCTCAGAGAACCGGTCTACACTGAAGACGATGAGCAGGTTTTCCCACATGCTCCATCTCCCACTATGAGCAGCTTCTTCTCAAAATGCTGCCATTACTGGCCAATAGGTAGCTAGATGGTTGTTTCCAAATAATGTCTCGGCCTCACGCTTGACTTGCATGCTAGTTAGTGTTTGAAGGGGCGGACTGCGTTAGTCTGCAAAGTCCTCCTGACTTCAGGGTCTGGAAAGTCTCTGTGTCATTTTCACTCAAACACCCACATGGCCATAAACACAGCCCCCCGAACGCTGCCCCCTTGCAACACAACTGTTGGAATTTCTAATCCAAACAACTTTAGGACACTTGTCCAGCTCTCCCTAGCAGTCTACTACGTGAGTCGCATCAGGCAGGCTATAACTGCGTAGGGCGGGTCGCCTGAGCACTGAAGTATTTGTGATTTGAAGACAATCTGGTACAAGTTACACTGAACCTTCCTTATCCAACCTTAACAATGAGCCTGGTCACAGTGGGTAGGACTTTCATGGGAACTTGGGCTCGCCTCCACGAGGGGCAAAAGGGGGCTTAGCCCCCTCAGTTGAAACAGGTGCCCCCCTCAGTTTTATGTCCCTATTTAAAATAGCAAAAAAGTGATTGATTGACAGGTTGGCGCAAAATCTGTATCTCTGCTGCACTGTGTCAGCACAATGGACCTAGCGCACCGTGGTGTGTGTAGGAGGCCACGGAAAGCCACTGGGGTGGTTAGGTATGACTCCTTTGGGTTTCATTAAAAAGCGCAAAAAACACTTCTCATCTGTGGTAGGCTAAGTGAATAATGTGATGCGCCTCCACCTGTATTATTTGATTTTGATTTATAAGGGTGGGGTCAAGTTTACCGTTTAAGCTGCTTCACTCAACTCTGCCTCACGACCACCACCAGAGTTTAGTTATAACAATAATGCTGTAAAAAGCATTATTGTTATTAGCCTTAGCCTACTTTACTAGCTCAAACCAGATAGCTCCACATGCAGATCCTACCCACCCTTCCACAGCCCCCTCCACCTCCGACTGTTCCGGACAATCTTAGAACAGAAGAGCCAGCCCAGGAAAAATGTAACCTTTATTTAACTAGGCAAGTCAGTTAAGAACAAATTCTTATTTACAATGAATGCCTACACCAGCCAAAGTCGGATGACTCTGGGCCAATCGTGCACCGCCCTATGGGACTCCCAATCATGGCCGGTTGTGATACAGCCTGGATTCTTACCAGGTTGTCTGTAGTGACACCTCTAGCACTGAGATGCAATGTCTTAGACCACTGCCCCACTTGGGAGCCCCTTTTGAAACCCTTTTTCTAAGAGTGTAGAATCCTACCAAAGCCGCATTTTTTTAGCTACACATAGAAATAGATACATTCTATTATGTTTTTCTTCGTGGTTGTAAATGGAACTGTACATATTGGAAATGTGTTTTCGGTAGGCTAGCATTGCTTAATTGATTACATGGATTGAGTGTATTGTGCCATATCACAATGTGTTGCTGTGCTCATGAGCAGCATGAATTTCAATGTTTGAAGGGGGCCTGTAGTTTCCTTCGTTTGCTCGCATACTCTCTTAAAAAGACCTTCGCTAGAAAAACAAGAAAACGTGGCAATACCGTTTGTCCCTCGAGACTGCATAGCCACTTCCCCAAAATAGTTAGAAGCATGCGGAAACTTTTAGTCAATTTATCCTGGCACCGGGTCTGTGGGAACTACTCTTTACTTTACAAAAAAAATCCACCAAAATATTTTATAGTATAGCACTCTTCTACAGTGAGGTTATGAAATTCCCTTTTTGACAATTAGACATTAGGAGAACTGTTCTTATGAGACCGAGTGCAAACACAAAAGTGACCTAATTTCCCCTCAACTTGCGTCACTACCCTTTGTGATATCCCCAACTTCCCCCGGTCCCAGCAGACCCGTGTTTCCTTCCACCATTTGCCCCCCCCTCAAGTGGTCAGTGGTTTTTCCTGGCTGTTGCTCAGTCAGTCATTATATGGCCTATTTGCAAATTAGTTTCCGTGATGTCATTTTAATTTGCTTATGACTAAATAAATTGAGACCGGATGCATAACACCTGTGGCAATTGGAGATAAAATTCTGCTTCGGTATCAAGACATGACTAAATAAGCAGAAGCAATTCTCAAATTGGTAAATTAGTGTGATCAACAAAGGATGTGGTTCATATTTGCTTAAGCGCTATGATTGTAGCACAGACTGAGCAGTCAGATGCAATTTATGCTGAAACATCTCTAACCCTTAAAAAGGTGAAGGTCACTGACGTTATGCAACATTGTAAAAGATATCTGGACTGCTGTTAACTTATTTTATTGGCCACAAGCGTAATTTCTAGGAAATAACCCCACAGTGCATGTCTGAGAGTATATGTAGATGATCATGTACAACTCAGGAATTCATGTGTATGGCGTTACTTTTTAGCACAACGCAGATGCCACTGCTGTATTTTTACAGAACCCCCCCCCCCCCCTCCTCCGCTTCCGAGAAGTAGAGTATCAAAGTTCACAGCAGGTCAACAGTCAAACTTCTGCTTTAATGAGACAATTGCAGCCACAAAGTGAATAAAGTCACATCCTTTATTCATTGAAGTCACAAAAGTGAATAAAGTTGTATGATTTTATCTTTTAAATCATATAACTTCAGGAGATTAAAGGAATTTGCCAGCAAGATGCATCAGGCGGGTTAGTGCTAGTTTGTTAGGTACACGTTTACTGTCCAGTCGTATCTCTATTGAACCAATGCCAGATCCCATTTTGCAATCTTTAAGATCACATTTAAACATACCTGAAAGCATTTACATTGATATAATTTGGAAATGAAACCCTTCAAATACAAATCAGCATTGTCTTGATAATGGAATTTTGAACTGACTTGCAAATGGGTTCCCCCTCCCAGTAAAGCCTAGTGCAACAGCCACAATATTTCCTTAACCAGGAAGTCACATTGCAGCTACGCAAATGCTTGCCAGGCAAATCTACCCCAAGGAACAGGGACTTATGAATTGGCTGTAGGTGAGATAGGGGCTTTATGACATGCATGCAAGCAATTAATTGCATGTAAAATACAGTCTTTCCTGCTGTAAGCACTTTACATTTTCAATGCCCATAACCTGAGTTTACCACCCCAGTTGAAGGCCCTCACTGGTCAGTTCAATGCAGCGTCTGCCTTACTTACACCAATCCCTGCATGTACACGCATGACTAATATCACAAGAAACAGAAACAAGTCATTTGAGACAACTTTATGGTCAGAGGTGGAACTTTGCCATTGTGAATTACAGCTATTAACTAGTGCTTTTCCATCTTGATTAATTAAAAAAAAAAAAAAAAAAGTTGAAAATGTGCAGATTAATTAACTTTGTTTCAGTACGAGTCTAAGGTTAATGACATTTATTACAAAAATAGAACGTCTGTACTTTGTACATTAAATAAGAGCCATTTAACAAGTCATTAGATTTAAGTAGTCAGATTAATATATTTGGAGACCGTTCCGATTACCAAATATCTTCATATGGCCCAAACAAAAAAGGCCCCAAAACATTGATGAGGAAAAAAAGCAAACTTGAGCTTGACACCATCCCAATTCAGTCCTTCACTATAATCCAACAGACTGACCAGCTTCTTTGAACCAACAGGACATCATTGGTTAGTCATACCAACCATGGTGATATTAAGGATTTTGGAGAACGTGGGGAATAGTCCATTTTCTTCGTTGAAAAAAATAATATCTGTAACAGGTAAGTCATATATAGTTCAATTCACCTGATCAACATGGCGAGTGTTGCCCCAATCCCAGCAACTCCAACAAAGGCTATGAGAGTGTTCCTTACTGAGGACTCTGGATCTTGCACATGAAAGAACTCTACAAATCCATTCTGAGAAAGAGACAAAAGGCAGAGTTTGGTTTATGATTATGAACAAGTATGCTAAATAAGATGAATTGTCCTCATTTAGATTGGCTCACATCATCTTCAAAAGACTCATGGGCCTAATACTCACCCAAGCATTGTTTTCCACCAGCCAGTCCCTTTGGTCAGAGAGGAGGTATGTGGAGATCTCTTGGGCCACCAACTCAACGCAGTGTCCCCTGCCCCTCTCCTTCAGTTGCTGGCTCACCACTGCTCCCAAGGCCACCAGGCTGACGATGCGACCCCAGTTCGTGACCCCATCACTGAACAGGGTCTTGGCCACAGACTTGATGACGCTAAAGTCATCGCATTGATCTTCTAGGTCAAGTTTGGCGATCATACCTAAAAAAAAATCCAACAAAAATTAACGAGGACTGAGTAAAACGAAGTAAACATATTCATGTTAATATTGCTGTTATTAACCAAGTTAGGTCATGATGAGCTCAATATCATCTTTAAACATACAATCACGTGCCAGTGATTTGGATCTATAGAGATGATTACTGAAAAAAAGTATGAACTAACTAAGTCACTCTGGATAAGAGCGTCTGCTAAATGACTAAAAGGGCAATGTAAATCTACGTACCATTGTATGCGTATCGGTGCTTTGTTACTACATCATCCACCAATCGCTTCATTGTCGTATAAGGCATGCTTTGTTTACAACGAGGCTGAGACAGTCCTGTGTAGTCCATCAAGAAAATCTCAATGAGTTGTCTGGTATCATGTTCCAACAGTTCATCGCCCGATGGACAAGTCGATAGTTCAGGCCCACATTCTGAAGCCATCTGGGGAGAGCACGGCAAAGAGCCGTCAATGTTGCTTCGGTCTGACAAATGATTATCCAGGACGTTGCTTTTCACGACATTCACTCCTAACGTCGTGGGTCGTGGTGGATTATCGCCATTCCCCAACTCAGTATTCACTTTAGACTTCGGTAGGCACCCAGTCGCGCTGAAAGGGTACAAAGGGTTAGCACCAGCAACGTACGAAGATCCTCCGAAGACTCCATTTTGAAAATTGAACATCGTAGTCGTGGCTCGTGTTAACGATTTCGACAGACTCATCTTGACTTAACTTTAGATAAAAGAAACAAGTGTTTGAAAAATTAATAAAAAGGTACGCTTGTAGCTGTTATTTTACGAAAAGCTAGCGCTTAGCTACTTTCTTGCTCAAATATCCCCCATCGTTGACTGCTAACTACATCAGTGAGGGTGAAGCAGATATGACAAATCATTTTGTCGTTTAAAGATGGGAGGGGCTTAGATAACTTCCGCCTCTGCCTCCCCCATTGGGCCTCTTCTCTTCCTTGAAGTAGCTTTACAAATCTATCGGGAATGTTTTTCCAATAACTTTCAGATAAATACCTCCACGAAGAGAGGATATGAATAATCAATTCTCTCTGTATTGAGTGGTACAGATAAATGCCATAGCTGGGGACAGTGTGTAGACTTTGCTGTAGCCCTTCAGAAACTATTGATAAACAGTAAATGCAGAGTTCTGCTGTCCCCTGGTGGGCCAATGACGGGTTGTGATCATAGACTTCGTATGTTTATTTTATTTAACAAGTCAAGTCATTAAGAGCTAATTATTATTTACAATGACGGCCTACCAAAAGGCAAAAGTCTTAAATTAAATAAAAATATAGGACAAAAACACACATCAAGACAAGATATGTAATTTATCAACATACAGTGGAAGTAACCTGCCCTGTGTGGTTGCAAAGATTACTGTAGCTAGAGACAGTTGGTTATTGGTTTCTGATGTAAACTTCACCAGGACTGGTGATCAAATCAATAATACACATGTGAGAAGATAATTGAAAAGAACAAAATGTAATTAATATTAATGTAAAAGTTTATTTCAAATACTGACAAAAATTTGCTCCACTACATCCACACAACTGAAACATTATTAGTACTCATGTACTTAAATCAATCTTTTGTTTGTCTCCAGCTCCACAATTAGCATATTCTTATGTAAACCCCCAGTTATTGGGAGCAAGGGTGCTCCTGATATCCCTGCAGTTATCTTGGGCCAGGATAAACTTTTGTTGTAGTTATGCAGTAAGAGAAAACTAAAACATCTCGACTGTAAAAAAAAATAAAAGGTAAGCAGCATAAGGTACTTTAGAGCACACAGTCATATTCATTTGTTTACATTCTGGCACATACTTATCATGGTTGAACAGGAGACATGGTATTTTAACATACCCTGCTATATCCCTCATTGCATTGCTCCATACAAAGCCAGACAGTGCACAAAAACATAGCAATCAAGAATTCCTCTCCTGTTGTTTCAACCTTAATTTCAGCATATCCAATTATAGTATTTGACACTTTAATAAGCCTGGCTACAATTATTTAGGATTCTGCAAGGTCTTTCTGTTCAAACTCAAATAACAAGTTGGGGTCAATTACATTTCAACTCCGCTGGCCACTTGCATTGATCATGGGTAGAATTTCAATTCATATCCTGATTGAAATGGAATTAGACCCCCAACCCTAGAGTGGTTAGTCAGTCTCCCATTGGCAGACATTATTCGTGGTAGGAGTCAGGCAATCTTTATAGGGTAATATCTCAGTTTAAGATTTGTCATCAACTGAATCAGCAGCATTGACATATATTTATATTATACAGATTAATGTCTCTGTAGTAAAAAAAAAAATGAAGTAGTGTATCCACCGACAGGAGAAAGGAAACATTAAAATCAGAGAACTACAAGTAGTGAAATCCCAAAAGTAGTGAAATCCCCAAAAGTCTATTTACACGAGCTGGGACAGAGAAAAGCATCACATTCATATTAACCCAGACAAGCACACTCAATGCCAATTATCTTCTTCCCTGCCATTTGACACAGGTCAGTGTTTAATATTCAAAAGGTGCCAAGATGGGAGTGATCAAGTGTGTATTTTATCATTTGTGTAGAGTGTGTGTGATACATTGAGATAGGACAACTAATTCAGTGATAACATAGCCTACAACCTATGACATTTAAACCAGGGTGCATGCATTTCACTTTTGTATGATTTATCTAACACACCACTGACCATAATTATTTTGCAAGTTGAACCATCCCAACAGGTGTAAGCAGGGTCAACTAAATACACACTCTGCCCCCTCTCCTCATGTCATAAAATCCCTTCCCATTGCCATGTGTCAAGTGAGCATATCTCTAAAGGACACCGTATGTCTATGTCCCAGTTAGGTCTGTGTGAGCCAGGGTCCAGTCAGGGCCAGTTTATCAGGTGGCCGACTGTTTACCCCATTACTGACATCACAGATTGTTATATTTAGAATGTCAATACGCAAGGCTATAATACTTTAGCAGTGCGCTGTGAGGCTCCTGCTGTGTTGAATTTGAAGGAGAGACAGAGGAGAGGTTTAGCAACTAATGTAATTGGAAACTAGGTAGTAATCTTCTGTTACAGGAAGAGTTTCTCAACAGGAACTGCCATTAACAGTGAAAATAGCCATATTGTAGTAAATGACTAATAAGTGACAATGAACAAATAACAACCCATTATAAAGACCAAAATGTCACATTTCTCAACACAGAAATATACACTGAACTTTAGGCTTTTTGATGTGATGTAATAACCACAGAACTGCAATTTAACACAAGTATTAAACAGTTGCCTCTTTTCCCAGCCTTAAAATGATTCATGGGTATTCTGTTTGCTGTGCCAATGCTTTGCCATGGGCAACCTACAGACAGAGTTTGTGGATTGTCAGGACATTGAGAGGGAAGGAAGGAAGGAGTGGAGAGTAACCATGGACATTCCAGGGCTCCATTTACTGGCTTGCTACTTCCTATCAGTTGTCTAACCCCTCCAGATTTGCACATTTTGTTACAATCATGCAGCATATTTTGAAAAAGAAGACCAACAGGAAGTCAAGAATTAAAGCAACATGAGCAGAAAATGTGCAGTTTCATATTCGTTCGGTCAGGTCAGCGTGGACGACCTTGGAATTTCGTTGGACAAAACATGAGATAAAGGAAACCTCAAATCAGTTGCCACATTTCTGTCTGATTACCACTCCCTTCCTTGGGATACTTCACCACGGTTCCCTTTCCTCCCAGATTTGGTGTGCAAGCAAAATACGCAAACATCTAACCCCAGCTTTGACGAGAACACAACATCGAAAAATGTGGAGCGATCGTCAACAACACCTTTTGGTGTTGTTCGGGATGCAAAAACGTACTGTACATAATACAAAGTGCATTAAACTCAGCCTCCCCAATGGCACATCTACTTGATGTACCTCTGAACGCCAAACCAAGACATAAGGGAGATGGTAGAGCAGAGTGTGCAGAGGGCAGAGCTGTGTGGAGAGACGGTAGAAAAGGTCCCAGCTCACCTCCCCTCCCGACCCTAACCACATACAAGCAATATGTACTGACTTTCACAGCTCTCCCCGATATGTTAAAGCCAAGTGGAGCCTGGAGATGACTGTGGGGGGGGGGGGCATCGTTGGGGGACAGGTGAGGGACGTTAGCTGGGGGCCTGGTGGATGGGTGGGGCAAGGCTAGCCTGCTAGTTTGCTGGTCACCAAGGAGGACCTCCTCTGGGGAAGGTCCTGTGGCGTAGGAATGTGATCCCCTGTGACAAGGTTCTTGTCGGGCAGCTGTTTGCTCTTCATCTTAGCCTTGGCCATGTTGTAGTCGCCTGAGTCAAAGTACTTTTGCTAGGTGGGGGCAAGAGAGAAAGAGAGAAGGAATTCAATTCAGGTTGTCTGGAGTAGTTCTGCTAGTTAATGTCAATAGGCAGGTTTCCATTGATCCTGGTTTATTCTACAAAAGCAATGTCAAATTATTATTTTTTCACTGCGACGTGTAATGGAAACGGCAGATAAGAGAAATGTTATAAAGAGCGACAACACTTATTCGCTCGACACTTATTGCGACAAATGATGATGGAAACAATGTTTTTGTAATAAATGATGATTGCTGAATCATAATACACGGGGAAAGTGATGTCATGCGTAACTATAAAGCTCCACTCCGCATTTCATTCTAAATGCCTACTGCTTGCAAAATCCATTTTTTTTAACTCCAAAAATCTTTTGCAGGACAAGGATCGTCCTGACTTTCAACGACTGAATTGCTTTGCCACGCTTTTCTGGTTGGCTGGCAAGTTTCAACATCCAATTATTTCAGATCTACAGGAGTGCAAGTTTCACCATGATACAGACCACGGCAAATATGAGTCAATTATTGCATTCTATACATGCTGGCTTTCGCTGGCTATACCCGAGACATGAAACAGATATGTGGGAGGGCATACAGGCTGTCGCCAATTTATGAATGCGCAATTTGCCTAAATGGTTAACGGAAACACTTCAACCACTACATTGTTTTTCAACATTTTCTTTTAGGTGTGACGTCATTACATCCAGCAGTTTTTATTGACACAAGATAGTTAAATGGAAATGCACCCTAGCAGGAAATTGTCGCAGCTATTTTCTTTGCAAACTTTCTAAATGTAGACAAAAAAAAAAACACTGGAGAAGTTAATGGAAACATAGCTACTGTCACAGACATACCAAGGCAACCTGAGATCCTTATAAATGCAGAACATATTGAAATGTCTTAAAGAGGAGTATTCGAAGCCAATGCGATTTCCTAGTCAAGTGGTCAACAAGGGTGTGTAGGCGTTTGTTCCAGCCTAGCACTAAACTAACATGCTGAATCAAAAGCATGTATTCTCTGTGGCTCTCCAGGAGAAGGGTTCCACCTACCCCTTTCTGTAGCCTCTTCATGAGGAAGTCGGAGCCTCCAGGCTTCTGGCCCAGGCCGGGGTACTTGGCCTTCAGCTTGACCTCTTCGCCCTTCACAAGGTTGGCATTCTTTTCCTGAGAGTCCTGTCCAGACAAAGAAAACATTTCGATGTGCCATCATATGGGTGCTACTTGCTATGTGCAAGGAATTTTGCTAAAGAGGAGAAACATGTAAACAAAAGGCCTATGTAGCCTAAACCTATATATCCTTCATTATAAATGTCAGTCATTATGACCAGAGAAGAAAAAAAAAAACTGTCCAACGCCTTGTGATATGCAGTAACATATCCTGATGCCTAGTCACCTTACCCCTATAATTATCTCCCTCTATTACTCCAGTATCCCTGCACATTGTAAATATGGTACTGGAACTGACTTACCCTGTAAATAGTATGCTTACTTACTTTCTCGTGACCTTACATTGTTATTGATTACTGCACTGTCGGGTTTAGAGGTCGCAAGAAAGACATTTCACTGTACTTGTGACATTACAACTTGAAACTAATAAGAAGGTTATCAGATGGTCTGATGATGACAACACAACAAGATTAATGGCTGGCACTGTGCTCTTCAGAAAGGATTGCATCTGAATCATATAGCCTAACCCTACTCACATTCAGCCGTGAAGTGGGCTAATGCCATGAAAATTACTTGAGGGAGTTGAAGCGTCTTCATAGTATGAGTCACACTCTGCATGCTCTCTTGCAACGCTATCTCTCACGCCCTCATGGTTGCCTGCGATAAACAACTCACTCAGAAGACGAGTGTTATGATTGAGTAAGAATTAAGTGTGACTAGAAAGCAGCTTCACATCCATTATAGCTTCACAAAACAGCCTTGTTACCCGTTTCCCACCATCACTGACATGTTATTGGTGCCATAAAAACTATTGGTGCCCCTCATTAAGCCGTTTGTCTGCAAATATGTACAAGCCAAGGGTAGCGTTACTTTATGGTTATTGAAAAAATATGATACAGAAACAGGCCTTGAGTAATTGCTGACCAAAGTCTAGGTATACAGAGCTTGCAGAGTGGTTCTAGTGTTCACATGACACCTTCATGCTAAAGCTTTTCGTAAGGTGTAAGCCTATGGTTTACTGGAGACAACTCCTGCACTAGATAAACTGGTTTACCCTTTTCTGCCAGTGTGGAGCCCATGGACGGATGCCAGTGGAAAGTAGGTTAACAGGACACATCTTGTTATTGTCTCCAGTCCAGGTAGACTGAGCAGAAGTCAGCAAAACATGAATTCTCTATTGGGGTAATTCCACAGTAATAAAGTGAAGCTGAGACTAATTTTTCACTTTAAAATGTATGTCAAACAAAAACCAATGATTGCAAAGTTAAACAAACCATACAACTCTATGTAAAAGGCCTACTTTAAACCATTTCAACAGAATAATTATAATACATAAAAAACAATGACCTAAAGAACAGTGCAAAGTTTATTAACAGAATGACAGCAAAGAGAACAACCAGTAATTCTGTTACCAAACTGCAATGTTCTTCAAGTAAATGTGTTTGTCAAATGTTTTGAGGAAATTGTTCAAAGTAGTCGTTGTGTTTATTTTTTTTAAGGCAACCATTGGTTTTTAATTTGGCATACATTTTAATATTGAAATCTCTGAGTCTCAGCATGACTGTTAACTTTCAACACATTGTAACTTATCTGGCTAAATAAAGCTAAGAAAACATTGAGAAACCCACAAAACACTGCAATAGAAGTACAGGAGAATATCTGCCATTCCATGCAGAGGACAGTGAACGCAAAGCTTGCTGGGGCAGGGATAATAAGTGACTAAGGGTAGAGAAGCAGATGAACAGATTCCCTTGGATCCATAACGAAAATGTAAAAATTGCTATATTCATCCCCAATGAGGGAAAATGCACGACTGGACCGGATACTTTACACTCCCTCAAAACAGTTCCAAACTGCTAGACCCATAGTAGCTAGCTACCATGAAATGTTATTTTCTCACATGACCGGTTTCTTTTCTTGCCATTGTATCAAAATACCATTGTATTAATAGCATTAGCATTGATAAGACAAACTGTAGTACAGTACCTTCAGTACCTTCTCTATGTAGACATGCTAGTCAATGCATATTGATATGACCAGTGGGTTTGTCTACAGACCCACCTTAACTCTAACCTCTGACCGTCACTAATCAGGATGCTGCCTGTACAAGGGCCTTTTCATTAGTGTACTCCATTTGATAGCTAAGCCTATTATCAGTGCAACACTTTAAATAACAACATTCACAAGGCACAGGGGACTGAAAACGAGTATGAATCAATAGATCTATCTTATGCATCTTTAGAAGCTTTGTGTGACTAATCAGCTAGCATTTAAGTGGCTGATGATTGACCCTGGTTTCCACTAAAACACAGATTTCAAAGGATAGGCTACAATATTAATTGTTTGCCTGACAGTCTCGAAAGCCGGAAGACTCAACCTCAACTACTGCAGTGTCAGGATAGACCAATGAGGCCCAGGCATATCTCATAACCTATGGACTAGCGAGCCAATGGCACAAGGGAAAACTCTATAAATAACTCAATGTTATTATTGCTTATCGTGAGACACGTAAATCTCACTCAATACCTTCCCAAAACATTTATACACACTGTCATTGCTGGTAAACGAAACGTTTACAGGTTTGATGCCATAACGTAACGAGAGCTAACTAGCTAGCTGTCAATTCAAACACTTTACTTGTAACGCGTTACAACAAACATAACAGCTAGCTGTCCAACTCCAGATCATATTAAACCCACCTGCTTTTCATCCTCATATTCCATCGGAGTATCTGATAGATTTTCGGACGACATTACGCAGCTATACTGGACTGGAAGTCCGATTAGAATGTATGAAAGGGTGCTCCTATAGTTTCCACTGCTAGACAAATCTAACCTGCCTCTTGAGAACAGGGCTCCTCGACAAAAAAAATGGGACATAATTTGTGACTCGTGTGGGATTGCCATTTGTGACAGACATATACAGTAACCAATGGTATAAGGAAACACGTTGTATTAGATGCCAGGAGAGCCAATTAAATGTTACTAATCGTAGAGAGATGCTGATTGGCAGTGCTGTGTCCAATAAAGTGCGGATATTCAATCTGTGCGCAGCGTTGCATCAAACTACACCAACAACAGAGCAAATTCCATACAGTGCCGCACCATAAACAACTTAATTTAAAACTGATGTTTACCTCGGCCATATCACTACATTTGATATCACTAATCACTCAATGCATATTGTGGTGGCAAGAAAAAGCACGTTATCTAAAGCTGCCCCTCTGATTGGCTACGTCAGCTGTCAGGTTTGGCGGGTACCTCGAGCAAAAATTATGTCCGAAAGAAACAGGTGCGCGTGTGTCTGGCACAGTCCAACGGCTTCTTGGTAAATTCGATCATTTTATAGAACGTATGAAAGGGTTCTCCTATAGTTTCCACTGCTAGCAAAATCTAGCCTGCCTCTTGTGAGGAGGGCTCATCGACAAAAAAAGGGCAAATAATTTGTGACGATTGTGCCTGGCGCGAGTTTGGCCCACAGTCCAACGGCTTCTTGGTAAATATTTTTATAGAACGTATTCTTGGTAAATTCGATCTGTCTAGCTAGCTAGCTTGTTTTTTGTGTGCTTGTGTTTTTTTTTTTTATAACCAAATAACAGGTTGTCTGACTGCGCTCTATCTAGGTAGTAATCGTTAAATATGAAATGTCATACTATTCACAATGTGTTGTAGAGTAAAGTCAGTGTCATCATTCAGTAGGTGTGAGTGTACTGTGCAAACGTTAGCTACCATATGCAATGTAACGTTAACGTTAGTTAGCTCATTTAGCGTAACGTACCTATCAAGATTATAACATATTTCTGTATCTATCTGTATAAGCTAGTACGTTAGCTAGCTAGCTACATATTTCAACATAATCTTTATTTTGTAGATTTGACAACTGGTTATCAACTATTAACGTTACTACCATGGCCTGTGAACAACGTTTGCGGGCTGCTCAGGTAAAACCTCTGGTTCTATATCGTGGAGCTCCGCCCCATAGGGGAGCTCTGCTTCTAGTGGTTAACCCCGCTGACAGCCTGAGAGAAAATGATGCACGCACCTACAGCCAATAGGAGTACTGGTGTCCCTATATAAGGGGATGCATCCCCTTAATTAGCCTCCCATTATCTTCAGCGACTGGGCGAAGACTGAAGAAGGCCTTAGAAGAGAAGACGAAAACGAAGACGATTCGAGTTTCCAGATCCCTGATTCGTCCATTAAGAGTGCACCAGCGAACCCAAAGGCTCTTTTAAGAGCCCAGTGTCGCTGCTCCACCATGGCGGCCTCGGACCCCCACAAGCTTTACTTTGTGTGTTTGGGTCCGGATGATGCTAGGGGCGGCCTCACGGACCCCCTGAGTGCCCCGACTGCGCCCGCCTTTCTTCAGAGGAGAGGTCCATTCGGTGGAATGGCGTCCTCCCCCAGGTTCTGAGGCGTCAGACGACGATGGCGCCTTTGAAGAGGAGGAGGACATGGGTCAGGGCGCTACGGGTTTCGACCTGTCAGCGGCACTGCCCATCTCAGGGGAAGCCCCTCTCCTCATGGAGAGCGAGAGCTTCCCCTCTTCCTTTGGCGAGGAGGAGACAGGTTCTGAGAACTCAGCAACCCCCTTCTCGGCATAGCACTGCCCCCTATTCCCCCCACCCCGGAGGTTAATTTTATGGAGGGCCGCCCTACTGAACGCCCCCATCAATAGCGACGGTCTCTTTGGGACCGCCGTTAAGGATGCGACGGCGCGCTTCGGGAAGCTGGAGGAAGAGAGGAAGCAGCTGGCTAGGCACCTACCGCTGGTGGCACACACAGCAGGGTATTGTGAGAGTGAATGATGAGAGGGCGGCAAAGCAGCAGCGCTTTGTTAGCCGCCCCTCTGTATCTCATGAGAACCTCACCCCACAGAATGACGGGCAGTCACAATCTCATGGTATATTGGTGATGTCATCATTGCATGAGGACGGCGCTTTACCCAAGGCGGGCACCTCGGTTAAGGCGCCGTTGGCAAGAACTATGAGGTTATAGACATAACCAGCGTTCTAGCGCCCCCGCATTCGGCAGATCATGCCAGAAGCTCCTCTCCCTTTCGGGGGGGCCCCCCATGGACTGTTCCGCTACCTCAGCGTTGGGGAACATAGACGACGGTGAGGGTCATAGAGGAATTTCTCGCTCGCCCGCTCTCGGACCTCAGACTTTTTCCAAGTGCGTGGAGGCGGCGCTAGAACCATTGTGTCGTCAGGGCATAAGGCTACTAGCCTACCTAGACGACCTATTGGTGCTCGCCTCGTCAGCAGAGCTGGCGATCGCACACACTACACAGACTGTGATTAATTTCACACGTCTGGGGTTTGCAGTGAATTGGGAAAAGAGCACCCCCTGGCCCAGTCGTCAGACTGTTTACCTCGGTTTACAGCTAGACACGATGGCAATGAATGCTCAAATTTCGGATCCCCGGCGGGCTGCCTTGTTGCTAGCCCTAAGGCGTTTTTATCCTAATTCCACGGTGACAGTGCATTCAGTCATGAAACTCTTGGGTCTCATGTCGTCTGCTCACATCGTGGTGCCGCTGGGACTTCTACACATGAGAAGGACACAGCGATGGTTTGCCCAACTTAGATTTCGGCCTGTCGAGGGTGGTTTTCAGCCACCCCTTGGTGAAACGGTTTCTGTTGGGGACGCGGCGGCTCAGGCCTAAGGCTAGAGCCAAGCTTCCCAGGTGGGATTTGATCGTGGTACTCAATGAATAAAATCCCCCTCAAGATGTTGTTACATCCTAACCCGGCTTTTATGCCTATGGTTATTAAGAGTTCTTACAGATCACAGACCACAGAGGCAATGCCTCTCTTTAGGTCTGCATGCTCTATGATAGAACGATGACGTCTGACTGTGTTTACAGAGTGAATGACTCATATTCTATTGTGTCTGCCTACTAGTCATTGGCATTGCATTGTCTTAGACTGTGCAAATCGGATCAATGACGCAGTGGTGTGTAACATTGCGTTACAGCACTGTGGGAATTGGTCACAGCCAAGACTGGACCGGCATTTCTCAAGAGAAGCGTGGAGTTCGGCAGGGGGTACATTTGTCGAGCGTTTCGCTCCGCCTTAACCACTAGGAGCAGAGCTCCCCTATGGGGCGGAGCTCCACAATATAGAACGATAGTTACTAGACTCCAGTTCTATGAGTGGAGCTGAGCCCCATAGGGCTTAAGGCCCTGCCGACCCTCAGTCAGTCGCTGAAGATCATTTATCTTGGGAGGCTGATTGAGGGGATGCATCCCCTTATATAGGGGCACCTGTACTCCTATTGGCTGTAGGTGCGTGCATCATTTTCTCTCAGGCTGTTCGCTGCCTAGGCAGCGGGGTTAACCACTAGGATCAGAGCTCCCCTATGGGGCTCCTCTCCACTCGTTGAACTGGGTGTTACAACTCTAGTAACTATCGCTATCCGGAATAGCCAGACCTTAGTCCAATTGTATTGTTGAATAGAGAAATCTTCTAATTGCATTGGTGTAAGCGCCTGTCTTTGCTTTCTTTTATAGGGCACCCAGTTGCTGCCAAATGTAGTTTCAACAGAGCAGCAGTCCTTGATTGTTGTGAAGAAACTGCTGGCCATTGCAGTCTCCAGCATCACTTATCTCAGGGGTCTTTTCCCAGAAAAAGCTTATGGGAGAAAATATGTTGAAGGTAAAACACATTTTATGTTCTTTTTAAATGTACTCTATTGTTTTTTAAATGACGGTACTGTAGCTAGCCAACATCTTCAAGAGGTAGCCTTGCACTTTCTTCTCTTTCTCTATGCCACAGAGCAGAACGTTATGATCCTCAGGGAGGAGCGCACCTGCCCTGGTGCCAGTCAGATTGTACAGTGGTCAGTATACACCACCAAATTCCAGTACAGTGTTTTCTCTGTGGCCAAATCCTTTCCATTTATCCTGGTTGGATTATTTATTCAGTGTTGATTAGTTAAGACTCTTTTATTCACCTCCCAGGATGCAGGGATGCTTTGATGCACTTCAGAGAAAATATGTAAGTGCGATACTAGCATTTAGTTGTTTATTTATTATCTGCATCTTATTAGTGTCAATTAATTACGTATAATGAATGTCTTGTATTCCAACAGTTGCGGACGGTCGTTATGTCTGTGAGTATGTCTTATCAAATATTTTCTTCAGCGTAGAAAGCATTTTAATTTTCAGTTGCTATAGCTTGTGTTCTCCTTCCACGTTCTATAGATATACACAGACCCAGAGAATCCAAAGGTAACAGACAACTTTTTAACCCCATAGGTATTGATCATAGTAATGCTTTGATTATCTGGACTAGAACAAGATCTACAGTATATGTAACCTCTTGAATCAAGCCTTTTCTCATTGTGACACTGGCCTTTCTTTACAATTTGCAGAAGGTTACTGAATGCTACCAGTTCAAAGTCCAATACACTGAAAAGGGACCCAAAATTGACTTTGAAAGGTATAGCTTTGTGAATGTGTATTAGGCTTGAATGGCGGGAACCCGGTTACTGAGATTTACCGAGATGTACAGCCCAAAACCACCATATATATCTGCGAGAAACCGGTAAATTATAATAAATAATTTATATGAACAGCATGACGTGAAATGGAACTGTTAAATTATATGCGATGTCTAAATCTAGATTCTCTGAGGCCTTCCCTCGTGTCACTGCATGATGAATCATCAACGACAGCCCATCTCAGTGTGTAGATCTATCATCTCATCATGGTAACTTTTTTTTTGTGACAGGTAGACCTACATTTGCTGCGGCATAGCCTATGCTACAGTAATATTAATACAGAATGCACATCTAATTTACACATCTCCATCTGGCTTTCAGGGATCACCTTATTTTTTTATTGAAAAGGTTATATATATTTTTTATTGCATAGTTTAAAACACTCCTATATTATTGCTTTAAATAAGCGCACAAGTGAAAAACTCTCACAGTCTTTCTCTCTCCATCAATTCCATTCAAATTGCATCCACAATAGATCATCCTGTTCAAGATTGATATATACAGTATATAGCCCTATATATAGATGTGCTAGCCTACCTCTTTCAGGTAATACATCCAATGCAGTAGCCTTATATTTAGCAAATCTATTATGGGTAATGAATAATAAGCTTCTAACTTATAGCCTCTGTCTCTTGCGCAATACACTCACCTGTGCTCCGCTTGCCTCTCTCTGTAAAAAACGCTCCTTAGCTCTTGGAGTCCCATGCAGGAAAAGCTACACTGGACATTATTGAATGAAGCAACACTAGAGAGAGAGAGGAGGTAGGTTAAAAACATTAGGGGAAATATTATGAAAAATAAAAAAAAGAAATTCGGTAGCCTATACTTGTAACTTTGAAGGCCGCATGTGCTGCATCAGAATTGCATGTTCTCTACCTGCTTTGTCAAGGTTTGAACAGTGTGCGTAATTCCACACCATATAATACATTATAACAATACAGTACAGTAATACAGTTCACACTCAAAAAGATTAGCCTACTGGAGCTAGTTTCATGTATTTACCCAAGAGAGCATAGAGCTAGCTAAATCTATGTGCTTTTATGTTTTTCAGCCTTGCGTAATATGCAGTAGCTGTATTGTATAGCGGTACAATCATTTGGGCATTTTTGGGCTTGGGCTCATTAAATGTCTTTAATGTGGTGCTCATAAAATGTATTTAATCAGGCTCAGGTTGCATCAGGCTTGAATTTTTTATCAAAGCTCTAATCAAATCCAGACATAGGCCTCTTTATATGCTTTGTAATGCTTTTGAATGACACTTCCTGCTTTGGTGGGAAATACCGGCTTACCCGAAAGAAAAGTAATTATTCTCGGGATGGAACATTTGTAAAATACCTAGTGTATAACATAATGATAACATGGCAGAATTTCATTGAGAAACATTGAAGAGAGAAACTTTTAATTGTGTAAAATGTTACATTTATTTTTGTTTTAGCAAAAACACCAAGAATCTGGGAAAGATGTCTTGCAGCAACACAAAAAAGTCCAGCATCCTCCTGGTGCGTAAACTCTACACACTGATGCAGAACCTGGGTCCTCTGCCAGACAATGTCTGTCTCAACATGAAACTCTCCTACTACGACGACGGTAAAGACCACACAATGATGGAGAGTAAGCTAAAAGATAAGGGATGATGTGATGCAATACGCTGCGCAAATGACGTCATCCCGACGTCTTTTGAATGGGCTGCAAGATTATATGATCTAATTCATGAAAATGCAGTCATTTAATTACACTGACTATACCAAATATTAGGAACACCTTCTTAATATTGAGTTGCAATGGGAATGGTCTCAACAAGGAGTCAAAAGCGTTGACTCAAATGCTTCCCACAGTTGTGTCAAGTTGGCTGGATGTCCTTTGGGTGGTGGGCCATTCTTGATATACACGGGAAACTGTTGAGCGTGAAAAACCCAGCAGCGTTGCAGTTCTTGACACAAAACGGTGTGCTTGGCAACGGTGTGCTTGGCACCTACCATACCCCGTTCAAAGGGACTTAAATATTTTGTCTTGCCCATTCACCGTCTGAATGGCACGCATACACAATCCATGTCTCAAATGTCTCAAGGCTTAAAAATCCCTCTTTAACCAGTCTCCTCCCCTTCATCTACACTGATTGAAGTAGATTTAACAAGTGACATCAATAAGGGATCATTGCTTTCACCTGGTCAGTCTATGTCATGGAAAGAGCATAGTGTATAGTGTGCTAGGACACAGCCCTTAGCCTTGGTATATTGGCCATATATCACAAACCCCTGAGGTGCTTTATTGCTATTATAAACTGGTTACTAATGTAATTAGAGCAGTAAAAATAAATGTTTCGTCATACCCATGGTATACGGTCTCATATACCACGGCTTTCAGACATTCAGCATTCAGGGCTAGAACAACCCAGTTTATAATTGTGTATTGATTGGCTCATGACATGCCTTTTATCAAAATATTTGACACTCAAGAAATAAGACACATCACGAAAGTTAGAAAAGTCTCATTTCAACTGCATCTCCTGCAGCGTTGTTAGCATGCCGAAGCGTGCCTGTTCGAGCTGAGGACTTACAGGAAGGTAACACCCTGTTAGTTACAGGCTGTTATATGTGTTTTGTATTAGATTAGGCTCGGGGGTTTTCACTGAACGTTGCCGACCAGTGACTTTTGAAAATGCAAAAAAATATATATTTGTAGACTGGCGAGCTGTCGAAAGATTTGTAGTTCATGTGTGTAGTTCAAATGAACCGATTGTAACTTTTCAGCTTCATGCTTCTTGGGCGTCAAATACATTGAAAAACGGCATATGGTAAATATAAATATACGAAAACACATACATTTTAATATATCTTCTATATATATCTGAATGTATTTTTATGACTATGACGATGGAAATTTTAAGCCCATTCTTAGCCTACAAAACACGGGACGGAATACAGAAGTAAAATTGAAGTGCTACTTTCATAGGGTATAACATGTATATGTTTTTAAAAGACCATACAAAGATTGTGTTTGCATGTGTGTATACAGTTGAAGTCGGAAGTATACATACACCTTAGCCAAATACATTTAAACTCAGTTTTTCACAATTCCTGACATTCAATCCTAGTAAAAAATCCCTGTCTTAGGTCAGTTAGTATCACCACTTTATTTTCAGAATGTGAAATGTCAGAATAATAGTAGATAGAATGATTTATTTCAGCTTTTATTTCTTTCATCACATTCCCAGTGGGTTAGAAGTTTACATACACTCAATTAGTATTTGGTAGCATTGCCTTTAAATTGTTTAACTTGGGTCAAATGTTTTGGGTAGCCTTCCACAAGCTTCCCACAATACGCTTGGTGACGTTTGGCCCATTCCTCCTGACAGAACTGGTGTAACTGAGTCAGGTTTGTAGGCCTCCTTGCTCGCACACGCTTTTTCAGTTCTGCCCACAAATGTTCTATAGGATTGAGTTCAGGGCTTTGTGATGGCCACTCCAATACCTTGACTTTGTTGTCTTAAGCCATTTTGTCACAACTTTGGAAGTATGCTTGGGGTCATTGTCCATTTGAAAGACCCATTTGCGACCAAGCTTTAACTTCCTGACTGATGTCTTGAGATGTTGCTTCAATATATCCACATAATTTTCCTTCCTCATGATGTCATCTATTTTGTGAAGTGCACCAGTCCCTCCTGCAGCAAAGCACCACCTCAACATGATGCTGCCACCCCTGTGCTTCACGGTTGTGATGGTGTTCTTCGGCTTGCAAGCTTCCCCCTTTTTCCTCCAAACATAATGATGGTCATTATGGCTAAACAGTTCTATTTTTGTTTCATCAGACCAGAGGACATTTCTCAAAAAAGTAAGATCTTTGTCCCCATGTTCAGTTGCAAACCGTAGTCTAGTTTTTTAATGGCGGTTTTGGAGCAGTGGCTTCTTTGCTGAGCGGCCTTTCAGGTTATGTCGATATAGGACTCGTTTTACTGTGGATATAGATACTTTTGTACCTGTTTCCTCCAGCATCTTCACAAGGTCCTTTGCTGTTCTGGGATTGATTTGCAGAATGCGTCTCCTTCCTGAGCGGTTTGACGGCTGCGTGTTCCCATGGTGTTTATACTTGCCTACTATTGTTTGTACATATGAATGTGGTACCTTCAGGGGTTTGGAAATTGCTCCCAAGGATGAACCAGACAATTCTTTTTCTGAGGTCTTGGCTGATTTCTTTTGATTTTCCCATGATGTTGAGCAAAGAGGCACTGAGTTTGAAGGTAGGCCTTGAAATACATCCACAGGTACACCTCCAATTGATTCAAATTATGTCAAATAGCCTATCAGAAGCTTCTAAAGCCATTAATTTTCCAAGCTGTTTAAAGGCACAGTCAACTTAGTGTATGTAAACTTCTGACCCAGTGGAATTGTGATAAAATGAATTATAAGTGAAATAATCTGTCTGTAAACAATTGTTGGAAGAATTACTTGTGTCATGCACAAAGTAGATGTCCTAACCGACTTGCCAAAACTATAGTTTGTTAACATCAAATCTGTGGAGTGGTTGAAAAATGAGTTTCAATGACTTCAACCTAAGTGAATGTAAACTTCCGACTTCAACTGTATATCTCAGTCACTCCCCAGGACTACCAGGCTTCATGGAGGGGGACAGCGATAGCATGCAATTTGAGAAGGAGCCCGTCAACCTGACCATGGGTGAGGTGGTCACTCCCTTCCACACCCTGAAGGTGGACGTGACCACAGAGAGAGAAAGGCTGGAGCAGGTATGAAGGAAGGGGGGGGATAACTAAAGAGTCAGAGTAACTAGTGGGTGACACGTTGATCAACAGCTGTCCCCTTTTCACTGTAGGTTGATGACGAGCAGCCCATCTGCGTGAGGGACAAGTGGGAGCTGAAGATGGAGGAGGGGGGGGACAGTGACCAAGATCAGCAGTCAGCAGGTGAGACCTGAGGCTGACATAAATCTAGGCTAATTCTGCTGGGCGCCTATGGCAGGACACTATTGTTTTAACCCAGTAGGGGGCGTTGCTGTCTCTCCCATGGGATATACCTACAGTATATAATATTTTTTATGGGGTTTCTACTTTTAGACTCGCATGGTAAAAGAAATGGAAAATCCGGACATCGACCATTACTTGGACAATTCGGGTAGGACCTCCTCTCTCAAAACTTAGTGTAAAGAATTTTCTCTGAACGTGATAAAGGCAGTGCTACTCTTTTTTTTAAGAAGTCAAATGCAGTCTGAAATCCATGTTTTGTTTTATTGTGTTTCCATCATGTTTGATGCTTAAAGAGGTCCAGTTGAACTGCCAGGAGAAAATGAAGGTGTGTGAGGAGAGCACAGAGAACTCTCAGGTAAAATCACAGCAAAATGTACATTCTGCATAGTCACTACTAAGATAGGCCTTGTATCAACCAAATGCAGATACAGAACAATACAAATACATAGGCGGGATAGAACTGTATGAATATAAAGAACTATAGGGGCTGCTCCACTTGTGAAGGTAACAGTCTGTGGTTTTATTGACCTGCCTGTCTCAGATGGACACTTTGGTAAAGAGGACCTCTGACCTGGAAGTGGCCATTAAGAGGACCAGGAGTGGACGCGTCACCAGGTCCACCCTGGTCAGTGCACCCCAAAACATACAAAACTATCTAACTCCTACTGGTCCTGTTCAAATGGAAGACATCTTTGTATAATGTAATGTATAAATGACCACGGAGGATGTATATCTATCTATGGTACTAGTGTGTCTGACTAGCTTCACAAGCACTTCCCTGCAGTCTGTGATTTACTGTCTTTGTTCTGTGTGTGTGCAGGAGAGAAAGGCTGAGACTGAGGTGCACAGCGTCAGCAAAAATAAGTCCTCTCCCATCGAACACAAAATGGTGGGAGACGCCCCCCGGAGCATCATAGATTTCAGCCCCCAGTCTTACTCACAGGAGGAGTGATACAAATGTCTTTTAAAGATAAAAGTTCCCTAACCTACATGTTTTTTAACAAGTCGATATGACTCATTAAATCCATCCCATGTAGATGTATAGAGAATATTCTTTGGCAAGCATTAGTTAGTTAACTGTCTGTCATTCTCTGATTGGCAGATATCGCAGTTCGAGTTCCCCTGCAGTCAGGATGTCCAGGCCTCTGTGCCGAAGAAACGCAAGTTCAGCGAACCCAAGGAACGCTACTGACCTCGGACCTTTCCAGCTTACCTATAAGACACCTGTCAAGACCAGAACCTATTTTCTTATTCGCCTGGGCAAAAATCTCGAGGCCTTTTTAGTTGTGTGACTATTTTAAAGGGAAAGGTGTAGTGCCCACCGCCAACACCAAAATATGAGCTCTGCATTCTGTTGTTAAAATGTTCTTTCTAGTCCACCTTGTTTATGTTTATACATGTGTTTCCATTGTTGAGTTACATGCTAATGTGTGATGTGGAGACTGGGAAAAATGTATTTTCTACAATTGTATATTAGGATCTGTGAAGTGCAAAACTCGGTTTTATTTATTTCAAAGGATGACATTTTTATTGGGAGAATTCCATTTTCTTTTATTTGTCAATGTTTTTTGTTTTTTTACGGTTTGTCTTATGATTACCATACATTTTACACTGAACATGTGTGTTTATATTTTACATTATTATATATAGTATCAATATACAGTACCCTCCTGTTGTATGTTTCTATTAAATGTTTCTAATAAATTAAAGTGCATTTTCTCAGTTTAGGAAAAAAAAGGTTTCTTATTTCGGGCTGTATGGTTAAGAGCAGATGGTTCTACACTCTGCTGAACCTCAGATATAACTGCTTACATCAGCAGCAAACCTGGGTGCACCTGTTTTAGTGTTGGAAAAAGGAAACACGTGCTTGCTACAATTCAAGATCAAAGAGCTTCAGCTTCCTGTATGCAAGGCCTGATGCTGTTCTTAGCATGAGCGCAAAAAATCGATACAATACTGTATCATCTTCTTGTTAAATAATAGCCAACCTTAAAGAAAGGGACTGTGAACGGGACTGGTGGCATTAGCATGAAGTGTGACTTAAATTAAGCTGTTAAATGAAAGTGGATTATATCTGTACACACTGACCTTTGGGCTGAGATAACTGGCCATCAGCAGCCTCCTGCCTGGCTGGCTGGCTGCTGTGTGTTTTTAATCAGCTGTTGTTTTTCCCAGAGAGAGGGACATTTGCTGATAGACTGCCTTAACCCACTGCAGATCAATACTGCAGGAAGCCTTTGTGATGCATATCCAAACAGGCCCTCTCTCTTCTCCACCACACCGGCTGGCGGTAGACGGGAGAGTCCATCAAATCAGCTCCTACATCCATACAGGGCTTGTCTTCGGCAATGGAGAGTAACCTAATTTCATTGTCTCTTGTTTTTTATGGGCGCTGGAGATAACATTCAAGTGGAAAGTGTGCAAAATCTAGGGCAATGCCCTCTGCGCCTTTGTCAATTCGCTGCTGTGTGTGTATTGTCAATCTTTATGAGCTGTGAAAAGTACTGTTTTTATTTATTTTATCAACAGCCCAGTATCATAAAATGACAGTAAGAAAGTCTCTAGTCATGTTATACTATATTGTAGTTACAGTCTAACCAATACTTGATCTAATAGTGCACATTGAACTGGTGGCTTTTATAATTTAAGATGAATCTAACTCCTATATCTTTGTAACAGTGGAGGCTGGTGAGGGGAGGATGGCTCATAGTAATGGCTGGAATGGAGTGAACCCATGGAAACGTGTTTCATTCCAGCCACTCCATTCTAGCCATTACTATCCCCTCACCAGCCTCCACTGCTTTGTAATTATTGGCAACTGGCTAATTGACGGCATTGATGGGACTTAAAATGTAGCTACAGTTTTAACGTGTGTAGTTTATTGTAAGGTTTATTTGATCTTCTACACATTAGTGTCTAAAAGCTGAATTGCAGTGTATATCAGGTGTGTAATACATCAGAGAAAATACAGTATGATTGAAGCTCTTCTAGCCTACTCCAATGAGGTAAAGTGAACAAATGAATTTTAAAAAACACGCCAACATCAGCAGACAACATCTGAATTGCAATGCACCCCCTATCCCTCAAACGGTCCACTCTACATTATGCCTGTACTACACACGTCTCAAGAAATAAATTCTGAAATTAAATTCAGGGACACACGTCGAATGGTAAGTGTTAACAGATCAATCAGCTGGTCAAACATGAGGCTGGTTTCAGAGGCCGTCTCTCACCCTATGTGGAGCCAATGCCCGGTTCCCTGAGTCAATACGAGCCGGCCGAGGCGGTTCGTGTGATGAGGAGGGAAGCCCTGTCAGACAGACAAACAGACAGACAGACTGATAGACGGATGGACTGGGCCTTAGATTAGAGAGACTCTCAGGCTGCATTATGCCTGCAGGGCCTGTAGGCCCCAGAGGCGTTTGGGGTTTAGAGGCGAGCGGGGGAGAGGACTGGACATTCAGCCAGGGACCGTGACCCCTTTGACCTTGCCAGAAGGGCAGCAAATGTTTCCTAGCTGATTAGCGGTTCTTCAACAGAGCATCGTGGCTGATGTTAACCCTTTCTATAAGGTAAAAAGAAACTGGGGGAGTCTCCTCTGAATATAGATGACAACGTATCTGAGCATGACTATGAACAATAACAACAATTTGAGGGTAAGCCTGAAATATATTGATTAAAATGAGCAAAAAGAAATAATAGGGGAGCTGAATTAAATTAGAGAAAAACACACTGAATACCTCTAAACCAGTATAAATAATATGCATTACACAAGTATTTAAAAAACATACTATACTGTAATTTGCAGTTTGGTCGTTTTGAAAACGATCACAAGGGGGCGATAGGTGGCTGCAGAATATGATGAGACTCAGGCCTAGATGATCAGGGATGCAGTATCTGTAGGCCTATGAGACTATTGACGAATACTTCCATGTACTTGGACCAATAAACAGGTTTATTTATTTCTCTACTGTATTCACTTCCAACTGCATTACATTTTAATCACAAATAAAACTCTCTAAAATGATTTGTTGTGTGGTACCATAGAAAGCACTGTCTGCAGAGTGACAGCCTATTCCGATGATTTGAATAAAATAAGTTAAATAAGATTCCATGTGAGCAGGTGTTTCCAGGGAGAACGGATTCTGAGATTGAATCTGTGTATATGGTCAGTGTTGAGCAGTAGTGCTACCTACTTGAAACAGATGCTCAAAGCAATGGGATGTGCTTCCATTGTGATCCGAGTAGACAGCTGAATTGTTTACCAAAGGTCCTTTCTTCAGTTCAGGACACTTACAATGGCTGAGTTCTGACACTGAGGATTTCTGCGGGAGTGGGAGGGAGGAGGAGGGCAGATTGAAGGGAGAGCTTCTTCCTTGTTCCCCTTTTCTCTGTGCTCAGATGGACCTCACCCTCCCCCAAAGCTACCGGAGGGCAGGGGTTTAAATGTCACGCTTGGTCATCAGAGCGGCCGGCCAGGCTCGTGTCTCTGGGGGGAACACGCCAGGAGAGAAAGGGGAGGGAGGGAGAGACACTTGCCCTCACCATTGTCCTTTACGATAGGCATGAGCTGCTAACTGACTCCAAATCAAGTGTATCCTCTCGCCACGCGAACTGCCTGTCCAACTTGGTCAAACACAATGCTTTTAGCCTTATGAAAAAGCAGTCTTGGTCATGGTACGTTTTTTCTGAACAGCTTTAAGGAAATGGAATATACATTTGGTCAGCAGGTGCATGAAAAATGCTCTATATGTCACCTGGAGCCTTTGAGATCTCTCCGCACATTGCACTCTAGCATGTCCTTAAATGTGACACAAATCTATGCTAACTTTTCCATTGAATTACTTTCAACCCAACTTGTAAAAGACTAACTGATGAGACCAACTTCAACTTGAAATACAAGCAAAGGACAAAATATATGAGGGGCTGCTGACTTCACCCTGGCCAAGGACTGAGCCTATACTCTACCCACTCACAAGATTGAGTGTTTTATGTATCTATTTGTTCTAAATAGTGGCACACTTGACCTTGGGCGAGATGTGTGTGCTTCTAACATAGCCGAGAATCATCCCTCTGTCAGGAGCAAGGGAATGACCTTGAACTGCAAGCACAGGCGTAGCTGAGTGCACAAACTCATTTAACTCCTGGGTTTGCTATCGACATGCTGTAATCGTTAACATTACGGATGATGAATAACTACTGACTGCCGTACCTACAGTACCAAGGCTAGGCAGGAGAACGCAGGCTGATGGTCAGATGACTTGGGCAACATCACTTATACCGGTTTTATAGAGCCACGACAACAGGGCCGGCACAGATCTAACACACATTAAGGCCCTTTTATGCATAACTGTAGAAAACTGAACCTACAGTACATCCCACATGAAAAAATACTATAGTGTATACTATGGTAGAAATGTTTTTGCAGACTTTTTTTTGCAAACTTTACTGTAGTATTTATTGTAGTATACTGTACTATTTACAGTTTACTATAGTATAAATACTTTAGTGAAAAAAAGAGTAGTATATACTATAATAATTACTGTAGTGATTTTGCGGACTGTAGTATACAGTAGTGTTTTTGCGGACTGTAGTATACAGTAGTGTTTTTGCGGACTGTCGTATGGTATACTGTAGTATTTACTGTAGTGTTTTGGGGGACATTACTATAAAACACTTTTTTAAAAATATTATCTTTGATATAGAAGTGGAAGCTTTCTCCTTGAGGAACCTACTGGAGAAATACTAAAAGAGCAAATTTTCCATAACCTGTAAGTAGGTAGGGCTGGGTTCTGAACGGATAGTTCAGAAATTCTGCTCTTTTCTATAACCTGTAGGGAACACAATATATGGGTTATGGGCGAGGGGAATGGGCAGGGTAAATGCAAATGGGATACTGTAGTATATACC
The DNA here is from genome assembly GCA_023634145.1 of Thymallus thymallus. NCBI lineage: Eukaryota > Metazoa > Chordata > Actinopteri > Salmoniformes > Salmonidae > Thymallus > Thymallus thymallus. The sequence continues at coordinate 13,973,449 of CM042415.1, read as the reverse complement.
ATAGTTTTTTTTTTAAATAGTGTTTTTGCTGACATTTCTGTAGTATTTATTAGTGTTTTTTTGTGGATAATACTGTAGTATTTACTATAGTATTCTACAGTATACTACTATACATGATTGAGGGATACTAGTGTGTAGTATAGTATACTACAGTTCAATACAGAATTTTATAGTAAATACTATAGTATTCTATAGGAAAGAGTAGTATGTTCAGGAAGTTCAGTTTACATGTACAGCTGAAGCTGAGCAGCTGATGTTTAGCTCCAGGTTCTCACTTTGACAGCTCTCACACACAGTGTGCTGGAGGGAGAGAAAAGTTTGACTCCTTGATTCTCCTTCTCTCCCACATGCAGAGGCCCGGGGAGGCTGACTTCTGCCCTGGTAGCGTTTCCTCCTCTCCAGGCTGAAGGGTTTTCATCACAGCGGGATGCGAGGGCAGACACTTTCCTCCTCTCGCTCCCTCCTCCCATCCAGCATGCACAAACACTACAGTGATTTCAATTTCTGTTGTAGTGTGTGGAGCTAACAGTAACCACCCGGGGCTGAGCTAGCCGCCCAGATAACGGCAAGTCTCCAACACAGGGATGGAGATGGCATAGGAAGAACTCCTGAGACCGGTCTGGACCCACCAGTCCTGTGTATAGTGGATACATCCCCAGTTAAGCGTGTTCATATGGCATACACTCAGCCTTATGCTCCTTTGTGGAGCATGGACACAAAGCACAGTAGGCCCACAATATGATGCATTTGACAAGCCACTTTAGTGTGAAGCTCATACACTCTTATAAAAAAGGTTCCAAAAGGGTTCTTTGCAGAGGGACAGGGTTCTACCAAGAACCATTTTCATCTGAAGAACCTTTTCTGGAAGACAAGGGTTATTTGTAAGGCAAAGGGTTCAACCTAGAACCTTTCTCATCCTAAGAACCGTTTTTGGAAGAAGTATTCTTTGGAAGGCAAGAAGGGTTCTACATAGAACTGACAGTTGAGATGGTTTAGGTATTCTCTTTTATATATCGTCCCTACCTTGACAGTGATTCTGAATGCAGGTTGCGGGTGATTAAAAGTTCCAATTGTTGGATATCTGTCACGAAATGAGGTTTGGAGAGACCAAGACGCAGCGCAGGGATAGTAGTTCGACATTTTCTTTTATTTTTTTTCTATGTAATAAATACTTCAAATGAACGAACTAAAACCAAACACAAAACAAACACGCTAGACAAAACGTCACGTTCACCGAAAACAAACACGAATGAACGGACGTAAAACAAAGCACACTTATCTTCACCGTGACTGTGACATATACCTCGACTGGTCTGGCACTGAGGCGGAGCAGGCGGCTGGACCCGGAATGGGTACCGGTGGAGCGGACTGCTCTGGCACTGAGGCGGAGCAGGCGGCTGAACCCGGAATGGGTACCGGTGGAGCGGACTGCTCTGGCACTGAGGCGGAGCAGACGGCTGGACCCGGATTGGGTACCGGTGGAGCGGACTGCTCTGGCACTGAGGCGGAGCAGGCGGCTGGACCCGGACTGGGTGCCGGTGGAGCGGACTGCTCTGGCACTGAGGCGGAGCAGGCGGCTGGACCCGGACTGGGTACCGGTGGAGCGGACTGCTCTGGCACTGAGGCGGAGCAGGCGGCTGGACCCGGAATGGGTACCGGTGGAGCGGACTGCTCTGGCACTGAGGCGGAGCAGGCGGCTGAACCCGGAATGGGTACCGGTGGAGCGGACTGCTCTGGCACTGAGGCGGAGCAGGCGGCTGAACCCGGAATGGGTACCGGTGGAGCGGACTGCTCTGGCACTGAGGCGGAGCAGCCGGCTGTACCCGGACTGTGTGCCGGTGGAGCGGACTGCTCTGGCACTGAGGCGGAGCAGGCGGCTGGACCCGGACTGGGTGCCGGTGGAGCGGACTGCTCAGTCACTGAGGCGGAGCAGACGCCTGACAGTACCCCCCCCCAAGGCGCGGACTCCCGGACGCCTAAACAAAAAAAAAAACACACACAAAACACGGGGGGGGTAAATGGGAGGGAAAACTAGTCCATCGGGGGCGGCTCCGGCTCCGGCGATGTGGACAGTTTTGTCCCGTGCCCCTTCCTTATCACCGGTCCCGGGCTGTGGACCGGTGGGGCAAAAGGCTCCGGCCATGGAGCGGGGAAAACAACCGGGCCCGGACTGGGCACCGGTGGGGTAAACGGCTCCGGCCATGGAGCGGGGAAAACAACCGGGCCCGGACTGGGCACCGGTGGGGTAAACGGCTCCGGCCATGGAGCGGGGAAAACAACCGGGCCCGGACTGGGCACCGGTGGGGCAAACGGCTCCGGCCATGGAGCGGGGAAAACAACCGGGCCCGGACTGGGCCCCGGTGGGGTAAACGGCTCCGGCCATGGAGCGGGGAAAACAACCGGGCCCGGACTGGGCACCGGTGGGGCAAACGGCTCCGGCCATGGAGCGGGGAAAACAACCGGGCCCGGACTGGGCACCGGTGGGGCAAACGGCTCCGGCCATGGAGCGGGGAAAACAACCGGGCCCGGACTGGGCACCGGTGGGGCAAACGGCTCCGGCCATGGAGCGGGGAAAACAACCGGGCCCGGACTGGGCGCCGGTGGGACAAACGGCTCCGGCCATGGAGCTGTGCAAGCAACCGGGCCCGGACTGTGGACCGGTGGAGCGGACTGCTCTGGCACTGAGGCGGAGCAGGCGGCTGGACCAGGACTTGTTACCGGTGGAGCGGACTGGTCTGGCACTGAGGCGGAGCAGGCGGCTGGACCCGGAATGGGTACCGGTGGAGCGGACTGCTCTGGCACTGAGGCGGAGCAGACGGCTGGACCCGGATTGGGTACCGGTGGAGCGGACTGCTCTGGCACTGAGGCGGAGCAGGTGGCTGGACCCGGACTGGGTGCCGGTGGAGCGGACTGCTCTGGCACTGAGGCGGAGCAGGCGGCTGGACCCGGACTGGGCGCCGGTGGAGCGGACTGCTCTGGCACTGAGGCGGAGCAGGCGGCTGGACCCGGACTGGGTACCGGTGGAGCGGACTGCTCTGGCACTGAGGCGGAGCAGGCGGCTGAACCCGGAATGGGTACCGGTGGAGCGGACTGCTCTGGCACTGAGGCGGAGCAGCCGGCTGTACCCGGACTGTGTGCCGGTGGAGCGGACTGCTCTGGCGCTGAGGCGGAGCAGCCGGCTGTACCCGGACTGTGTGCCGGTGGAGCGGACTGCTCTGGCGCTGAGGCGGAGCAGGCGGCTGGACCCGGACTGGGTGCCGGTGGAGGTGACTGCTCAGGCGCTGAGGCGGAGCAGACGGCTGAGCCCGGAATGGCTGGAGGCTCCGGGACGCTGACCCTCGCTGGAGGTGTAGGGGCGCTGACCTTCGCAGGAGGTTTAGGGGCGCTGACCTTCGCAGGAGGTTTAGGGGCGCTGACCTTCGCAGGAGGTTTAGAGGCGCTGACCTTCGCAGGAGGTTTAGAGGCGCTGACCTTCGCAGGAGGTTTAGAGGCGCTGACCTTCGCAGGAGGTTTAGAGGCGCTGACCTTCGCAGGAGGTTTAGAGGCGCTGACCTTCGCAGGAGGCTCAGGGTGGCTGACCCTCGCTGGAGGCTCAGGGTGGCTGACCCTCGCTGGAGGCTCAGGGTGGCTGACCCTCGCTGGAGGCTCAGGGTGGCTGACCCTCGCTGGAGGCTCAGGGTTGCTGGCCCTCGCTGGAGGCTCAGGGTTGCTGGCCCTCGCTGGAGGCTCAGGGTTGCTGGCCCTCGCTGGAGGCTCAGGGTTGCTGGCCCTCGCTGGAGGCTCAGGGTTGCTGGCCCTCGCTGGAGGCTCAGGGTTGCTGGCCTTCGCAGGAGGTTTAGGGGCGCTGACCTTCGCAGGAGGTTTAGAGGCACTGACCTTCGCAGGAGGTTTAGAGGCGCTGACCTTCGCAGGAGGTTTAGAGGCGCTGACCTTTGCAGGAGGTTCAGGGGCGCTGACCCTCGCTGGAGGTTCAGGGGCGCTGACCCTCGCAGGAGGTTCAGGGGCGTAGACCCTCGCAGGAGGTGCAGGGTTGCTGACCTTCGCTGGAGGTGCAGGGTTGCTGACCTTCGCTGGAGGTGCAGGGTTGCTGACCTTCGCTGGAGGTTTAGGGGCGCTCACCTTCGCAGGAGGTTTAGAGGCGCTGACCTTCGCAGGAGGTGGACTGCTCTGGCACTGAGGCGGAGCAGACGGCTGGACCCGGAATGGGCACCGGTGGGGCGGACTGCTCTGGCTCGGAGGCGGAGCAGACGGCTGAGCCCGGAATGGCTGGAGGCTCCGGGACACTGACCCTCGCTGGAGGTGTAGGGGCGCTGACCTTCGCAGGAGGTTTAGGGGCGCTGACCTTCGCAGGAGGTTTAGGGGCGCTGACCTTCGCAGGAGGTTTAGAGGCGCTGACCTTCGCAGGAGTTTTAGAGGCGCTGACCTTTGCAGGAGGCTCAGGGTGGCTGACCCTCGCTGGAGGCTCAGGGTGGCTGACCCTCGCTGGAGGCTCAGGGTGGCTGACCCTCGCTGGAGGCTCAGGGTGGCTGACCCTCGCTGGAGGCTCAGGGTGGCTGACCCTCGCTGGAGGCTCAGGGTTGCTGGCCCTCGCTGGAGGCTCAGGGTTGCTGGCCCTCGCTGGAGGCTCAGGGTTGCTGGCCCTCGCTGGAGGCTCAGGGTTGCTGGCCCTCGCTGGAGGCTCAGGGTTGCTGGCCTTCGCAGGAGGTTTAGGGGCGCTGACCTTCGCAGGAGGTTTAGAGGCGCTGACCTTCGCAGGAGGTTTAGAGGCGCTGACCTTCGCAGGAGGTTTAGAGGCGCTGACCTTTGCAGGAGGTTCAGGGGCGCTGACCCTCGCTGGAGGTTCAGGGGCGCTGACCCTCGCAGGAGGTTCAGGGGCGTAGACCCTCGCAGGAGGTGCTGGGTTGCTGACCTTCGCTGGAGGTGCAGGGTTGCTGACCTTCGCTGGAGGCTCAGGGTTGCTGGCCTTCACAGGAGGTTTAGGGGCGCTGACCTTCGCAGGAGGTTTAGAGGCGCTGACCTTCGCAGGAGGTTTAGGGGCGCTGACCTTCGCAGGAGGTTTAGAGGCGCTGACCTTCGCAGGAGTTTTAGAGGCGCTGACCTTTGCAGGAGGCTCAGGGTGGCTGACCCTCGCTGGAGGCTCAGGGTGGCTGACCCTCGCTGGAGGCTCAGGGTGGCTGACCCTCGCTGGAGGCTCAGGGTGGCTGACCCTCGCTGGAGGCTCAGGGTGGCTGACCCTCGCTGGAGGCTCAGGGTGGCTGACCCTCGCTGGAGGCTCAGGGTTGCTGGCCCTCGCTGGAGGCTCAGGGTTGCTGGCCCTCGCTGGAGGCTCAGGGTTGCTGGCCCTCGCTGGAGGCTCAGGGTTGCTGGCCCTCGCTGGAGGCTCAGGGTTGCTGGCCTTCGCAGGAGGTTTAGGGGCGCTGACCTTCGCAGGAGGTTTAGAGGCGCTGACCTTCGCAGGAGGTTTAGAGGCGCTGACCTTCGCAGGAGGTTTAGAGGCGCTGACCTTTGCAGGAGGTTCAGGGGCGCTGACCCTCGCTGGAGGTTCAGGGGCGCTGACCCTCGCAGGAGGTTCAGGGGCGTAGACCCTCGCAGGAGGTGCTGGGTTGCTGACCTTCGCTGGAGGTGCAGGGTTGCTGACCTTCGCTGGAGGCTCAGGGTTGCTGGCCTTCACAGGAGGTTTAGGGGCGCTGACCTTCGCAGGAGGTTTAGAGGCGCTGACCTTCGCAGGAGGTTTAGAGGCGTTGACCTTCGCAGGAGGTTTAGAGGCGCTGACCTTTGCAGGAGGTTCAGGGGCGCTGACCCTCGCTGGAGGTTCAGGGGCGCTGACCCTCGCAGGAGGTTCAGGGGCGTAGACCCTCGCAGGAGGTGCAGGGTTGCTGACCTTCGCTGGAGGTGCAGGGTTGCTGACCTTCGCTGGAGGTGCAGGGTTGCTGACCTTCGCTGGAGGTCGAGTGCGTGGAGCCGGCACTGGGCGTACCGGACTGGGAAGACGCACCGGAAGTTGAATGCGTGGAGCCGGCACTGGAGGCACCGGGCTGGTGACACGCGCCTCCGGGCGAGTGTGGAGAGTAGGCACTGCACGTACCAAACTGGAAAGGTGACCTGGAAGCATGGTGCGTGGATCCGGCACCGATGGCACCGGACTGGTGACACACACTTCAGGGCGAGTGCGGAGAGTAGGTGCGGTCCGTACCGAACTGGAGAGGCTTCCTGGAGACTCGGCTTGGAAGGTTGCCTCCGAATGACCCGGATTGGGAATGCCCCTCTTGGGCCTCTTTCCCCTCAGCTCCGTCCTCTCGCTCTCGCATTCCTTCCAATTCTGCCTACTCAGCTCTGTGATCCTCCTGACCATTCCAGCCCGGTATCGCGCCTCCTCTTCCAACGCCGTCCAGCCCTGTTCCTCTTCCTCTTCTTCATTCCACCTGGAGAGTGGTACTGGCGCCTCCTCCTCTCGGCCAGACCACCCCCATAGCCCCCCCCAAAATTCCTTTGGGGTTGTTGGCGGGCGTTTCCCCTTATCGCGCGTCGCGCATAACGCAGCGGCACCTCCTCTCTCTCCCTCTCTCCCCAGTTACGCTGCTTGGTCTGGTAGTGGTGGGTTGTTCTGTCACGAAATGGGGTTTGGAGAGACCAAGACGCAGCGCAGGGATAGTAGTTCGACATTTTCTATGTAATAAATACTTCAAATGAACGAACTAAAACCAAACACAAAACAAACACGCTAGACAAAACGTCACGTTCACCGAAAACAAACACGAATGAACGGACGTAAAACAAAGCACACTTATCTTCACCGTGACTGCGACATATACCTCGACATGTACGATAATAACCCACACCCGCGTGAGGGACAGACTCAACATATATTGGATCCCTAATTAGAGACAACGGGTAGCAGCTGCCTCTAATTAGAGATCCACCCAAAACCCACAAAGAAACAGAAAAGAACGACACTGTCAGACTCTGACCATAGCTACATAGAGAAGCCTATTGCTTCTCTATGGCCAGAGCCTGACAATATCCTCACTCTGGCTGGATTCCAATAGGAATTCGACATCACTATCCAAGCCAGCATTATGATCCTGTGTGGCTCAGTTGGTAGAGCATGGTGCTTGAAACACCAGGGTTTTGGATTAAATTCCCACGGGGGACAATTATGAATTGTTTTTTTAAAGTATGAAAATGTATGCACTCACTACTGTGAGTTGCTATGGATAAGAGTGTCTGCTAAATTACTAAAATGTAAAAAATGTAGTAATGTGACTTGCAGGTCAGATGTGGCCTGTAAACCAGGAGTTTCCTAACACCACTGTGTTAGGGTATAACTAGTCCCTCAATTAAAGGCCTTATGATATGTGTAAGGTATTGTCATAAAGAGTTAAATTTTAAAGGCTTATAAGGCTGGTGGAACCATTCATAGAGGGTTCTACTTAGAACCCTTTACAAAGGGTTCTACAAAGAACCCTACATAGAGGGTTATAAGTAGAACCCTCTGCAAAGAGTTTCTACCTAGCACCAAAAAGGGTTCCCCTATGGAGACAAACTGAAGAACCCTATATGGTTCTACTTAGCACCTTTTTTCAAAGATATGGCTTGGCCACATAAGTTCTATATAGAGAATATCAGGCATACAGTGCAATCTAACCATTACAATTGACCCGTAACATGTGGCACAACTACAACTAAATTGTGGCTGAATTATTGATACAATAGTATACACAGCATTAAGAAGGGGCATGAAAGGAACCAACATGGGAATGGTCAGCTAATTTCATATGGGAGCCTGAGGGCGCATTCCACCCAGTGAAGACCAAACATATTGACATCTGTGTGTGGGGAGAGACTGTATATATCAGGTTGGTGCTGGACTAGAACAAATTAGCAGCATGACACCATTCCACTTACAAACCACCTTCAGTCAGCTTCTATGCATTCTATGATCCTTTTTTCCGTTTGTAAACATGGACATCCATAACACACTGACTACATGACATGCTAGAAGTAAAATAGGCCATATTATTTTATTTCCTTTTTCATAGCCTAAGCCTAATACCATATCTGGCTGTTTATTAGTAGCTTCACAATGAATGAAACTGACACTATAATAATAATTTGCCCCTCATATCAATAAGTCATGAAAAAATGTTGGTTTGGAGACAAGATTAATTGCGAACCAGTACAAGCCTATAGTGTATTGGTAAGGGCAAGGTGTTTTTATTGAAGGTGGTTGACCGTCACAAAGCTCTTTGGCTAACATTTCTAGAAGTGTTCAAAAGCCTTTGTCCACTCTGCACTTCCATTTCCATCTATCTAGGAATTGTGATGACCGTGCCTCGGGGCGACAGAGACACCTTGAGGAGCGCCCACCTTTAAATCCGATGCTCCATGACTTCAACCATGACCCCTAGCTGGGGGGGATCCCTCAGGCGAGATTTAAACGAGCTCCCCCAGGTCCGCTGCGACTCCTCTCACACCATCACGTTTAGAAGAGATGAATAGACCTTTATTTAGCAGTTGGTTAAATATACTCATTCGACTATAGAGAGACGATTTGGGCAAATGGATACAAATGTGGGTGAATGCACCCTGACTGTAGGCTATGCGTAAATATTGAGATTAAAGGAAATGTGTGATTATGGAGTGGCTGTGACAGAATGTTGAAGGCTGCGCGACCATTATTCTGCCCCCCAAAACATGCGCGAGCCATACAAGAGCATCCGTCACATGTTTTGACAAAATACATTTAAATGCTCGTTTTAATGTCAATTAAAGCATTTCAGTTGATCATTAGACGCTTCTAGAAATAGTATCTCTGACATTTTCCAGTTATTTGTTCTATATTTTGCTATTATGGAGTACGGAAGGCGAGAAAAGCATACAATATCGGGATATTGATCCACGCCCATCACTGCAGAAAAAAAGTCGGTTCAGGGGGCTACACAATTCAGACTGGACACCGCGATCGATAAGATACTCTATCAGCCGTTTCCATGGAAACTCGCAGAGCAAGGACAGAGGCTGCCATGTATTTATTTACACCTTCCTATTTCATATACCTATGGTGATAATGAAAGTGTCCGGGAAATGAATGCAACGATGTTGGAACTTATATATATTCCACTTTTAAAGAAATTATGCAATTTTAGTATTGAATTATTCCTGAATAAAACATGTGTAATGGGACAGATATTTAACAATAGGCGTTTCAAAAAAATAAATGTATTATTTCAGAAAAGCAAATGCACATATTAGCAGTTGTTTCCTGATATTGGAGAGGGCCTCTTTCGTAGTTGACCTCAATTTGGAGGTCGAGCAAGCATGATCAATGTGCTCGCCATTAGCTCACCATGAGCAACTGTAGCGCCAAGGCCAGAGAGCAGAGAGAAATAGGATGAGAGAGAGAGGGAGTGGTTGAAGGATTGCCAAAGCTTTCCTCTTGGTCAGCACTGAATATCAAAATGCTGCACCAGAGCCAGACAGAATGTCAAGAGAACTTGACACCAGGCATACTCTTGTCTGTCTGTCGTGTGCATTGAACTTATCACACTTTAAACAAGGGACTCATTGGCTCCTGGTGCTCCACTGGTCCGCCCTAAGTGAGGGGGATGGATATCATGATCTGGCTTGTGTTGATCATGTGTTGTTGTATTGATCGTCAATCGAAACTACTGCTGAAAATGCAGGAGGAGAAGGGAATTGGTTGTGGGGACTTGCTACTGTGGATATGGTCTACAATGCTGCGGTCATGTACATTGAGGCGGAGGATACAGTGGTTTTGGAAAACCATGTACTGTATATTGAGTGCATTTTTGAAGGCTTTCCTTCGATCTACGTTGGTTTAAGTTAAAGTAGCTTTCCGTTAACTAAAATTAAACTCAATGAATTAACGTTAAATGAAAATTCCTACATGATTGTATATTTCCTGACACCATTACATTATCTATTTCATTATGAAAACAACTACAATATGACAACTGTAAAGTGGCAATCAGTCAAGTAGTGTGTCAGAGTGCACCATTGAAGTGTACTGCTGAGACGGAGGGAGGGAGCAGGGTAGGAGAGGCTGTTACTATTGTGTGACATAGTGTTATTGATGGGCACGTGGCTCTGCAGTGTTGTTCAGGGGCTACTGGCCACTGCCCTGACCTTTGACCCGGGCCTTCATTGTGGGGGTCGAGTTCTCGACTCTTCGTACTGACCCCCCTTCCCCCACCCCCTCCCATCCCAACACCTCGGTTCAGCCCCCCAACCCTCCTCGCCTCCGCTACACCTTATGCCGATCAATGACAGTTTCATGTGGCTTCTCAGGCCCGCAGTGACGTGTGTCCTATTGATTTATCGACATTACTCCAGGCAACCAAACCCAAAAGCCTTCTCTCAGTAGGCAGCCAGGCTCCAGCTCAGTAGAGCTATCACCCCCAGTGCAGGATGGGCCCATGCCAAGTCATCGAACTGGAAACAGCACTGGTCGTAAGAGCATCACATTAGCAGCAGACACATCCAAATGTAATGTTTTGCTGAGCCAATGTTTTCTCCAGAGCTCCTCCATCCATTCTGTATCATCCACCTCAACTGGATATTAACCAGGGACAATGGGAGCCGCACTCTCACACTAACACATACTGTCTCACCAGTTTCCAGAGGCGACTCCTCAGTTTTATGGTTAAAAGGTTATTTTCTCTTCTCTTGTCATGCCTCCATGCTTCATCTTTCTGGCTGTTGCTCTCATCTGCCTCTCCTGTGGGCCTCCACTCCTGCCCCCACCCCCTCGGGCTCAATGGTGTCCAGTGAAAGGCCGGGGAGTGGGGTGCAGCTGGACACTCCCTGTGGCCTGAACTCTGAGGGGGAGGGGTTCACCATTAGCATGGCCCGCTGGCAGCTGGCTCAAAAGGAGGGGATTGGAGATCAGTGACCTGTCCACAGTGTCCAGCTGGGGGGTCATTTCACGGCCCACCTCCGGCCACGCGCTGGACAGCCATCTGTGTGTCCTCAGCATCCTCTTATCAGGATGACCAAAAAAAATGACGAAAGCTGTTTGCCTAATCTGTGGAGAACATCCAAAAGATGGCTACCGCCACAGCTGCCTCGGTGTGTGCATCTGCAGTCTAATACAATGCTTTGATACAGATTGATACTATTAAAACTTTTACGGTGGCCCATTTGCACCTAATGACTGTGAATTGCTTGCTGTTTGGGGTTTTAGGCTGTGTTTCTGTATAGCACTTTGTGACATCTGCTGATATAAAAATGGCTTTATAAATACATTTGATACATTTTATTTTATTGAATACTCTGTCCTATGAAGATAGTTTCTGTTTGTCACATATGTATTCCACATGCTTTTTATTTTTATTTTATTTGAACCTTGATTTAACCTCATTTAAGAACAAATTCTTATTTACAATGTAACCATATCAGAACCATATTAACATTTTCCATATTTACTGCAGTTATTTTAGGGTGAAATCTCAGTGAATCATTGTGAAATCATTTGTACAGGGAAAGAGAAAAATGGTGTTCCTCTTTTTAGTGTGGAAGACAATGGAGGTAAATCAGCACATATGGAATACCAGATCTGCTTTAGCCTCCCCATTCAGGTTGATGGCTCTGATAAGGGAACAGATTAGCACTGGTTTGTTACCCCTCCTCCCCATCCTCCTCCTCCTCCTCCTCAGACCTCCCCCCAACCTTCCAGCATCCTCTCCTCCTCTGCCCTTCTGTCTTAAACTGTTTAAGGTGATCGAATGTTGCCCATCCTCCCAGTATGGTTGGAGGGGATCAAAGGTGACTGACCCTTGCCTGATTATAAAGGTTGGGGACCTTCATAATAAATATAGGTCCTGCTAAACAGATCTGGATTGCTAGATAACACTAGCAATGCCTAAACCTCAGGTTCACCTTTATTTCCAAATCCAATATATATCCCATTAGCATTTATTAATTCTGCTTTATTGGAAATTATCTTTGTGTTCATATCAGATAGTTGTTTAATAAGATTTCATGAATCGAACTGAAAATCCGAAAGCTCTAAAATGGAGTGCAGGCACTAAATGCCGTCAGAAACATTGTGCTGACCATACTGTACACAGCAGAGGATCTTGCACCAAGACAATCTCCGGTCAGCATTATATGACAGAAAGCCATACTCAATTCAAAGATAGAAAAAAACTAGAATCCTTAGACATTTGCTTTATTTGTCCCTTCCACCTTTTATTGGTGAAATGGATGGTGGATGAAGGGACAGATACATAGATAAGCATCCTCGTTGAAGGCTGTTGGCAAGTGGAGACATTTCTTGTCCTGTAACAGGATATCCTCACAAATAGAAGTGTAGAAAAGTGAGAACTGCCTCGTCTCATTTGGCCATAATAAGGGGGGATGGGGAGGAGCCGAGTTTGGCCGAGGAGTATCGATTAATTCCCCAATAGCCTCTGGTCCATGAGCCCGAACTCTGGCCTCCGTTGCTAGGTGACCACACCATCCAAGATGGAGCACAGGATGATGAAGGGTGACAGCAGAGCTGAGGGTCACTGGGGCCAGTGGTCATTCTGAGCCCTTGTGGGAGGCTTCGGACATGCAGATAACGCAATGAAACTGGACATAGGCTATATGGGGTATAGAGATGTTTTGCAAAGCATGAATTTGTGATATAATGTGATATAATGCCTTAGATGTGGAATCTCCCAGTGATATTCCCAGCTTTCTTTACATTAGGCTCAAATCAATTGAATACGCATTGCAGTGTTTACACAGCATAGGTTTCCCCCCCTCCCCCTGGTCTTATACATTTGCAGAATGGGTTAGTGTACATAAATACAACATGGACTCCCCCCTCTCAAGTAGATGCTTCCAGTTTTCTGAATCAGACATGAATGTGCAGGTTTTTTGTAAACAAGGATATTGCATAAACATTGGCTAAGGCAGGTTGAATACCTATCCATTGCCTGGATTCTGTTGAACAGTCATTTACCTGGAAACTGTTGATATAAGAACAATTTCCCAAATGCACAAGCAACCAGAAGGTAGCTATTTACTGAAAATGTAGTAATGTTCTCTTTAGCCTTTTAAGGTTCCAAACATGCATGTTTCAAATACCATTTCAGTGCATTTCTAATCAGACAAAACAGTGGCCACTGTTGATTTGAAATGCACTCAAAATGCATAAACATTATTGGGACATTACTAGGCTTCAATTTCCTTTGTTGTGTTTCTAAACCAATGTAATAAGAGTCACCCTCCACCCACATAACCCAATAATCTGAAGTGGGATTTTACAATACCTAAATGCTCTTCTAAAATGGTAAAAAAAAATCAGATGAGAACTTATAGCAGGTAATTTCCTAATTAAAAACTCTAAGCTCTAATATACATTGTACAGTAAAAATACATGTTAAAAATACATGTTACCCCAACTTGACTCAATGATAATAAAATATTGACAATAGATTCAGAACACATTGTAATAATTCATACAATAGGTACCATTGTAGCTTTTTTCTTATTGATTGCACATCATGAAAGTGTCAAATGATACGGACCGGTAAAAGGGAAACATTTCAACTCACAGACAGATGTAAAAGGATCTGCACCGTTCTGGCCTCGGCAGTGAAGTTACCAGAAGGCAAAACCACATTGGGTTAAAGGTCAGGGGGATAAGCCCATACTGTCAGCCATAAAAGGCCACCTTGTACTGTAGAGTTGCCAATGTAGCGTTGCCTCCTCCCTGCATGAAGCCTTTACCTTCATCCTCTGCCATGTCTCTCATGTGAGCGTCAGTAGATGCAGAGACATGTTTTATTTTGGTGTTTGAGTCCATATCCTGAGGACGGTTTGGAAGTTTTTCTTTCTATTAATAATATTGAGGGGTGGGAATGTGGTTATGCATTTGCTTTGGTACAAGGCAGGATGTTCTTTACTTTTTTTTTTTGTTAAAGCCCTGAGCTGTGTGAGTATATTTTCTCTTAAACATTTGTATCCCTTCTGAGATCAACTTTGTTCTGCCCTGAGGATTTGCTGGGCTTCCCTGCCCGAATAACTGAAACATCACTACAAGCCTGCAGAAAATGAAGAATATGGGCAGTTAAGAGCTACAGTATGGACATCTACGTGTGAAGTTCACTGATAAGGTGGAGGAAAAAAAACAGAGTGAGAAAGAAAACGTAGCATTTGTAACTAGATTGATGTGACAAATCTGCCCCAAACATTTTGAAAATGATCATTTATTACAATTACCACAGAGAGACCCTGTAGCAAGAGTGCTTGAACTCTGTGTTTGTGAGTGTGTGTGTGTGTGTGTGTGTGTGTGTGTGTGTGTGTGTGTGTGTGTGTGTGTGTGTGTGTGTGTGTGTGTGTGTGTGTGTGTGTGTGTGTGTGTGTGTGTGTGTGTGTGTGTGTGTGTTTGGCTGGGGAGAGTGAGGGGGGTGTTTGAGATGGTATCAATCGCCAGGCCAGGCCATTGAATGTATTGATTAGTTACCTTTCTTATTAACATGCTGATTAAAGAGAGAAGGGAGAGAACCGGTAGGCAGGAGAGAGACGCACATATGCAGCTGGGACACAGAAGAGCCCTGCCGCAAGCAGGGAGACAGAGCTCAGGCAGAGGATGCAGAACGGATTAAAAAAACAGGACAAGGAACGAAAAGCAGGGGATCATTTGAGGAGAGGAGAGCACCGGAGCAGGCTTCGGCTGCGGAACAGAGGATGGGAGAGGAGGGGAAAATGGATGCAGGTGCTGACCTAACAGGCAATCAGACGAGCGCTGCCGGCTTGAAACCCCAAACAGCACCGAAAGGACAACACTGAGCTAACCCGCAAAGACTGATACACTCTCGGCTTTAAGAGACACACACTCTCATGCTGACAGGCCAAGGCAAGCATTACCATGATAGAAAATAGAACAGTACGTATGATGTTAATCTATATGGGAATGTTTCTAACGCACAGTGGTCAACGGTCATACATTGTTAAGCAGTTATGATTAGGGAATTCATAAGATGGTTATGGATATTTCTGAGAAATTAGTTTTTATTCCAAGCGGGACTGAAAGGTGTGGAGGGCATGCAATGAGGGAGATGATAGAACGGCAGGGTTTGTTTGTGTGTGGGGGGGGGTGTGGGGGTGTGTGTGTGTGGGGGGGGGGGACAGAGAGCATGAGAGAGAGACAGAGCGAGTGTGGTAGTCAGAGAGTGAGAGGGACAGAGAGAGAAGAGAGAGGTAGTCAGACAGAGAGAGGGACAGAGAGAGAAGAGAGAGATGTAGTCAGAGAGAGAGAGAGAGAGAGAGAGAGAGAGAGAGAGAGAGAGAGAGAGAGAGAGAGAGAGAGAGAAGAGAAGTGGGAAAGAGAGAGGGGGTTGGGAAGAATGAGGGGGAGAGGTGGTGTTTTCTTTGGAATCAAATCTGTTGAATTATAGGTAGAATAGAAAATAAAATAGAATACGCAAGAACCAAAAGATATTGCATCATCAACATAGTCATAGGTATCACAAGACAACCAAAAGGCATTAGCCGTAATAGGTTGCAATAAAACATGTGGTGTTGTGCAATCACAATCTTTTCTGAAATGCTATTAGATGTATTGTAGGAGAAACATAAATAGGTCTTTTTAGAATAATTTCAGCATGGATTCTTTAAAACTATATTCTGGGATTTGAAAAACCAACAGAATGGGGTCCCTGCCACTTGTTTTGGTATAGAGCTGAGGAACATCTAACCCCTCTCAAATTCACACAGTGCTCCAGACGGAATAACTGTGACAGGGTGGGAGTTTCGGCTTACCATGGTGACATCATAAATTGGTTAATAGACAAGTAATAATAGATAATAGACAAATAAGGAAGAGAGTTCCAAACCTCTCTGCCAATAACAGCTAGTTTTCAGTTTCCCCTTCCCCACTCAGACAACTTCAAGATAGCAAAATTTTTGCTTGAGAAATAGTTTTTTGCTAAATTTTAATATATTTGTTGCCCATTTTAATATATTAGAGTAAGGTACTTAATTGATAGCCAGAAATGATTTGAACTTGATACAAAAACGGCTTCATTGGGCCTTTAAGCTCTTAAATTACCAGGTGAACAGCTTCCCAAATCCCAGACTGTGGCTTTAAAGTTATGCAACAAAAAGATGCCTCTAAATATGTTATTGACCAGGAGGAACAAGGTGAGATTGTAACCACGACCTAAAGGAAATATTTATATCACATTAACTTTGACAAGAGGCAGTTTTCTTTATACAATTTGTGGGTTTCAGTTACACAAGACCAATGTGACTGTGTTTCATTCTACTGCACTCATATGTTCCTGTAGGCCTATGTTGCCATCTGCAGAAACGGCACAAAGTCAGTTGTTGAGTAGCATAATGCTAATTTTCTAACTTTACAGAACTCCTACAAAGTTAGTGTAAGATGTTTACTAGAGCCAGATAGTAAAACAAAGCGCAACTATATCGACCCTTCTAACCCGTCGAGCAGAAGGTTGCATATAAAATCGTTTTTTCCTCTTTCGGAAGCAAACATTAGCTGTAAGATAATATCATTAACATAAAGAATGGATGCCTGTAATTATTCAAACTATAATAGTGATGTGATATTTAGGCCTACATTTGTAAGTATGCAAGATGTCTATATTGATTAGATTAAACATTAACAAATATGCACACACACGCACGAACACACACGCACACACACACGCACACACACGCACACACACACTTAGCCTACGTTGAACTAAGCTAACTGAACTAAGCTAAAACAACTCAAAATGTTGTTTTATAGACATTTATGCCATAACTTTAGCCAAAAGACACACGTGTCTTAATCTGAAAACTCGATCCATCGAAATATCGATAATCCTCAATTATTAGGCCAGGGCAAAAACAATCTGCGGTGTATTATAATCTATTGCTTTAATTTAATTGAGACCAGTGTGAATAAAAGTACAGTAATTTAGGTTAATTGTTTATCTTATTTGGCGTTTGAATCAAAATGTGTTTTAATTGTTTGACAGGTTACAAATAGCCTACGTATAACATATTATATTGCCTATAGGCCAGCTACGTTTAATATTAAACTGTGAAAAAAAAATCAAATCTAAAGTCAAATAAAGTGTTCATAAAGAAAATAGTGTATGCCCTAAAATCACAAGTGCACAAAGTTGTTCTGACCCTGTCATTTAATTATATCATAACTGTCATTGGTAGGCTAATGACTGAATACAGTTAATGTAAGATATGCTGCTATACTTTTAGAATAAATTAAAACATCTTAGGACACAAAAAACGTAATTTCTAAATGGGTAGTATCCTACATTTGGCAATTAAGTGAACCCCTGGGCTACATGTTGAGCCTCTGTTGATGTCAACCTGTCATTCAACGCAGTTGATATATCTTTTGGATCAAAATTGGATAGCAAATATGAGTTTGCTTTCCAAGACGATACATTTTTAAGGGAAGTAGGGTTTTATTGACACGACTTCAGCAAACACAGGCCTAATGCCCGGTTTACCACATTTCAAACACAATGCGTTATCCCAATTGGTTATCCACAACCCAATTGGTGCATCCGCAATTGTTTTTTATGTTATATGTCTATCGGATTTATTGACTCACTCATTTATTGACTCAACAAAAACAACTGTATTGTCTTAAATTGTAAGTTACACGAATATGATGCAGACTTTTCATTGATGAATAGATCAATAGCCTAGTATTTTATTTTCTGACGTTAGAAGTCTAATCAAGTCAAATTAATTCAATTATTGATTATTCCCTTGCATCAAGCGTCATGGTAGTACTTGATTTATTGATTGGTTGATGTGTGTGTTTTCGTTTTAGGAATTAATCTATAGGCCTAATGAAAATAAAAACAATACAGTGAAGGATCATACAGTTTCGGGGGAAAACACCAAGAAAATGTATTTAGTATTTATTTAATAAGTATTACTTTAAAAAAATGTTGCATGAGGTAGGCCTAATTATTTGAGAAACAATCATTATTCTGCGGTTTAAAAAACACTTGCTTACAATGAAGGTTATTTCGTAATACCTTCTTATTTATTATTATTTTTAACCTTTATTTAATTAGGCAAGTCAGTTAAGAACAAATTCTTATTTACAATGACGGCCTACCGGTGAACAGTGGGTTAACTGCCTTGTTCAGGGGCAGAACGATAGCTCGGGGATTCGATCCAGCAACCTTTCGGTTACTGACCCAACGCCCTAAACACTAGGCTACCTTCTCCAGAAACTGAAAAAAAAATTGCACACCAATACATTTATTTACAATTTACAAGTTGGCCTATCACCTCTATAGCCTAACTTTTGAATATTTATGGCATTAGCAGTTTATACTTTTAATTAGGCCTATAGAATACCATTTATAGGCCAAATGCACTCACATATGTGACCAAATATAAGATCATTTAATACGTAGTTGGAATAAATATAATGTAAAAGGAACAATTTATTATGCAAATCCCAAAGACAACCCCAAATGCCATTCATACACCTCTACGTCACCTCATAATGCCTAAACAGACCAACAAACTGGCGAAATGTTCTTTATTTAAAGAAAACTATTGAAACTATTTCAACTTTTTACATGATCTGTGGGCCTATTTCAAGTAACATATATGTTAGTGACCTTATATAAAGTGGAAATGCTGAAGTTCGTGTATATTCGTTATATTTTAGTAAGTGAATAGACAACAGGAGAAAAAAATATTTGTGTGTCTATCAAAATATATATCTAATGGACTGCACAATGAACGTTTGCAATAGCTTTTACAACGTAAACATGTAAAGATCTTTCAGTTTAGGTTTGTTAACTCGTTAAAATAAAAGTGTGTTTGTCCTATGCATATGGTGAGATACGCTTACTGTACATAAGCCTATACTGACAAAATTGGAAAGTAACTTTTGGATGCAAGGTTTTGTTGAACAATCAGAAGCTGTTACAGAAGAGCATGTACAGTTTGCATGGTTTGGCTGCATTTGCGAATAAACATACAGTAGGCATGCATAAATAATGATGAAATAAAAAAAAATCATAATACAGAGTAAAACGTTTATAAACGAAATAACCTCGAATGTGTTCGTTTGTGCTTCTCTTGCAGAACAGGCCTAACCGAGTGTTTAGTGATCGGCAGAAGTATATGGCAAGGCCTTGTTTGATTATTTTCCTATAATGTATACGACTCAACTAGTTTATTCAGTACATAGATATTGTCAATTATGTTTTCTCAATCAAGAAAAAATTGAAATCTGATAACTCTTAGACAATATTCCGACAGCGTTAATTTTTCGCACATAACATCTTCACTGTGCGTGTAGGAAACTTGAAGTTAGCTTAAAAGTAAATATGAAGATGCAAGTCGTGTGTGTGTACATGTGTGTGATTTAATTTTCATGCACTTGGCCTATAGCTTATTTTTTTATCATAATCTTCAATGGATTCGAGGTAAAGTCTGGTAAGGATTCTAGGACTATACGCTTAATGGCTGAAGCCTTGTCTCTTATGGGCTAGAAGGTAAACAACCAAGGCACTGGACACGGTTTCGCTATCAGGTTGAATCTTTTTCCATAATTTGCGCAGAGAAAAGCCTCTGTTTTCAAGTGAAATCATGCAGGATTTATTAACGCATGAGGGTTCTCAAGATGAAAGCACCACCAAATAAGATCATAAGGTTACAATCTACAAGTAGACTATTGTGTAATATAGAAGCATGTAGGCCTATGCTTCAAACAACTATTTGAAAAGTCAAGTGAAAACATTTGCCAGATATGTCGACGAGCCTACATTAGGAAATCCTAAATATAAATGAAACACTTCATGGGTAGGCCATGCATTTTCCTGTAGGTTACGCATCACATAGTCCTTACAAAAAAATAAAATGCAAAGCAAAAACGTATTTGTATGAAGGTCTAGAGCGATTCGAAGCTAGTATTAAGATTGACTATTAATTTACAGATACAGTATATCTTACCAAGGGAGTTGTGAGCCTACTTTTCCTTCCTCATGCGTCCATTGGGGAACTATTCTCGTTTAGTGGAGCTGAAAAGGTAAACTTGAAATCTCTGATACAATGGCTCACCATAAGAGTAAAACATTGTTGTATTATTATTTATCTGTGCCTCAACATATCCTGATTAAACTCAGCAGATCTTTCAGTCAGGTGTGATATTTGATATTTGAATAGTAATACAGTTAAAAAAAATGTATCCCAACGTTTATTGTTGTCATCATTATGGTTATCATTGTTGGTTTTATAATGGCAATAGGCCTATGTCGCCTACAATAGGCCTATGTCGCCTACAATAGGCCTATATCATAGATAAATGACTAAATGTTGTATTATTGTGTGCTATTGGAGGTGAACGTGGCATCCAGTTCGGTAGGACTTCAAAGCAAAGCTCTGTCTGTGAAACCTATAGGTAATGTGATTATTCAGGTAAGGGCAGTGTGTAGATTTAGATTTTTTTTAAATTAATTGAGCATTGGAATACACCTTTTTTTATGCGATCAGTAGCCTTTACAGACTAAAATCATTAAAGAAGATGACCGTAGGCTGTTTTTTTAGTCCGATAGCAGCATAGGTCAAAAACAAAACAATGTCCATATGACGATATACTGTATAGGCTATTGATATTAGATTTTTGGCAAAGGGAGAAATAACCGAGAATAGCTTGGTGTTGTTTTTGTATAATCTTAATAAATGTGCGGATTTGACAAAAATTAAAACAGTAGCCTACTGTTTGTCTTTCTGTCAATGACATATATTGTTATAACGCATATGAAGCGAAGTTGAGGGCCACATACTCCAGGCCAGCGTCTGAGTGCTGAAGCTCGGGTGTCAGCATGCCTACTCGAGTTTTCCAGCCACAGAAGGTGAACTTTCACCCCGACCTCCTAAAAGACCTTTTTATTTTCGTTCTGTAGCTGCTGACCATTTTACCTCCAGCTACTTGCTATCCATACATGTATCTCACCATCCAGGCTTTCTCGGCGCGGATCGATAGGGCAGCATCTGCTCCGGGAAGGCATCGGTCCCACCACACACGGAATTTTTTCAAACGCCAGAATTGCTCATCTCTGAAAATTAAACTGACAGTTAGATATGATTAGTATGCCTAGTATCAACCACCTCTCCTCCTCTCAACTCCCAAATCTCTCTATCTGACACACATACATACACACACACACACACACACACACACACACACACACACACACACACACACACACACACACACACACACACACATACACACACACAGACACACACACAGTGGACTCACCAAATATGTGCTGTGTTAAATGAAAAGCCAGAGCAATATCTGCTATAGGTCGAGTATCTTACGTAAAAAGGTCGCATTTAAACGAATGGCCTCTTCGATCTTGTTTAGAACTACAGATTGAAGTGCGCAATCTGGTGTCAATGGGCCTACTCAACCGTGGTTTGAGTGCTGATTAAGAGGTTCCCTAAATGAATCAGTTACAAGAGTGTCACTTGACAACGTTTATGTGTAAGAGGTTGGATTTACATTCCCCTCAAATATAAAAAAAAAGGAAAAAAATAAAAACAATCTTTAAAGCAGGAGGACCTTATAATATAATTCAGATGAGCCCTATGGAAGGATACAGATTTAGGCATTCAAAAATGGGTGGTGAGAGTCCTCACCATGTAGTCAATATACATAGATTTTCAATAGTCAGTAAGACAGTAATGCGATTCTTGTAATTGGATATTCATGACTAATATAATTTGTTATTATTAATAGGCCACTATGCCTAATAATAATAGTAACACGGTAATATCATAATAATCACACAATAATAATAAGTATAATAAGAATACTACTACTACTACTACTACTACTACTACTACTAATACTACTAATAATAATAATAATAAAGGAAAATATGGATAAAAAATAAATTGTTTACAGTTCAATCTGCAATCCGATATCAGGCTAAATATAATAATAGGTTTGTGTAGCATGATGGACACAAAAGCACAACACAATAGGCTATCTCAGTGAGATACAGTAGCCAACCATTGCAGTCCAGGATCTGGTGAATTAAATAGCTGAGCCATGGTCAGGATGTTCACATAATTCACAAGCTCTGCATGCTATTAGATAAAAAGGTTTAACTATGGGGTTGTGAGAAAGGGTTCGTCTTCACCTAGTTGGTCAAACCCTGCCCCCTCCCTGGAGACGTTGGCCGAAGCGAAAGGGTTAATTGGAGTTGGAATTTCATTGCACATCTGTCAGATTTTTAAGCCTGTGACGTAGCCTACTGAAAGGAGCGAGTGTGAGCGGGGGGAGGAAGAGAAGCGAAAGAGTTGGTGGGGCTGAAATCGATGAAGTAGCAGGCGGAGGGAAGAGGAGGAGGAAAATCTCACGAGATAATGAAAGAAAAAGAGGAGAGCTTCTAGGTAGAGAAGATTGAGGCTACAGTTGGACGTTTGACTTAAAAAAAGACCAAAGGACGGGGAAAGAACGTATACCTAACCGCCAATTGTTTGGCCTCTTGTTTTATTGTATGAAGCATCCCTCGGTGCATCTGACCAATTGTGTGAATCTGCGCGGACAGACTGGAAGACCAGAGACAAGCGACACAATCGGAGAGATGCAGACCGACAACAGACGCGGATGCGCTCATATAACAGAATAAGGTAGGAATTATACAATTAAGAGGCCACATATATGTTTATTTTTGGTGTCGTTATATCTCAAAACCACTTAAATGCTCAGACATTTCCTAAATAGAACATATAACCACCATTCGTTGTACGTGTTGTGTTGAGATATATGCAAGCATGACGCACGTTAATGTCCAAATAATCGTGTGCGCGCTCGTCGAGTATTCAGAACTTTGCATGAGAGACAATATTTCATTTGTAAGAGTGGATTTGCCTATGAAGACAACTCGATGTCTTTTTTTGTGTTACATATGCATTGATCGGCTCTCGAAGGAATTTACAATTACTCTTAATGTTTGAAATGCTTGTGACTGTGGTTATAGTCTATAATAGCCTAGACGTCACAATTGCATGAGTAGGCTATAACAAAAATACAGACGAGTAAACATTTTATCTCCCGCAGGCAAAAGAGCGACGATTCTGCCGAAGAACACAGTTGAGCACCAAAGAAAAGACGAGAAGAGTGTTGTAGCACAAATCCAAATAATGTGATAGTTAATCTTACTGAAGCTGCTTCACACTCGATTTCCTGGAGTTTGAAGGAGTTTAAAGAGACTACTTAAGTTGTTATCAGATAATTAATTAGACAGCATATACGCTCCTAAATCAATCCATTCAGAAATCAATAAATCCATAGTATTGTGCAACAGGAGAAGGGCCACCTAGATTGTTAGGCTACTGTTAAACAACAACTAGACTACTGAAACAACAAGGTCAAGATAGAAAAAAAAGTAAATTCACTGAATTCAAAATGGATGCAAGCCTAGGGGAGATGTCTGTCCAAATCCACTCTGAGCTCCACAGTCAGGATGGCAGAGCGATGCTGCATTCACGGGACCTTTCAGCTGCTTTCCCCAGGCCCTCCCTTGGGGGGCACTCCGTGTCCCTGGAGCCTGAGCACCGACCTCCAGGTTTCGATCACTCCATGTCAGCGCTGGGCTATGGAGGAGATGCCCCATCTAGCTGTGGCAGCACGTACACCACACTAACCCCCCTGCAGCCCTTCGATGACAAATTTCACCACCACCATCACCACCACCATCCCTGCCTGCCGGTCAGCAATGTCATCGGGAGCTTTACTCTCATGCGTGAGGACAGAGGCCTGGGTGGCAACTTCTACAACCCTTACGGCAAAGATCTGGGCATGACACAGAGCCTTTCGCCACCTTCTACAGGCTCTGGTTTGGGGACACCCATGCACGGTTATGGGAGCCTGGGAAACAGCCCCAATGTCAATGGTGGTCAGATGCTTCCAAGTGGTTACGAGGTCCACGGCGGCAACATCTTCTGCAGGACGGCGGACTTCGGCAGGGAGATGTCCCCTCCAGGGCTGGGTGGCGACTCGTCGGTCAGCCATCAGCTGAACAAGATGGAGGCTCACCAACACGCGCCCATCCACCATCCTCACATCTACAGCCAGCACTACCAACACCACCACCCCAGCCAGCAGTCCTCAAAGGCCGGGGAGCTCCCAAACTCCTCGTCCTTGTCACCCAGCAGTGAGGGCATGCTGCCCAGCTCTCAGGGCGGTGGAGGTGGAGGGTCTGGAGAGGAGATCGACACCAGGGACGTGGCCCAGAGGATCATCACTGAGCTGAAGAGGTACAGCATCCCCCAGGCCATCTTTGCAGAGAGGGTGCTGTGTAGGTCACAGGGCACCCTGTCTGACCTACTGAGGAACCCCAAGCCCTGGGGCAAGCTCAAGTCTGGCCGCGAGACCTTCAAGAGGATGTCCCGTTGGCTGCAGGAGCCCGAGTTTCAAAGGATGGCCTCACTGCGGCTGGAGGGTAAGATCGCTTTCCATTTCTCTCTACCTCTCTCTTTCTCTCTCACAGTTTTTCTCAAAAAATTCAACAAGATCTGTCTGCTGCTCAGAGGAATGAAAAACTAGTTGTGCGTTTCCCATGTTCCTAAAGGACAGATTTGAATGATACGTCCATAGTTTGTACAGTCATGCCTCTCACATTTTTAGGCCACTCACAAAATACATGTTGCAGATCATTCAAGGAGTAAGTTACACATTTATTTTGATCTGGTTAAACCATTAGAATGGACATTTTCCCTTCTTAAATGAACCAAGGAGATCAGAATTACAAGGATTATTGTTGATTGGTTGATTGGTTAATAACTTTTGAAAACACCATAAAATGTGATTTGTTTGTGCAAGCTTGAAGAGTTGGGGAGATAGTTCAGAAATGTTGTTTCTTTTGTTGAAACATACACCTGTGTTTTCACCCACACTTCATATGAAATCCCAATATCTGGGAAAAATAAAATGAACATTGGTGAAATAGGAGTACAAGATAAAACAACATTATGAAAAATAAAATAGTTTTTTATAAGGCAGGCATGATTTGTTGCTTGACATTTGATATTCTTTGGGGACATGCACTGAAGATGATAGCACAATGTACAGTGCCATGTTACAGTGTTGTCACTCCATAGGGACTGGGAACCCATCTGATACAAGAAGCACAGAAAGAGATCCAAGTGAACACAGTAATATGATATGGGCTGAGAGGAGTGCGTCTTTGTCGGCAGGGGTC
Source organism: Thymallus thymallus (assembly GCA_023634145.1). Classification (NCBI taxonomy): domain Eukaryota; kingdom Metazoa; phylum Chordata; class Actinopteri; order Salmoniformes; family Salmonidae; genus Thymallus; species Thymallus thymallus. Next base: position 13,948,205 of record CM042415.1, on the reverse strand, counting down.
TGTGAGCTGTGTAAGCAAGCACAGTTGATCACAGCTTTTCGCTATCTGTCAGCAGCCCAACTGATTAAAGCCCAAAAGCACAATAGGCCTCATAAGTAATGAGTGTGCACTCTTGCAATCCTCTCACAAGTATTGATCTTTGATTGTTTAGCTCTCTGAACACACGTGTACATTCTCAGTTCGACAAAATGTTACACTAATCATACTCAACCCAGTTACAAGTGGATTCATTATCTTGTTTAGAGTTGCAGAGTTTCTCTTATGTGACAGCTTTGTTGCCTGCAGTACAGTTTATCTTCAATGCATCCAATCTTTACTAGAAGCAGTGTTATTGTGTAAGGAAGGAAATGCTTTCCCCCTGCCACTGAGGTGTTGTGCGATCTGTAAACATGATCTTTTTTATTTTTTTCATTTTGAGAAAACACCCCCTTTTCATCGTAGACGACCCAACAATTTGGGTTCTCTTGCGCTATTCTTGTTATTTTACCTCCATGGTCATAGATTTATTTTCCACGACTCACTGCTCAAAATTCAAAGAGCAGATCAATCGTAGTCATAAAAAATTAAGAAGCTTACATGGGGGATGTATTGCGAGCGTACTAACATTTGACAATGCTTCTCCCCCACACAGTCTAAACTTGCCTATTTAGTTATTGGCATAGGCACAAATTTGGACAGCTCTGCACTTTTCTACATAACCTACTTTCTGAGGGGGTTGTTTTTCCCTTCCCGTTCAACCCCCTTTTGTTTAATTACAAGCCTCTATTGATTTCCATGGGAAAGAGCAGCACGCCTTACCCACACATACCTCGACCGCATCGGCAGACTGAGACTGGAATTAGAATGCACAGTGCCCTGTGCTCCCTAGTCTGAAGATAGCTCAAGTGTTCTTTGCTTCACGCCTCAAGTTTTAAGATGATCCACCTTAATGCAGTACTCCTTCAAATACCCACCAGCTCCTTCAGCATGTCCGTGTCTCAGCCAGCTGTCCATGTTTATTTTTTATCATGCCAGTTATCTTCCCTCAACACAATGTTTTATTATGCAAAGCTTTAGCATAAATCATGGACCTTATTATGTAATGTAATCGTCCTTTAAAATGTCTCTTTATGTGGGGACATTCTGAAGCGCTTACGTAGAGGAGGTCATTTTCTCTCTCTTCTGTTTAGTGATTATGCTCTCTGAATTACTGCACTATATATTAGATGCATCTTCGGGTCAAGCTCAGGCTGTGGAGGAGGCAATCAGGCTTTAGTCAGAGAAGAAGGCAGGGTGCAGCTAAAGACCACACAGTGGTGCTTGAACACTTTAAGTCGCGAGGGATCAGGGAACCTAACTTTAAAGATGATGGCTGAAGCCCTTGACTGGAGGTCTAAATGAATAAGAAAGGTCAATGCGGTTTATGTCTCAGGTCCAGTGGCTGCGTCATCCCCCAGTAATGAAAGCCATGAAGCCAATCCACTGCATGGACGCTATTATATTCAGTTCAGTTATCCTAGCTCAAAGGTCACAAGGGAAACATTTGCATATAAAAAATGTGTATCATTCCAGCAGGGTTTTAACAGCCCAGTCTCCCAAACAAACAATGTTGTTTTTATCGGGTTGTTGCAGCTCCCCATCCTGGCTCTGAAGGGGTTAACCAGCCTCTATGGGTCGAGGAGTCTGAGCTGCACAGATTTAATCAATAATTTCTATCAGCCCCTGGCCCAAGAAATCAGCAGGGGGTGGGCTGGGGCTGGAGGGGGGGGGGGGGGGGGGGGGGGGACAGGGAGGGGGTCGGCTAAGAGGGGGGGGGGGGGGGTGGTGGAGGTTCAGACGCCGGGGGGTAGGGAAAGGGCTTTCGATCACGTTTCAGCAACACGAGACAAGGGCATACATCATGATCAGGGGCTGTTCCCACGATCATAAGAAGCCCATAGGGGAATATTTATGTCTCCAGGAGTAGCCCCAGTTCCAGGGATTTTATAGCATGGTAATTGCAAGCCTTTTACACATGATTACAGCATAAGGAAGCATTTACTTAATGGTCGGCGTTATGATCGCCAGTGAGGGAGGGAGAAAAGGATGGAGGGGCGGAGGAAAACAATAGGAGTAGGACACCCTGACTCCCCCCAACAACCCATAATGCTACAGTACAAGCAAGCTAACCACTACTTTCATGTCGTTGCTTTCATGACAATGTGTTTCTGAGCGCAGGAGAGTATGGGTTATATAACGGCAGTCTTCGCATTGACATGGTTGGAATATATAACGCCAGTAAAACATGTAGCAGTTGGGAAAACATATTTATTTTTAGTTGTGGTAATATTGACATGCTTTTGACATTTCATGCTGTTCAGATTTTAATGACACATGGGTTCGATAACTCTCAGAAATGTAAATGAGATGTAGATGCCTAAAAGCTAACAGGCCCCGTAATCTCAAATTGACAAGAGGTTAGACTTCCGAGAGTCTAACATTTCCTTCAGATAATGATTCAGAGTGAATATACTGTGGGAATTACAGCACAATGTATAAATGCACAAGATTCACATTAGCTAAACTAGACCTCAGCTATAGGCCGTCGTTACGATGGCACTGCTAATAAACGTCCTAATGATCAAATATTTATACATTGAGTTGCTGTTTATCATTTTCACTACTGTGCATTTATAGCAAATATCAGGCCTATCAACCCTCAGTGTGTGTGATGATTTTCAATGGGAAGATATATAGTAAGCCAATCTATCTATTGAACGTCTCAGCGTCTTTCTTTGAGACTGGGGGCAGCCTCGCTGTGTATGGTGTGCCACTGCTTACGCTTGAAAAAGATCGTCACCATCAGCAAAAAAGCAATACAACCACACACTGCTGATTGAGACGTCTTAAAAGTGTGCATTAAGGTAATTACAAAAGTCACCCAAATATGTTTTAGTCCACTTAGGGCTTCTAAACACTCGGAGCAGTGCAGACTCTGCTTGTTTCAATCCCATCTGACGTAAACTATTTAATAGAAAATAAATTAGTTCCCCCTAAAGTGATTATCACTCACTCTCTCCGCTCACATGTAAATGACTTTTATGAGAAACTAATGATGTTGGAGTGTCCACTAAGGCAAGTCAGAGGGGAAGAGGAGGAGGGAGGGGGGTGGCTGTCTTAGTTTACGAAGACAACGGTGGGTGTAGTGTTTCCAGTACACACTGTATCTATTGTAGGCCTACTTGTATATGTGGTCAAACGTTTAGTTGTGGGCAGAGTAGCCCATACACATTGTATTGTCCAATCCTCTTATGGATACACTGCAGACACAGCCCATAGCCTATACAGTTATCTCTCAACACTCTAATTAGGCTACATGTAAACACTGAACAATTTGCAATTTTAAGTTGTTCATTTCAAATTACTGCATTTTCTCTCAGAGACATGATGTTCTTTTCCCTCACGAGGCCTGCACTGGCTGCTGTATACTATGATAATAGATTGCAATTGTGTGGGAATAGCCTATGGAGCAAAAACACTTTTCACTCTCCTGTGAGTGATGCACAGATAGTCATTCACCATCCGAATACAAAAAGTCCTTAAGGACTTTACTGCAAAAATTGCTTGCAGGCTACTTGTAGTGTACATTTGGATACTATTTGGTTGGCATGGCCAATTTTGCCTACCTCAAGTTGGCTTCTCTTTTTGGCCTTGGAAAACGTCTGTCATTCCTCTAGAATGGTAGCCTCTGCACCCCCCCCCCCCCCCCCAACGTTGATACATCCCTGTCCCCTTTCCTGGATAACTGTAAACGGAAAACAATGACTTGGAATTTAGTCTAAATGAAATTCCAAATGAAAGCAAAGCTACATTGTAGCCGAGTCTTACCAGTAAATGTGTGAAAATATTTGGGTAAAACTGTAACACTAATTAAACAATCCTTTGATATTAAATAATAGCAGGAACATAAAGCCAAAACCAAAGGTTGACAGATTGAAGTAGCCAATATTGTTTTGCAGGAGGTAACATTTACATTTTATTTTATGCTCTAGTCTAGCGTAGACTAATTCAGAAAACTCCCCTTTGGTAATGTGTATACGCTGTGGTAGCCTAACTTTCCCGCCACACACAGGTCAGCTGTCACACAGGCAACAGAGTAGCCTAGCCCAGTGATGTGTACACTGTATTTCCTGATAGCACTGAATTTGCTGATAGCTACTTTATTGAGGAAAAATGTACTTACTATGACTGAGATATGTGGTTGTCCCACCTAGCTATCTTAAGGTGAATGCACTAACTAATCTGGATAAGAGTATAATGACTAAAATGTAAATGTAGACCTATTCAGTAAAAAATGAAATGTATGTCTAGAAGAACCTGTTTATTTGTTATTTATCTGTAGCCTACTTTATGTTTTTTTTTGCTGGTGGGGGATAATGTCCATGACAACAAGTATTTAGACCTAGTCTAGTTGTCTAATAATGTCCATGACAACAAGTATTTAGACCTAGTCTAGTTGTCTAATAATGTCCATGACAACAAGTATTTAGACCTAGTCTAGTTGTCTAATGATGCCCATGACAACAAGTATTTAGACCTAGTCTAGTTTTCTAATAATGTCTATGACAACAAGTATTTAGGCCTAGTCTAGTTGTCTAATAATGTCAATGACAACAAGTATTTAGACCTAGTCTAGTTTTCTAATAATGTCTATGACAACAAGTATTTAGGCCTAGTCTAGTTGTCTAATAATGTCAATGACAACAAGTATTTAGGCCTAGTCTAGTTGTCTAATAAGCGTTTATCCAAGTTGAGTGGCCTACTTGCATGTAAAAGTGTGACAGCCTAATGTCTTGATTTCTACTGGATTAGGTTTACTTTACCAACTGTGCAGTGAAACAAGTTGCTGATTCATCTCTTTTAGCGAATCAAACTTGCTTAGCTAATCTGTTTTCCTTCAACAAATCCACTTTCTCTCAGCTAATCCATTTGTCCTAGTTAGCTAGCCAGTCTGTTTTAGCTAACCCATCTTTCTACTTCTTCTGCCTATAGCTTGCAAGCGGAAGGAGCAGGAGCAGAGTAAACTGGAGCGCAACCAGGGCCCCAAGCGCACCAGGCTGGTGTTCACAGACCTCCAGAGGCGTACCCTATTGGCCATCTTCCGGGAGAACCACCGGCCAGCCAAGGACCTCCAGGTCACCATCTCCCAGCAGCTGGGCCTGGAGCTCTCCACCGTCAGCAACTTCTTCATGAACGCCCGGCGCCGCAACGTCAACAAGTGGGCGGAAGAGGGCCGCCCCTCCTCCACAGGCTCCTCGGGCTCCAGCGTGTCCTCCTCTGCCGTGTCCTGCAGCACGGCCTGATGGGACAGAGGTGGGCTGGGTGGGCGTCGTGGCAGCAGAGGGCACATAGACTGGTCTAGGTAGAGATCAGCTGTAATAATGTACTCCTCGTTATCAGAGGGAGTGATGGAGTTGGCGTAGTTTCATTTTTATGAAGAATCACCACAGAGAATTTCAAACCAAAGTTGATCACTCCTTGATATTGAAGGAGGGATACCCAGAATAATGTGAGAACTTGTATGAGACAAGTTCCTATAATTTGAATGGTCGTGGGTGAATTGTTTATTTGAATTTTAAGAGGGTAACAGTGAGCACCCTTGATTTCTATAATTTCATCACGTTCAATTTGAATATGGAAGGTTATCAAATCAAATCAAATGTCATTTATTACATGCTTCATAAACAACAGGTGTAGACTAACAGTGAAACGCTTACTTACGGGTCCTTTTCCAACAATCCAAAGCTAAAGATAAAAAAACAAATTAACATAAATATTGACCCAAGGAAAAATATGGTAATGAGGCAATTAATAATCAGGAGTACTAATGGTTTTTACCCTCAGGGCTAATTTCATCTCCCTCCTAGAAAGAGAAATCAAGAGGCATCACTGCAATGCATAACACCCCTTATTCAACTTTTCACCACCCGTTATATTGACAAACTTCATCTTCTTATGTCCTTTGTTTCTCTGAAGAATCAAGACAAAGGTCACAGATAATAACATGGGGATTGTGACAAAATCATAGCTCAAGAATGCGGCATGTGTTCCCATATAACATGGCTTGCAGGACTGCAGAACTCTTTGGATGATCCGGAGGTTATTTTGCTCTCTACGATTCTCTGTTTTCAATCATTACCTGTCACGAGAACCTTGACTTTTCTTTTACACTTCTTGACAACGGTTTCAGCTTGAATGAATCACAGTTTTCAAGGAGCAACCTTGGTGTGTCTCACTTTAAATCGGGACAGAATCATTTAAGAAGGGCGTCATGTCAAGGGATGCCAAGTCAGAGACTTTTTGATCCAACCCTCCAGCTTTAAGACATTGACTGACCTACCAAACAAAAGCTCTGTAGCCATTTTGACTCAACCAAATCCCTTTGAACACGATGGACACAAAGGAAAGAAGTACTTGTAACACAATGTATAGTAATGGTGTAGTATTTTTTCCACTCATGTTTCAAAACACTTAACTGAACAAACCTCGGCTCCATTGCAAATCTTTTTTTACAGACGCCTAGAAAATGAAGGAATGTGATTCTTTCAGCCCTTTTGTACAGATTTCAAGCACATTGCTCTATTTATAGAAATCCAATGGAAGTATGAGTTGTTGTTCCAGTCCTGCTACGTACAACAAGGTCATTTTGGTTCCTCAAGGGACGGTTTTAACATGCCTCCTTTTAACCAGTTTCATTGGAGCAAGAATTGAAAATGCAATTGCTGAACTGAACGATGTATTTATTACTGTATTTGTGTATTTATTGTTTTTCTTTTCTCTTCTCTCTATTTATTTGATTATTTATTTATGCTATCTATATACTGTAAGTATTTATTTAATAATGCTTTGTATGTCTGTGTGAAACTGATTTATTTTTCTGATGGGCACTTTTAGCTGTAGAATCCCATCGTAATACCAAAGATTAAGATTGTCCTCCCTGAATGTATGGCCTAAACCCCTTTCCTCCCCCCGACTCCCAGTGATGTTACGTATCTCTCTCTTTAAGGACTTTGTTTTGTAGAATAATGGGGATTTCTTTACTATTGGCAAATGTCTCTGTGGTCAGGTCTTATGCCAAGGCTAAGCTTGTTTGAATGTTGTGGTAATGTGACATCTCATAGGTTCACAGGTTGCTTGTAAAATTGTGTTCAAACACCATTCAGCAGAGTGTCTGGAGTGTCCAGGGATGCACTTACAGAGCATTTCAGGCTCTTAAGTGTGAATCCTTTGAGACCCCATGGAAACATGCATGCTGTGCATCTTCCTGGGGTTTGCATAGTAGTGACTCCCATTGCTCCAGTGCACACACTCCTGTCTATGTCCTGCTCAATGTGATTTCACCATCCTCCAGACTCATCCCTTCTGCCAGTCTTCTCAGTTCCACAGGCTCCTCTAGCGTTTTCTCTGTTTTGCTTTGGCGTGTAGAGGGGAGGGATAGCTTGTCCACCAGCTAGCTTGCGCATCTCCTGTCTTTAACCTTGGGAGGGGCGTGTTGTGGGGGCCCCTTCACAGCATGCATTTCAAAGACGGGCGGTCATGAAAGAGGCCATCGACTTTTGCAGACATCAAAGGGAGGCTTTTTCATCCGTCTCCTCTCTGTGTATCTGGTCTAAGGGTCCGCTCCTGGCCAGACCCGTGGGCTTAGGGGCATTCAAAGGGGGCGGGGAGATCAGAGAGGTGGCTGAATCATCCCTGAACAGGGTGCAATGTTTTGGGAGAGGGGGTGGAAGGGCACAATAGAGTAGAATTAAAGTTTAATGAGCAACAATTGTAAGCATGCTGTGACCGAGGGAGGGGGCCAGTCTGGTGCAGGGAACATGAAAACGCCTACCATGTTTTGATGTTCCTTTTTTGGTGTTCTATCAAAGACAATAGGATAGGTCGCCATGACACCTTTATTTTTTCCACTGCCCATATTTTAGAATAGAGTCTGCCCTCAAATGGGGAGAGACTTCTCAGTCATTGTCTGCTCTGTCTTAACTGAAGGAGAGAACTCGTTTGTATGGAGAGTTGATAGACTATTGCAGGTGGTCTGTGATCAATGTAGCCTGTTGCACCCCCTAGTGGATCGTACAGAAATGTCTCTCTAGATTAAAGGACGTCTTAGTCAAGGATGTTTTGAAGCTCTTCTGGGGCTTAAAAACACAGGTACATTATATACCAAAGTATAACTGAATATGTATGGTTACCCTCTGACATTTTTTTGTACTGTAAGTGGGGTTATCATTCCATCTTAATTAGTACACCAGAAATCCAAAGATAGTGTCTGCTCCAGTGAGACGTGCTAAATAACACAGTATTTTTAGGTTCAGCATTTGAAGTTGGAACTGAAAGATTGACATTAAGTTGTGACTGTAGAGGAAGTCTTTTGACTCCGTAACCCCAGTGTTCCCTTTGTCCCCCGGTGTACATGAATACTTACCCATCTACCTCAACTGTGTGAGATGTTGTGTGGCAAAGTTTCTTAACCAAAGATTCCATCCCTTCAGGTTGTCTGTCTATCTGTCTGTCCATCTGTCTCTCATGCTTTTTTCAAAACCAAATGTGCTGGAATCAATCTGTTACAGGAGCAACCAAGCCCCATCCAGCCAAAGCGTAGTCCAGTGCACTACAGAAGTCATATTTACCAATAATCTGTATATAATAATTTTCAAGACCAAAAAAGTAGGTGACAATCCAAGCAAGGAGGATCTTGCTGTAATCAACGTTGCCTATTCCTTGTACCAAACTAGAATCATGTGACTTACTGTAACAGTTATGAAAGCCCAAGAATCAAGAGTTCAACCAAAAAACAAAAGGTCAAGAGGAGACTAAAGCTATTTTTCCACATTTGTAAAACCATTTCTCCTTTTCCAACATGTTAGTGTATTTGAAATGCTGTTTGATCCCACTGTTGGAAGCAGGAATAAATGACTCCATACAAAAGCTTTAACGAGGCCAAATTGAGGGAAATATTGCATTTGACATGGGTTTGTGTCTGGGTTCCTGAACTAGGACTCACCCACCATACTTATCGTGCCGTTCTCGTCCATATGTTAGACTAACTAATGAATGTGGCTAACCAACCAAAGGCTTAAAAGACAACACTTTAAATGTCAATCATGGTGGGACATTTTGTAACGACAACTAAAGAGAATCCCTTTGAATACCTCATGTGAAATTGTTTGTTGTGATGTCGCACAAAAAAATTAAAATGACTCATTTGTAAGCCAATTTAGTTTGTTGGTCTGCTGACTTCATTCACGCTGCATGGCATCACACCGGATGTGCTCTAGGTCTGCTTACGTTTCATTTTGACTGTGACTGAGGAAATGGAAATAAACACACATTGCAATTTACAGTCACTACAGTTTGGAAGTAGAAATATTAATTCAATTCAAATCAGTTCTTTAAAAGTTATATTTATTCAATGACAAAATATACTTTGATTTAACTAAGTAAGTAGCCTATCGCGAGGCTTGGCATGTGCAAGACAGAACGACTCATAGGAGGAGGAGCCTATCTCCTGTTTCTTTAGCGTGAGGCAGCTTGATGTAGTACAACCCCCCCCTGGACAGGACACTAGCTACAGTGATAATGTAGATAATCACATTTGCCTTATACATGATTTGAAATGACAGAAATGGTCAAAACAAGACTAAAAATTAATTGTCCCAGTTAGTCCACTTTGATTGGCAGGCGTTACATGATAGGGTAGCACGCGTACAAGGCGATGCCACACTGGTTGTCCTTGTTGCGTGACATCCGTATATATCCCTGGTCTCCCCACGTTGTGTTCCAGCTAGACAGAGGGTAAGAAAGATTGAAACATATCTCCAATGAACATCGATACTCAATAAACCAGGGGTCTTTAAGCTTTTCTCCCAGGCAAACAGGCGAAACCTGTCTTGACTTATCATCAGGTGAATCATAATGGCAGGTGAATAGTTTTAAACTCTAACATAGCCTATTAGCTAGAAAGGTAACTCCAACACACATTTTCATTAAGAGCAGCTGTTTAGCTGGTTAAACAAAGGTCAGCCAGCCATGTGTTGGCAAAAATGTATGTCCAAGTCAAGAAAGTTTACCAGCAGCTAGCTGACTAAACTCAACTCCATGGTGAAGGAAGTTTCTGATAAACTCCACCAAAGGAGTTGAGCAGAGACCAGGCTTTGTGGAATTCAGCCCCGACTACATTGAAAAAGTCAATTTTGAAAAGCTTACCTTGTACCTATGTTTGTCCTCTGCAGTTGCGTGTCTTTCTTTTTCAATTAATGTTAATCAAATACAACCACGACTGTTTGCTAGTTTCTGTTGTGCCAATTGAATCTCAGATGAAGTAGGCTTAGATCTCCAAATACTCACTGTCCAATTAAATCACACAATCTAGGTCTACGTCATCTGAGATTCAATTGGCACATGCGCATTTGTGCAGAGTTGCCATCTTTGAGAAATAGAAATGAGCAAACAGTCGGTGGTTGTATTTGATTACATTCACTGAAAAAATATGGATTTAATCAAACAAAGAAAGGCAAGCAACTACAGAGGACAAACATAGGTAGGTACAAGGTGAGCCTTTCATAATATATATATTTTTTGACCTTGGGCAAATCGATGTAGTCAGAGCTTAAATTCCTCAAACCTGGTCTCTGCTCAACTCCGTTGGTGGAGTTTATCAGAAACCTCCTTCACCATGGAGTTGAGTTTAGACAGCTAACTAACAGCCAGAGGCACTTGCCATACTGGTAGCTAATTCGCAGGTGCTTTTTCAAAGCCTATGGTAGATACTCTAGTAATTGGCTCCAATGAGTGTAATTTGCTCAATATTAGGAGTTAAGAGATCAAGTTGACATTATTATACTGAACAAAAATATAAGGCAAATGGTGGTCACACATTTTCTGATCCATGCCCCTACCTTTTCTTAAGGTATCTGTGACCAACATTAATCTGTATTATTAGTCATGTGAAATTCATAGATAAGGATCTAATGAATTTATTTAAATTGACTGATTTCCTTATATGAACTGTAACTAAGTCAAATCATTGTAATTGTTGCATGTTGCATTTATATTTCTGTTCAGTATAGAAAGAAGATATTCTCCTATTTTCTACAGTAGATATGTTGTTTATTCTGTGGTTGATAAGAGATATTCATAAAAACATTGGGGGGGAAAAGTATATACAAAAAAGTATTATTTTGGCGGACCCCTAAGGGGCCGCGGATCCCAGGTTGAATAACCCCACAATAATCAATAGCATTAAATCCCAAAATACCAAGGTTCACTTGTCTAAAGCCTCATTTGAGTTTTACTTTCTCTTGTCACTTCCTTATTTACCCTTCACCATGATCCTGTTTGTCGGGATAGAACAAAGGAGCAGATGGAGGTTTGAAAAGGCGAATCTAGTTGAATAAAAGTCCACTTGGATGATCTTTTCATCTCAGTCCTGAACAGTAGCGCTGTTTGACTAAATATCTAGATACAGAACAACAGAAGAGCAGATGGAGCTTTGAAGACGGAAACTCTGAGTGAAGTTTTTAAATCCCCTTACCTGTTCTTCACCAGCCAGTAATCCTGCCCACCCAAGGTACCGTAACCCACAGCAAGGACAGCATGGTTTGTCTTCTTTGTGCAAGTTGGATCATTGTAAACTCCTACAATGATACATGGGTTGGACAATGACAAGTCAGCCCACAATATAGATGCATTTCTCCTCAAGTCAAAGCCAAACAGTTGTCCAAAAAGTGGACAATTACACAATAAAAGCCACATTGTTTCAGATTTATATTTATATTACAAATGTCAAGACCATACTCTCCTTAAAATGTAAAAATATGACCCAAGAAGTTGAAATTAAGTTTTTCCATACCACTGCGGTAGAAGGCAAAACTAGGTCGGGTGGCATCAATGGCGACAGAGATGGGTCCGATGGTGGCCAGTGCTTCTTTCAGAACCCCCTCATCCCCCTGAGGCAGAAAGCTGTACCTGGAACAGTTTGCAGCACGATGAGCAGGGTTGTAGCTGCACTGTTGTTGCTAACGGGAGACAAGACAACAAAAGGGTCAGATACTACTGCACAAGGCTAATGGGGAGGCTGAAATAAGCTACAACAGCTAGTTACTACGAGCAGCTGTCCCCAGATACACACTATTAACACTGTTATTTCTAGTTCATACTCACCACTCCCTTGTAGGGGTAGGATTGATCAGAGTCAATGCCCTGGTTGTCGATGACATACTGGAAAGACTTGCTCATGAAGCCACCGTTGCAGCCCATATTGCCGTATTTGGAGGAGCAGTCCACCAGGTTCTGGGGACTGAGGTCTATCAGTTTACCTGTGGTCTTCATCAGCTGGCCCTCCAGGGCCCCAACAGAGCTGAATGCCCAGCAGGAGCCACAGGAGCCCTGTGGACAAGACAATTGTTAGGGAAGCAATCCTCATCTAATACCTGGATAAAGTTAATTTGAGAGTCCTATTAGTAATACTTTATTTTACATTACTGTTCCATCACTATTAAATCTACAACAAATGTCGTAGCAACGGTTAGCGCTCCCAAGTTCCTCAGTGGTCTAAGACACTGCATCTCAGTGCTAGAGACAACCTGGTTCGAATCCAGACTGTATCACAGGCCGTGATTGAGAGTCCCATAGGGCGGCGCACAATTGGCCCAGTGTCGTCCGAGTTTGGACTGTGTAGGCCGTCAATGAATATAAGAATATGTTCTTAACCGACTTGCCTAGTTAAATAAAGGTTAAATTAAAATAAATATATACACTGGGGGCCAAAAGTTTGGAATATTACTAATTCAAGGGTTTTTCTTTATTTGCACAATTTTTTTACATTTTAGAATAAAAGTGGACATCAAAACTATGACATAATACATATGGAATCATGTAGTAACCAAAAAGGTGTTACACGAATCAAAATGTATTTTATATTTCAGATTCTTCAAATAGCCACCTTTGCCTTGATGACAGCTTTGCACACTCTTGGCATTCTCTCAACCAGCTTCACCTGGAATGCTTTTCCATCAGTCTAGAAGGAGTTCCCACATATGCTGAGCACTTGTTGGCTGCTTTTCCTTCAATGCGGTACGACTCATCCCAAACCATCTAAATTTGGTTGAGGTTGGAACCAAAAATCTCAAATTTGGACTCCAGACCAAAGGACAACTTTCTACCGGTCTAATGTCCATTTCTTGTGTTTCTTGGCCCAAGCAAGTCTCTTCTTCTTATTGGTGTCCATTAGTAGTGGTTTCTTTGCAGCTATTCAACCATGAAGGCCTGATTCACACAGTCTCCTCTGAACAGTTGATGTTGAGATGTGTCTGTTACTTGAACTCTGTGAAGCATTTATTTGGGCTGCAATCTGAGGCTGGTAACTCTAATGAACTTATCCTCTGCAGCAGAGGTATTTCTGGGTCTTCCATTCCTGTGGCGGTCCTCATGAAGCTAGTTGAGAGAATGCCATGAGTGTGCAAAGCTGTCATCAAGGCAAAGGGTGGCTACTTTGAAGAATCTCAAATATAAAATATATTTTGATTTGTTTAACACGTTTTTGGTTACTACATGATTCCATATGTGTTATGTCATAGTTTTGATGTCTTCACTTTTATTCAACAATGTAAAAAATAGTGCAAATAAAGATAAACCCTTGAATGAGTAATATTCCAAACTTTTGGCTCCCAGTGTATATCTTTTAAATGGTTGCTGAAACTTGTGCAATATAATTTACAATTTGGTTTCAAATAGTGCTCAGTGGTGCTTGATTCAGTTCTTACTGCACCTCAAAAGTAATGAGGCCAGTACAATGTATCTAAAAAAACTTTTCTGGCACAATAAAGTAACTGAAACATTCATATTATGGCGACATGCAATGCTTGTCATTCAGTGGTTTCCTCACAAAAAGGAACTCATTCAACGACATAGAACAAGGAAGAAGCCTACAGTAGACAAACAGAGGAAGTGAGACCTGAAAAGAGACAACTCTTGTGTTTTAACATCCTGATATCAGTTATTACACTGTAACAACAACTTTAATTAATCCTAGGATATTTACCAGTAGTTAAAAAAGATAATACGTATAATTTATGACATACATACAACCGTACACAAATGTTATATGATTTGATTTGATTTTTTTAGGATCCCCATTAGTTAATGGCGACAGCTTGTCTTACTTGGGTCCAACACATATTACACACATTACACATATTACAGAAAAATGCATTACAGACAAAAGACTTAACATGCAGTGTGTGTGTGTGTGTGTGTGTGTGTGTGTGTGTGTGTGCATCTATCAGTTACACGTACATGCCAGTACATAAAGGAGCTGTTCATCATTACCTGCATTTTGACTTCAGTGACGTAGCCCTTCTCTCTCCAGTCAACGGTATCAGGGATGGGGGCACCGGAGGATCCTAAAAATGCAGAGGGCTCCCTCTTGAGGTCAGCAGGAACACGCAATGAGGCAAAAGACTTGACAATCTCTTCCTGGGTCTGAAAATAGTTGACAAGAGATGCAACATAATGGACCAAACTGAGAATTTAAAGATCACTTACTATAATCAGTATCATAAACCCATCCCATGAACCCAAGGCTACATCAACTGGAGGAAGATACATTTAAAGGCACATAGTGCAACGTGATGATACTTTAGCTTCTGTATTTAGAGAAAACAAATCAGATGCACACTCATGAAAGGGTACAGCCACTTGTTATACACACTAGAGGCATAAGGAAGTATATTTGCAGTCATGCTCATTGATCATTCAGATAAGGAATGTCTTGTCTTCAAGAAACCAGATTAGCAACATTTCAATACCTATTGGTCAAGAAAATAGAACACCGAAAAACAACGACAAAGGAAATGACAAAATAACAAAATAAATAGTAGATAAGGTCAAAATCATAATGTTTTACTCGTCCTTCATGTTAACCAGGCCTGACTGAATTGCCTACTAAAAGCATACCATTTTTTGAATCATATTCCACACAAGCACTTTCAAACTTTTATGGAGGTAGGTACTAAATTTTGTAACAACTTCAGATGTCCGTGTTCCAAACTGGCCTTTGGGATTGTCAGTGACCTGTGTCCCTCACCATGTCCCCCATGTGATTCATGCCCAGGTCATAGGTGTGCATGTCCATGGACGCCTCCAGGTTGTGGAGGCTGATCAGCTGAAGATTCCTCTCCCAGACCTCCCTTCGGCCCAACTCTTCAACCTACACAGTAGCCACACACACATGGGGTAGAACAATCTCAGTCTATGACTTTTTGGTGGTACTTTCAACATATACAGCAAACAGAACCGGTCTAAACACCACTATAGTAGAAGCTTAGCCTCATCCTAGCCAAAACATCTTGCAGTGATGCTGGTTCATCTCACCTCAGTCTGGTAGTTCTTGCCATGCGTCTTCTTCCACATCTGCCAGTGCTGTTCCAGCATTGGGTCAAACAGGGCAACTGCTGTGGCACACAGCGCAGCGAACAGCAGGCTCCACAACATCATGTCTGCACAGATAATAGATGAGGCAATTATAATGTATTGTTTCATTGTGGATACAAATAATGAAGTAATAGTGTGTGTGTGTGTGTGTGTGTGTGTGTGTGTGTGTGTGTGTGTGTGTGTGCCTAAATTACTAATCTATACTGAACAAATATGTAAAGTGTTGGCCCATGTTTCATGAGCTGAAATAAAAAATAATCAGAGAAATGTTTCATATGCACCCAAAAATTATTTCTATCAAATTTTGTGCACAAATGTGTTTACATTCCATCCACCTGACCATTTACTGCGAGGGGAACTATGGTAGCCTACACACAATGAGTCAGTTTGTCACAAAACCAACCATCAACGGGTATTGAAACTGTTGCGCAAGCAAAATGTTGATCGAGAGTCTTTAACAATGATCAAACCAATAACTCTATCATTCAGATTCTACAAATGATTAAAGCCTATTCAATAGGAGGCTTCAGTGTTGTTAACCCATCTCTACTGCTAAAAGAGAGCCCCAAACGGGTCAGATTCTATAATTTCATAAAACGTTGGATAGGCTTATTTTTAAGTTAAATAAGTATCTTCAGTAGGTTTGCCACTAGGCTAGCAGTAGAAATCACATATTTAATTAAACTGTTAAGCACTGTGTTACAACTAATTCATGTTAATGTTGTCCAAAAGTTACAAAACAAGTTGCAATAGAAATATACATTTGACAATTTCACAGAAGGAAGAAAATACATTTATGGTTATAAGGAAAGAATGTTACATTGACAAATAAAAACGAAAGTGAAACGAGTCTAGTCTATTTACATTATGAACTTGAAATAGTCTATCTGCCTCGACTGAAAAGGGAGAAACGTTTTACCTTGTAAAACTCGGTTGCACCTGATGATTAGTTCTGGAGAGAGCAAAACGCGTCAACTGACTTCAGCCGGCTCTGTTATACTGCTTGATATTTATCTGTAAAAGTCACGTGGTAGAACTTCCTCATTGACAGTTTCTAATGTGTCATCTCTAAATTGCGATGTTGACCATGCTAAAATACTATTTCCCATTGGATTTATAAACGCTGTTATAGACCCCTTAATTATAATGTGTATGACTTCAATGAAGGATAGGGTGAAACTATTACAATACACTGCACACTCTACACTGTTCTTATATATATCAAACAACACTACATTAATTATACAATAGCTTTTATCTGATCTTAAGACTAGATCACAGGAACTCTGTTTGAGGGGGTGAGTCTGAGGCAGGAAGAGTTGCTACTGGTATGAAACTGGCATTTTGACCTGATAATTCTCTCATTGTCTCTCTATCTCAGGATCTCAAGGCTTCTCACCTGTATTGTATTCATCATCATCAGATTATCAGTCAACCCAAATGACATGTATAATTCCTTCATATTGTTGTGTATTTATACATACAGCACTGCAATAAGGTGCAATGAGTGATTGTTGATTTGAGATACTTAACATAGCTGAAAAACCTCAGGAACCATAATCTTACCTTTTCTTTCTTTCTTTCTTTCTTTCTTTCTTTCTTTCTTTCTTTCTTTCTTTCTTTCTTTCTTTCTTTCTTTCTTTCTTTCTTTCTTTCTTTCTTTCTTTCTTTCTTTCTTTCCCCACAGTGGGGAACTGTACAGGCACACACACTCACATTTCAAATTAATCAACTTTTATTCCATTTAATAGAAAACAAGGTTACAATTCAATCATCAGAATTTGGTGTAAAAGTGCTGAACAATAAAATAAAAAGTCAACATCTTAAAATGTTGTTACCTGACCTGACACAGTGAATACAACCTATGTAAAGGGCTGTTCACGACACGCATTCCTCATCACAATCATAGTTGTTCCACTGTAGATCAGACTATAATTGAAGTCTGGCAGTTTGAAGATATAACAGTAAGACATGAGTAGGGCCATTTCAAAGTGCTTACAAAAGAACTCTGGGATACCCAAACCACCAGACTATTAGAATGTGCTATTCCAGAAACATAGTGTTATTTTCTGTACAGGGTGTATTCATTGATATGTGCTTTGGCTTCCCTGCTTCCATGGTGCCCTCTGCCGCTTGGTGTTTACATGATGGGGTAACTGGCCAGGTTGGCAATGCCACACGCATTCCCACGGTTACGTGCCATCATGATGTAGCCCTGTTTTCCCCAGCTCTCGCTCCAGCTGTTAGAGAGGAGGGCGAGTAAGAGAGAGTAAGAGAGAGTGAGAGAGAGTGAGCGAGTGAGAGTGAGTGAGTGAGTGAGAGAGAGAGGATAAAGAGGATAATTTCAAGTCAACAGTATGAAACGTGTTACCTGATGCCATTAAATAAGCCCAGTGCATTGTGACCCACCTGTTCTTGACGATCCAGAATTTCTTGCCCTTGGCAGTTTGTCCATAGCCCACTGCAAGCACGGCGTGGTTGATGTCATCCTTGTTGCAGTTGGGGTCGTAGTACACACCTGAGTAAATGACATTGTAAAGGAATGAGCTTCAACAAGCTTTAAAAGAAGTGCTTAAGAAGTCTACTAGCATGTGTCTTGTGTTAGACCCCTACCAGTGGTTGATTGTTCTATCCATGGTTCTTGGAGGCAGAATGTCACTCACCTCTCAGGTAGAACTGGAAGGTGGAGAGGGTGGCATCGATGCCCACAGCCACCGGCCCCACTTTGTATACAGCCTTAGTCAGTGCCTGCTCATCTCCCTCAGGGATCTCCTTAAACCCGCGACACTGAGCACCCATGCCAGACGGGTTGTAGGCACACTGGTCATCCTGTAGACAGAGAGGTAGACGTGGATTAGTTTCTTTATGATTCAGCTTCCGTGTTTATTAGTCACATGCACAGGGTTGCAGGTGTGATTGTAGGGTACAGTGAAAATCTTAGGCTTCGAGCTCTAACATGCAGGACTAGGCGCAATAAAATAATGAGAATGGTCATTAAAAACAATAGAAATAGAAATAACACTATATACATAATAACAACTGTGGCAGTGATGAATAAATAACACTATATACATAATAACAACTGTGGCAGTGGTGAATAAATAACACTATATACATAATAACAACTGTGGCAGTGGTGAATAAATAAGGAGAAAGAATGTCTTAGGGAGCAGGTAGCTGACTAGTGGTGGCTATTCAGCAGCCGGATGGTCTAAGGTGAATGGTCTAAGGTGAATGAAGCGGAGTGAACAGGGCATGGCTTGGGTGGCTGGGGTCCCTGATAATCTTCTGATGGCCTTCCTGTGACACCTGGTGGTGTAGGTGTCCTGTAGGGCAGACAGTGTGCACCCAATGGTGCGTTCGGCTTCACGTATCAACCTCTGAAGAGGCTTGCGGTCCGCGGAGGTGGAGTTGCCGTACCAGGCTGTGATGCAACCTGACAGTATGCTCTCGATGGTGCTTCTATAGAACACTATGAGGGCCCTCGGGGGCAGGCCGATGTTGAAGAGTCGCTGACTTCTTCACTACGGCGTCCGTGTGGTTAGACCACTTCAGCTTCTCTGAGATGACCGTCTCCACTGCAGACCGTCTCTATGGCGGCCCCGTTGATGGGGATGGGGGCGTGTCAAGCCTGGTTCCTCCTGAAGTCCACAATCAGCTCTTTTGTTTTGCTAACGTTGAGGGAGAGGTTTACCTGGCACCACGCTGTCAGAGTGCCTACATCCTCCCTTTAGGCTGTCTCGTCGTTGTCGGTGATCAGGTCTACTGACTCTCCACTATAGCTGGTCTTGATGCTATGTTGCTGCTACTGTACATTGCTAGCAAATGACAAATTACTTTCATAGCACCTTGGTAGTGGTGTGTTCTGTATAATCTATTCAGAAGTGGTCATGTTTTTTTTACATGCAAGCAAAGTACTAAACAATATGGAAGAGAGCAAAATATTTTTGTGGTTTGTAGTTAGGCCATTGGAGAATACACAAGACCATGGATGTCACCACTTCCCAGAATTGGCCACAGAAATTCATTTTTAGCAGTTTTTGGTTAACAGCATGTGATAGCTCAATCAGAAACTGCAAATGACGGAAAATGTCATTCCAACAAACTAAAACTACAGTCACATTCTGTTTCAATGTCAACCAAACCATGCCCCTACCTGGCCAAGGTATGGGTAAGCCTCCTCTGTGTCGATGCCTCCATTTTCCTCAACGTATTCGAAGGCGTTGGTCATGTAGCCTCCACCACAGCCGTTGTTCTCAGTGACACAGTCCACCAGGTTCTGGGGGCTAAGGTCTATCAGTTTGCCTGTGGTCTTTGCCAGCTGGCCCTCCAGGGCCCCTGCAGAACTGAAGGCCCAGCAGGAGCCACAGGAGAGCTGAGAAAGAGAGGGCATAAAACATCTACATTAGGGTCAGAGCTGCCTTCTCCAATTTGTCCATAAGGTGGTGCACTTTGACAGAGAGTCAAAGGCTCTGATTGAAAAAAAAAGAAGCTTTCAGAGGGTTTGTTTCGTCTGCCTTCAGAACGTCTGTAGTTATCTTATTGACCACTAGAGGGTAGACATCCTGCACTCACACCTCACTATTTATAACATCCCTCCTGAACCTGACAACCTCTTTGTTGATACCACAGACTATTAGTGCTCATGTAAAGTGACCTAATGTTCATTACATGAATGGTATACTGTCTGCAAAGATGTACTCCATATTTCAGTCTGGGTACTTAAACAATTTTTCTTTTAACCAGGCAAGTCAGTTAAGAACAACTAACCGACCTTTCCGTTACTGGCCCAGCACTCTAACCTTAAGGCTACCTGCTGACCCAAATGTACCACTTAACTAAATACCATGTTTATATAAATAATAAACAATGCCTTAGTGTCCAATTAGATCATAATGAGTAATTACCTTTCATAATCAAACACATTCTTTACTTTTCTAAGTCAATTAGACAAGGGTTTTTATTGTCCTAGACAGGTTACGTGACTGTACTGTAACTGTGATCATTTGCTACCTCAAGAAAACAAAGAGGCCTGATTTAACTGACTGAAAGCAAAGAGGAATATGAAATCAGTTCACTATAACCCAGTGTTTCCCCTAAACATTTTCAGATGGCACCCCCCTTGATTGTTGCTCTCTACCTAAAACCATTATTTTGGCCTCAATTAAGCTTCATTGAACATTTTGGTGCAATAAATCTAGGAAATAAGAAATACATTTAGGGGAAACACTGGACTTGAGTGACAGCTCTTTGTCGTTCACTCCCATCCTCTCACCTGGTTCTTGACTGGAGTCACCATGCCCTTCTTGCGGTAGTCGATGGACCTGGGGAGTCTCGCCACATTGTTGTCAGGGATCCAGGTGTTGTTACGGTCCCTGTTCATGGGCACCTGGAGGCCAGTCAGCTTCTCAACTATCTCCTCTGACGTCTGGGGAGAGGAGAGGGATGAGGAAATGACGCATGTATAGCAATAGACTATGACCCATTTACCCACTATGAGTAGGGAAAAGTGTTGCTATGTTTACATATAGTTATCATATAGATAGATCAATGGCTGATTAAACCCATTGGAGATAATGAAAAACACTCACATTTTACGCCATTTTTTTTTTACGCCAAGTGCTGAAACATGTTAGGTTAGTGCTAGTCTCTGTAAAAGTGGACGTACTTTAGATCCTTATATTATTTAAAGCACATCTCAAAATAAAATTGAAACTGACACTCAGACGAACTGATCTCTGGGTAATAAATGGACAAAGCATTAATGAGTGGCATAGAGAAGCCAAGCAGTAAAAGCCAAGCAGCTATATATCAGGTTGCTTTTCCCTACCACTTTAATCTACTGCCCGTTCAAGGAGCTCACGTCTCAGGCTAACACAGTCATCACTCATGACCTAACCTGACATGCATGTCACAGCTACGGGTAGATTTAATGGTGACAGCCTCCCTTTTAATCAGTAGGCCATTGCGTGAGTAAAAACACAGATGGCTGTGCTCTGCACCAACTAAAAGCCACTACTCTGTCCTGTGCTTGATCTTGTTTGTGAAATATAAAACCATGAGTAAAACCTGAGGGACATTCCCCTATTTGAAACACATCCCCAAAATGATAAGCCGTGGACAGTAGGGAGACACTGATTAGAAAGTATAACTGAGGACAGCAAACACTGAATAGTTTCCCTCGGACATAACATTCCAGACGTACTGTATGTTTTCACATGGAGTTACTTAGACCCTTTCGTTTGACCCTCCCCCCCTTTTTTCTGTTCTTTCTCCAAAAAAACACCCATCGAGGATGTGGCTCACTAACTCACCATGTCTCCCAGGTGGTTCATGCCCAGCTCGTACGAGTGAATCCCCAGAGCGGCCTCCTCATTGTGGGCTTCGATCAGACGCATGTTCTTCTCCCAGATGGTTCTACGGATCGCCTCTTCCCCCTAACATGAAAACATCAACAAAACAGAGTGTCAATCATACAGCTGGCCTTTCATGTGTTCTTTGGTCCCTGTGCTCACAGTCTCTACAGTGCAACTGAACTGGTTCATATAGACACAAAATGGTGG
Organism: Thymallus thymallus; assembly: GCA_023634145.1. Lineage (NCBI taxonomy): Eukaryota > Metazoa > Chordata > Actinopteri > Salmoniformes > Salmonidae > Thymallus > Thymallus thymallus. Next base: position 13,926,195 of record CM042415.1, on the reverse strand, counting down.
AGGTGAAAGGTAGTTAGAAAAATATTTATTGTCTAATCTTTACAGTGCCTTCGATCACACATTACAGTGTGTGATGAATGATGATTGAAAGCTGGGTGTAGTAGGGGGAAGTGCTGTTCTGTGTTTTCGGCTGACTGATGAGGAATGTGCTGACCGCAGATTATGGGACACACATCCTGAAGCAGTGAGCTCTTTAATAAGGCCCAGACATAGTCTTGCAAGGACAAGTTAGCAATAGCACTGAAATACTTGTGTTCCTAACAGTTTGGCTGATAACACTTTACTGTAAAAACAAGGAAGTAAAAATTTGGAATGGAGGATTACATCTCCTTACCTGCTTTTCTTGCTCGCAAGGTATCATAACAAAACATTTCAAGGGAGAACAACACATACAGAAGTTTTCCACAATAGTTTCTAAACTATTGACTGAAAATAACAGTGTCCTCATACGTCTAAGTGACACACTATATTAGAACTCATGATGATGAATGACTTTGATATTCAAAAGCATTTTTCATCGTCAAAGCAAATAGGAAACATCATGAGTATTCGTTAGTATTAGGTAATCGTTCTGTAATTGCCAACCTTACGAGGAGGAACGGGCAGAATTTAATAAAAAAGTACTGCATAAATGTGAGGAGCAGTTAGCCAGGCAACCAGCCAGCCAGGCAACCAGCCAGCCAGGCAACCAGCCAGCCAGCCAGCCAGCAAGGCAACCAGCCAGCCAGGCAACCAGCCAGGCAACCAGCCAGACAGACAGCCAGCCAGGCAACCAGCCAGCCAGGCAACCAGCCAGCCAGCCAGCCAGACAGACACTGACCAGGCCGTTGTACTCTCTCATGTTGGTGGTCTTCCAGGAGTCCCACTGTGCCTCCAGTGACATCTCATCCAGGGGATGGGCTAGGACTGAGCCCAAGAGCAGCAGTACACAACCACACAGCAGCATTCTGGGAAAAGACAAAAGGGCAGCTTTAGTCATTGAAGTATAATACATATTACAATTATTTAGAAAATGAGATAATGGCACAATGAGGAGGTAGCTCTGGGCATGAACCACCTGGGAGACATGGTGAGTTAGTGAGCCACATCCTCTATTGGTGTTTTTTTTTGCATGCATGCATGGAGAAAGAGCTAAAAAAAAAAAGGGTAGGGTCTAACGAAAGGGTCTAAGTAACTCTATGTAGGGAAATGTCCCTCAGGTTTTATATTTCTAAATTAAAATATTGTGGCAGCACCTAAGAGTTTAGACATTTATACTGACAACGTAACATCCATAAGAGAGCTGAAGTACATTGGGTTTTAGTTCATATTTTTCCTGTTATATTAATAGGTATCATAACAAAAGACACAGTATCTCTATGTTCTATGGGAAATTCCTCAGGTCGTTCATAGAGAACTTCATGTTACTGTACAAACCTTAAGTTAATAATGCTAGACAAGTATGGTTTACTCAATGTCTAATATTCCCATTGTTTCATGGTGCTATACAGGCTACAAAGGTTTCATAGTTAACCTGAGAATAGTTTCATCGCTATGATAAATGTTTGGCTACAGCATGACTAAAAGCCATGCTTTGTTATAAACAGCATATAACTTATTTTCCCTATAAAACAAAGCCTACTCTTAGTCAAACGCAGTAAATACAAATGGTATTCTTAACAACTAATTCGATGTGGTAAATTGTTTTATAGAAACACAACGTCCCAAGTCAAACAGAAAGTTCTAATGAACATAACTCTACAAAATGACTGCGTGAAAAAAATAATGTAGGCATAAAGGCAGGTAGCCTAGGGGTTAGAGCAAGGCACGTAACCCTAATTTGTTCCAGGGGCGCCGTACTACTATGACTGACCCTGTAGGTAGGCCGTCATTGTAAATAAGAATTAACTGATTTGCCTAGTTAAATAAAAGGTTAAAAAAATTATACCTTGGTCGTAGACTTGGAGAGAAGGTGTCGGATTAATTCCTTGGACCAGTTGTTTCCATGCGATGAAGTAGATCACTGTGTGAGCAGTTATATAGTCTGCAGTTTGAGGAAGTGCGAAGGTAGCTGAGTTTAGGAGGGGGAAAAGTTTCAGTAAAGGGGAATTACATTTGTCTAAAAGAGCCAACCAGTTGACGTCAGGTGTCAAATTTCAGGAGCCTCTAAATTCAAAGTAAAAAAAAAATATATATATGCATATTTAACATTACAATAGGCCTTTATTCATTCTGCACATTGTTATCTTTATTCATTCTGCACAAAGATGTAGGCTAGTAGTAGCCTCTTGCTGTTTATTTAGAAGATTCAGAAAATAAAGAAAATGAATGATTGTGAATATACACTACACCGGTCACTTCATTAGGTACACCTTTTCAACTAATCGTTAACGCAAATATCTAATCATCAATCACGTGGCAGCAACTCAATGCATTTAGGCATGTAGACATGGTCAAGGCAATTTGCTGAAGTTCAAACCAAGCATCATAATGGGGATTTAAGTGACTTTGAACGTGGCATGTTTGTTGGTGCCAGACAGGCTGGTTTGAGTATAGAATGAGCCTACCTTGGAAATGACATAATGGTGTAATGCAAAAAATACTAGGCATGCTGTACATTGGAGGTCAAATTGAGGGTATGAGTGGTGAGTGGGGTGGTGTTGTCAGGTGGTGGGGGGATATGCCATTTGGATAACTTTGGACCTTCACTTTGAATAGCTCAAGCAAAGTTTTTCCATGAGGCTCAAATCGGGGTTAAGGATAATGCATACACATGTTTCAAGGTGGCCTCTCTATATTAGGTAAATTATTATTAGGTAAATCCCCGCCCTATCTCAGCTCACTGGTCACTATAGCAACACCCACCCGTAGCATGCGCTCCAGCAGGTATATCTCACTGGTCACCCGCAAAGCCAACACCTCCTTTGGCCGCCATTCCTTCCAGTTCGCTGCTGCCAATGACTGGAACGAATTGCAAAAATCATTGAAGCTAGAGGTTCCTATCTCCCTCACTAACTTTAAGCATCAGCTGTCAAAGCTGCTTATCGATCACTGCACCTGTATATAGCCCTTCTGTAAATAGCCCACACTACTACCTCATCCCCATATTTATTTTTGTTATTTTCACAAATCTTGCACTCCAGTATCTCTATTTGCACATCATAATTTGCACATCCTTCATTCCTGTGTTAATGATGATAATCTGTAATTTATTTCACCACTATGGTCTATTTATTGTCCTACCTCCTAACCTTACTGCATTTTGCACTACATTTTGCACTCTGTATATAGATTTTCTATTGTGTTTTTGACTATGTTTGTTTACTGTGTAACTCTGTGTTGTTTTTGTCGCACTGCTTTGCTTTGTCTTGGCCAGGTCGCAGTTGCAAATGAGAACTTGTTCTCAACTGACCTACCTTGTTAAATAAAGGTGAAATAAAAAAATAAAAAATATATAGAATATTGCATACTGTCAGTAGCAAATCCCAACAATTGTATGCTATGGTCCCCCTTGTTCATATGATCACCATTGCTCTGTTTCTGGAGCGGGTACTTCCCTGTGTTAGTCAACGTCCTGTGGTACTGAGCTAATGTGTCAGGGCTGTGTGTATATGAAGACCGTCTCATGATGTTTAGGTACATGCAGTCAGACATGACTACATGCTTAAATCACACGCTAAAAAAGAATGCATCTCGTGACATTCTCAAAAATGAGAACAACCCACTAAACTGCATGTTGATTACTCACACTTTTTCATGTAAAATGGGGCCCTGTAGGCCATTTTCACGCATATAAAACGTACTTCCGGTCTACAACTACGAAAGTAAGTGGCTAGCACGAAGGTAAGTGGCTAACCTAGCTAGTTGACGTTACGCCGGTAACGTTATTTTAGTTTAGCGTCAGCAAAACATCTTTAGTTATCGTAGCTCAGTGTTGTATGACTTTGACATTTATTTGAATGTTAATAATACATTGTATTAGTGTACATACAAACCTTGCAGTGTTTGAGGATTTAGCGTTAACTACTTTTCTGTCAGTGTCTAACGTCGTAAACAGGGATGATGGGCTCTGGCACCGCACCTCTGTACAGTCAAATGATCACCCTCACCTCCGGACTGTACTGCCTAAATTTGAGTTGAGTGTTTTTGTTCTGTAGTTCGTCATTTGAGTTTTGTTATACATAGTAGAGAAAATAAAATGTCGAACTACTATCCCTGCGCTGCGCCTTGGTCATTCCCACACCCACATCGTGACAGAACGACCCACCACTACCAGACCAAGCAGCGTAACTGGGGAGAGACGGAGAGAGAGGAGGTGCCGCCGCGTTATGCGCGACGCGCGAGACGGGGAAATGCCCGCAAACAACCCCAAGAAAATTTTGGGGAGGGGCTATGGGGGTGGTCTGGCCGCGAAGAAGACGAGCCAGTACCACTCCCCATATGGAGCATGGAGAGGCCGAAGTACAGATGGGGGGCTCAGAGCAAGGTGGAGGAGGAGTATCTGGAGGAACATTTTGGAGAGGTTCTGGAGGAATTGGTGGAGATAGAGGAAGAGGTCGAGAGGGAGATGGCGGAGTGGTCCAGTCCAGGTCCGGTCGTCTACTCCACTCCCAGGCCGGAGCAGTCCGCTCCACCGGTACCCAGTCCGGGTCCGGTTGTCTACTCCACCTCCCAGGCCAGAGCAGTCCGCTCCACCGGTACCCAGTCCGGGTCCAGCCGCCTGCTCCGCCTCAGTGCCAGAGCAGTCCGCTCCACCGGTACCCAGTCCGGGTCCATCCGTCTGCTCCGCCTCAGTGCCAGAGCAGTCCGCTCCACCGGTGCCCATTCCGGGTCCAGCCGTCTGCTCCGCCTCAGGGCCAGAACAGTCCGCTCCACCGGTGCCCAATCCGGGTCCAGCCGCCTGCTCCGCCTCAGTGCCAGAGCAGTCCGCTCCACCGGTACCAAATCCGGGTCCAGCCGCCTGCTCCGCCTCAGTGCCAGAGCAGTCCGCTCCACCGGTACACAATCCGGGTCCAGCCGTCTGCTCCGCCTCAGTGCCAGAGCAGTCCGCTCCACCGGTACCCAGTCCGGGTCCAGCCGCCTGCTCCGCCTCAGTGCCAGAGCAGTCCGCTCCACCGGTGCCCATTCCGGGTCCAGCCGTCTGCTCCGCCTCAGGGCCAGAACAGTCCGCTCCACCGGTACCCAATCCGGGTCCAGCCGTCTGCTCCGCCTCAGTGCCAGAGCAGTCCGCTCCACCGGTACCCAGTCCGGGTCCAGGCGCCGTTTGCCCCACCGGTGAACAGTCCGGGCCCGGTTGTTTTCCCCGCTCCATGGCCGGAGCCGTTTGCCCCACCGGTGCCCAGTCCGGGCCCGGTTGTTTTCCCCGCTCCATGGCAGGAGCCGTTTACCCCACCGGGGCCCAGTCCGGGCCCGGTTGTTTTCCCCGCTCCATGGCCGGAGCCGTTTGCCCCACCGGTGCCCAATCCGGGCCCGGTTGTTTTCCCCGCTCCATGGCCGGAGCCGTTTACCCCACCGGTGCCCAGTCCAGGCCCGGTTGTTTTCCCCGCTCCATGGCCGGAGCCTTTTGCCCCACCGGTCCACAGCCCGGGACCGGTGATAAGGAAGGGGCACGGGACAAAACTGTCCACATCGCCGGAGCCGGAGCCGCCCCCGATGGACTAGTTTTCCCTCCCATTTACCCCCCCGTGTTTTGTGTGTGTTTTTTTTTTGTTTAGGCGTCCGGGAGTCCGCGCCTTGGGGAGGGGGGGTACTGTCAGGCTCTGGCCATAGAGAAGCAATAGGCATCTCTATGTAGCTATGGTCAGAGTCTGACAGTGTCGTTCTTTTCTGTTTCTTTGTGGGTTTTGGGTGGATCTCTAATTAGAGGCAGCTGCTACCCGTTGTCTCAATTAGGGATCCAATATATGTTGAGTCTGTCCCTCACGCGGGTGTGGGTCGTTATCGGTATATGTTGTATATTTCGCATGTCACGGTGGAAAGTAAGTGTTGTTGATTTTTACGTCTGTTCGTTCGTGTTGTGTTTAGGCGAACGTGACGTTAGTCTATTCGTGTTTGTTTTTGTTCTGTAGTTCGTCATTTGAGTTTTGTTATACATAGTAGAGAAAATAAAATGTCGAACTACTATCCCTGCGCTGTGCCTTGGTCATTCCCACACCCACATCGTGACAACTATTCACTCTCGCATCAACATACCTGGAGTAGGAGCAGCCGTGTAATCATGATGGGTTAACACTGTTACCTCAGAGATGTCCTCACACAGCCATTCTTTCAGAGAAATGTCAGGACGAACGTCATGGCCTAAGCGAGTTGTTGCTCTATCATAAACGGACTCCTGTTGTGACACCCCCAAATATTCCATTGAAAACAGCCCGGTACTGTCCCGATTTTCAGCCGCTTGCGTCCTGTCGCTGGAGTGTAGTCTGCTTCACTGCAGTGCCTGCTACAAACAAATGTACTCCCTCAGAGTATTGTAAAGTCCTGATCTTCATCTCTACGAATTGCTTGAACCCACTTCTTCCTTTCAATTGTGTCACTAGGGAAGCCATGAAAACTTAATTAAGGTTGACGTTGTTTGTTCGATTTACAATGAGGCACACAGTAATGACATTTAGACGTCGCTTCGGCCATTGTTGCTAACCGGATGTCAGTTTACACAACAATCACTGCTTCCTGGTTATGAAACCCGGAAGCGTGAAAATAGCCTATTTGTCAGGTTCTGACTGAGGCCTGGTCTCTGGCTCCCTCTAGAGAGAACTGTAGGGCCACAGTTGGGACCTGACAATAGACTAAGATGTTTTCTGTTTTAGTTCATTTCAATCCCCAGTTAGAGGCAGCTGTCTCGAGTTGTCTCTAATTGGGGATTCTATTTATGTTTTTCCACCTGTGTTGTGGGTTCTTGTGTATGTGTAGTGCGGTGTCTGTAAGTACTCGTCTTCAGTTCACGGTGTCGCGTTTGTTGTGTTCCCTTTTTTGAGTTAAATAAACTATTTTTGCACGTACCTTTTGCTCTGCGCCTCGTTCCCTAAACAATGACCGTGACACTATTCAACCCAAACTATTCTTCCTGTGCTGAATGAATGCATGTTTTTTAGTGGATATCATCATGTTTCTTAGTCTTAACCCCCAAATCTAGTTACCATTTTTGATAAGCCGTCATTATTATTTCAACATAAAACACTAGATAAGAGAATACAGATGTTTAGCTCTCTCTGTTACAAAATCAGAAGTTTGATGTTCAAGGTCATGCCATGTGCAGTCTCGAGTATGAGAGTCATTCATGTGCAAGGGAGCTAGCCTGGCACTCGTCAATGACCGTTTGTAATCTGTCTGATCTCTGGGAAAGACTGGGGCACCTGGAGCATCTGCCCTTGGCCCTCCGAAGCTCACAGGCCAGGAGAACAAGACTTAAGCTCCTTTAAAACTCTTTCAGGCTCTGTTTGATAGAGCCAGCCACTCTACAGTCGTGGCCAAAAGTTTTGAGAATGACACAAGTATTTGTCTCCACAAAGTTTGCTGCTTCAGTGTTCTTAGATCTTTATGTCAGTAGTTACTAGGGTACACTGAAGTATAATTACAAGAATTCCTTAAGTGTCAAAGGCTTTAACTGACAATGAAATTCAGTTTAAGCAAAGAGTCAATATTTGCAGTGTTGACCCTTCTTTTTCAAGACCTCTGCAATCCGCCCTGGCATGCTGTCAATTAACATCTGTGCCACATCCTGACTGATGGCAGGCCATTCTTGCATAATCAATGCTTGGAGTTTGTCAGAAGTTGTGTGTTTTTGTTTGTCCTCCCGCCTCTTGAGGATCGACCACAAGTTCTCAATGGGATTAAGGTCTGGGGAGTTTCCTGGCCATGGACCCAAAATGTCGATGTTTTGTTCCCCGAGCCACTTAGTTATCACTTTTGCATGATGGCAAGGTGCTCCATCATGCTGGAAAAGGCATTCGTCACCAAACTGTTCTTGGATGGTTGGGAGAAGTTGCTCTCGGAGGATGTGTTGGTACCATTCTTTATTCATGGCTGTGTTCTTAGGCAAAATTGTGAGCTTTACTGTTGGCATGACACAGGACTGATGGTAGCGCTCACCTTGTCATCTCCGGACAAGGTGTTTTCCGGATGGCCCAAACAATCGGAAAGGGGATTCATCAGAGAAAATGACTCTACCCCAGTCCTCAGCAGTCCAATCCCTGTACCTTTTGCAGAATATCAGTCTGTCCCTGATGTTTTTCCTGGAGAGAAGTGGCTTCTTTTCTGCCCTTCTTGACATCAGGCCATCCTCCAAAAGTCTTTGCCTCACTGTGCATGCACTCACACCTGCCTGCTGCCATTCCTGAGCAAGCTCTGCACTGTTGGTGCCCCGATCCCGCAGCTGAATCGACTTTAGGAGACGGTCCTGGTACTTGCTGGACTTTCTTGGGCACCCAGACGCCTTCTTCACAACAATTGAACCTCTCTCCTTGAAGTTCTTGATGATCCGATAAATGGTTGATTTAAGTGCAATCTTACCAGCAGCAATATCCTTGCCTGTGAAGCCCTTTTTGTGCAAAGAAATGATAACGGCACGTGTTTCCTTGCAGGTAACTATGCTTGACAGAGGAAGAACAATGATTTCAAGCACCACCCTCCTTTTTAAGCTTCCAGTCTGTTATTCTGACTCAATCAGCATGACAGAGTGATCTCCAGGCTTGTCCTCATCAACACTCTCACCTGTGTTAACGAGACAATCACTGACATGATGGCAGCTGGTCCTTTTGTGGCAGGGCTAAAATGCAGTGGAAATGTTTTTGGGGGATTAAGTTCATTTTCATGGCAAAGAGAGACTTTGCAATTAATTGCAATTCATCTGATCACTCTTCATGACATTCTGGAGTATATGCAAATTGCCATCATCAACACTGAGGCAGCAAACTTTGTGGAGACATTTTCTCTGATGAACACAGTTTGCCCCCCAAAAAGTAGTATTTTGGCACATTTACTCCGGGTATGGGGAAAATCTTTATTTCACAAACACTATTTAATTTTTGTTGTTGTTTTCTAATAACTTAAAGCATATTTTAACACACATTTAACACTTAACATAGGCTTAACACGTAACACACACATTTCTAACACTTTGTACTTTTTTTATCACTTTCAACATAGGCAAGATCCTGGTAACCTCATATCCCAGTGATAATACATGTCATTACGACTTGGAAGAAAACACTTCAGTTGTGGCCTAGAGGGAGGCGAACTCAACTGAGGAAGGAATTTTTCATCATTTGAACTTGACTAGTCACACAAATGCGAGGTGTCTTCAAAAGGGGCCAGGAAATGTCTGGGACAGGGATGTTGTTTCGATGTACCAATTCGTAGGCAAGTTCTCTGCATCTGAGGCTACTAAGCCCATGAAACTGGTCTGTAAGATTCTTGATATGTTTGGCAAGCTCAGACTCCTCATGTCATCAGACAAGACCTTGTGTGCCTCTGCTACCTCTATCATAGCCTCTCTTTCACACAGGTACATGTTAGTTTTCTTTTTTGTCAATGTACCTCTTCAGTGTCATTCGGTCTATTTTTTAATCTCTTGCTGCTACTCGAATGGACTTCTTCCCTTCTCTCAGTTCCTTGGCTGCTCTTTCAAGAATCTCAAGGGGCTAGACCCCTGCTTGTTTTAAGTTTATATAAATGGGACATGATGTCTGCTCTGTAACAATAAACATGCATCTTAAATTCATATGCATGACACATTTTAAAAATACTATCAATTTTATGTATAAAACTGCCAAATCTAATCACCTTTTGTATGGTGTATGTTGAGTCATTGGCTCAACTTGCCCCTGGCCAAATGGCACAATTTACCCCAAAGCAACCATTTTTACTATATTAGCCCACACAGCTGAGGATGTGCTTTCATGCTAGGTTTAGGACCTCATATCGTAGCTTATAGAGACCCCAACTGATGTATAAAACTTCTACTTTGGTTTAGATTCAAGCATCATATGACATATGCATAGGTATATTATGTATTTTATTCTATGCCGCTCTGACATTGCTCATCCAAATATTTATGTATTCTTAATTCCATTCCTTTACTTTAGATTAGTGTGTATTGTGTATATTGTGAATTTGTTAGATATTCCTTATTAGATATTACTGCACTGCTGGAGCTAGAAACTCAAGCATTTCGCTACACCTGCAATAACATCTGCTAAACACGTGTATGTGACCAATACATTTTGACCAACTTGCTTACCACTTTTTCATGTGGTTTCTTCTTTCCCATGAAAGTACTACTTCTTCCCAAATATTTGGTTACATGATTCATTTTGTGTGTGGTTCCCTAGAAAGAAGGGGTGGTTCAACGAACCCTTTGGCACGACTTACCCCACTCTCACCTTCAGTTTCATTGTTACAACAGAGCTTTCTGTTCTGTCCAAAAAGTACTGTTACATTAAACATATGTTCTTTCCTATTAACTTGAATTTTCTTTCAGTATTAAGTTAGACCTGACCAAGATCTGTTGGAGGGGAGGCCACATCTGTTTCCTGTTTATGTGCATACCATTGAGCTCACCACAAAACCGGAAGCAGATCACCTCCCAGGATCCTCTGCTTTGATCATATGACCAATCCCGTGACTGAGTCATGGGATGGGATCTTACATGCGGACACAGAGGCAGAGTTGATTCCAATAGAATAAATTATTAATAGGCAAACAATCTCGTAGTCGGTGGGCAAGCAATGGTTGGCAACACAATAGCACGACAGAGGTACACTGGGGTAGGCAGACTCGTTGGTCGGTGGACAGGCAGAAGGCTATAGCCGAAGCAGAAGGGCTGAGGTACAAAGGAGTAGGCAGGTCAAACAGGCAGATATCGACACCGGGGAAAAAACAGAACAGAATACGGGTAACGGGAAAAACATTGGTAACAAGGAACGCTGGAAACGACTGTACAGGACAAGACGATCTGGCAACTGCCAGAATAGAGAACAGGGGTTAAATACACAGAGGACTAATGGTGAATAGGGAACACCTGGTGTGGGGTGGAGACAAGACAACAGGTGAAACATCTCAGGGTGTGACATTTAAAATATGTTTTTATTAAAGGAAAGTCTTTATTTCATTCTCGGCAGAGATTGTTTATAAAAGAAGCTGGATTTTAATTCCAGTACATTGCTTTTTAAATTGACTGTTTATTATACTCTGTGTTGTCTCTCAATGTAATAAATCCATGATAAACCAGGAGGGTAGGCAGGATTGTTTGATTTGAATGTCTCACAACTCTGGAACATCCATATGTTTTGAAAATAACCACTTGTCCCATTATAGGTGGTCGTTCTTTCACCGTTTGAAAGGCTTAGAGAATCAGATTAGATAATAAATAACTGCAGTGTTGTAGATTGTTCATTCAGGTGGAGCATGTGGTTGTAGATTCCCACATGGGCCGCATGTACCAATAGGCCTACTGTATGTGTTGACTTGAAGTCGCTCTAGTTAACATCATCTGGTGAATGGCTGAGCCTGTCCTGAATCAGTCAATCAGTGTTCAGAGAATTAGCAACACATTGAATTACAACAAAGACTTGAGGCCCTGGATGGGAAATCTATCATTGCATAGAATGCATCCAACCACATTCTGATCTTAGTGTGTACTGAAATACCATCAGTGACATTGGCACAAAATGCACATCTGACAGCTGTTAGTTTTGATGTAACTCTAGTTAAACTGCAAGGCATGGGATGTAATATCACTTAAGAGGCTTCCTCCTTTGGCTTTGCACATGGGGAGGAATGGCACTAGAATGTATAACAGACTTTTTACGGGCACCTGACCAATTACGCTATTTTGTGTGGTTTCTTTTGCGCTGATCTTAACTTTCTTTGTACATAATGTTTGTGACACCGTTTCCTAAGACCAAAAATAGTCTCTGTAAATCAGAACAGCGATAACTAACCTCGATTTGGATGAGGACCTCTACTTCAACAAGTCGGCGGCGCTGGACATACTGCTCATCCCGGACCAGGCCCTAATCCCCGACACTCGGAAGAGGAAGGGAAGGCAATATAGAGGCCGACGTGAGGGCACCTTGATGAAACTAAGGTCGGCGAATAAATAAACCGCCTCTACCCACTGTTCTAATGATGAATGTACAATCACTGGAGAACAAACTGGACGAGCGCCGTTCGAGACTATCCTATCAACGGGACCTGAAGAACATGTAATATCCTATGCTTCTTGGAGTCGTGGTGGAAGAAGGACATGGATAATATACATCTAGCTGGTTTTATATACATCTAAACTCAAGGGGGTGGTGTGTGTTTCTTTGTTAACAACAGCTGGTGCACAATCTCTAATATTAAGAAAGTCTCAAAGTTCTGTTCGCCTGAGTTAGAATACTTAAGGATAAGCGGTAGACCATACTATTTACCAAGAGAGTTTTTATCTATATTTTTCGTGGCTGTCTATCTACCTCCACAAACCGATGCTGGCACTAAGACCACACTCAACGAGCTGTATAGGGCCATAATCAAACAAGAAAATGCTCATCCAGAGGCGCTGCTACTAGTGGCTGGTGATTTTAAGCAGGAAAACTGAAATCTGTTTTACCTCAATTCTACCAGCATGTCACCGGAAGCAGATCACCTCTCAGGATCCTCTGCTCTGATCATATGACCAATCCCGTGACTGAGCCATGGGATGGGATCTCCAGTTTGACTAAGCTGGTCTGGTACTAGCTCTCCCTCACCCTCTATTTGGCAAATCTGACCATAACTCTATCCTCCTGATTCCTGCTTACAAGCAGAAAAGTACCAGTGATGCGCTCAATACGGAAGTGGTCCGAGGAAGCGGATGCTAAGCTACAGGCCTGTTTCGCTAGCACAGACTGGAATATGTTCTGGGATTCATCCGAGGGCATCAAGCATTTTACCACATCAGTCACCGACTTCATTAATAAGTTAATCAACGATGTCGTCCCCACAGTGACCATACAATTGATTACAGACAACATCCGCACTGAGCTAAAGGCTAGAGCAGGACACTAACACGGATGCGTGTAAGAAATCCAGACGAACCATCAAACAGGCAAAGCGTCAATACAGGACTAATATGGAATCCTACTACACCGGCTCTGATGTTCGACAGATGTGGCAGGGCTTGCAAAATATAATGGATTACAAAGGGAAACCCAGCCTCGAGCTGTCCAGTGATGCGAGCCTATCAGACAACCTAAATGCATTCTATGTTCCCTTCGAGGCAAGGAACACTCAAACCATGCGTGAGAGCACCAGCTGTTCTGGATGACTGTGTGATCACTCTCTCCGTAGCCGATGTGAGTAAGACCTTTAAACAAGTTAACATTCACAAGGCTGCAGGGCCAGAGGGACCAGCTGGCAAGTGTCTTCACTGACATTTTTAATCTCTCCCAGACCCAGTCTGTAATATCTACATACAGACCACCATAGTCCCTGTGCCCAAGAACACCAAGATAACCCCATAGCACTCACATCTGTAGCCATGAAATGCTTTGAAAGGCTGGTCATGGCTCACATCATCCCAGACACACTCCAATTCGCAGATCCACAGATGATGCGAACCCTATTGCACTCCACACTGTCCTTTCCCACGTGGACAAAAGGAACACCTATGTGAGAATGCTGTTCATTGACTACAGCTCAGCGTTCAACACCATAGTGCTCT